>CM042190.1:5072465-5137002 GCA_023539305.1 Ilex asprella | reverse complement strand
GAAGGTGAAAATAGAGCTTTGGTGGTTACCCACCTTTCATATTATTCTAAACATGGCATTTATTACAACTAGAACAAGAATCATGTATTTTATATTATATATATGAGAAGGAGAGTGTAAAAAAAACATATATATATACATATATATATATACCTAGCCTCAATGTGAGAGATTGAGAGAAAATCCCCTACCTCAATGCTCAAGAGTTTTAGCCAAATACCCAAGCTTTTGTGTGTAAAGAACTTGGGCTTTGATCTTCCCCACTTGAAAATCTCCCTTGATTTCTTGTTTCTTCCCTTCCTTCTTCCTCTCTAAGACGCTCTCTCTATGATAGTATGGATAAAATGGGTTGCAAATGGGAGAGAAACACCCAAAACCCATCCCAGATGAGTAGCCCTCAGTTTGGCCCGTCCGAACGTGTGTTTTTACCGTTCGGACACGTGTTATGCGCGTTCGGACGCGTGTCTATTCCCGTCCGGACGCGGGTGACAGAATACTCTCGACTTCCAGTATAGTTTTGACCTCTTTAGAGGTCGAATTGGAAAAATTTCGTGAAATACACTTTTGTAGCCCTGGATGTCAACTATCGACTATCCAAATTTCAAATCAATTGGAGTTAGGAATAACAAGTTATGACCGAAATAGTAGACAGTGTCCAAAATCCTTTATAACCAAATTTTCTCAAAAATGTGTTTTAACTCTGAAATACTTCCTAACTTCTAATACCTCTCATATTAACGCTCCCAATGTTTTTCGACCTCCCAGATTCAATGAAAACCTTATTTTGACCTAAAAGTATTTAGAAATTCATCTAATCACCATTTTCAAGTTTCAACGTCTTTGAAACTCAAACTCCCCAATCAATATGGGTCTCTAGTATTTATCCTATTATTAAAATCTATATGGTTTATTCTTACCTCATTATAGATATCCACATATTCACAACAATATTTTACTATATATATCTATAGAAATATATATAAAAGAAAATACGGGGTGTTACAGGTTCAGCTATAGAGCTTGGCTAGGCCACTCTTTAATAGAGGCTCGTGCTCCCTTTTCTTTATTAATAACTTGAGTGATTTGCCGAATAATGCATGTGCCACTAGGGTTCCTCCTCTTTTCAATGGAGGCATTGTTCAGTCTTTATAGACTAATTCCTACTTTGAAGGGATCTCCACCGAGATCTTTACCTTGCATCCGTGGGATTTTCCTTGATTTTTGGGAGAGGATCTTGGTTGGTTGAGAGTTTTATGTCTTGACTCTAGTTTTCCATCTTTTTCTTCGGGGTGCTTATTGCTTACCCAGCTGTCAATATCCTGTTTGAATGTAGCTAGGCTCTGATTCTCTGGGCTCTTCTGTCTTGGCTGACCTCCAGTCCTGTCCTAGAGGTCTGAGCTCACACTTAGAATTATTTTTGGTATCATCAATTTTTTGCCAGCCCTTGGCCCAAGCAGGCTTTGGCAAGGGCTGAGCTGTAAAAGAAAAAGAGCTGGGCCTGCACGTGGTGGTCTTTGAATTGCACGTGGGAGTCATTTAAGGCAGTTTTGATCAATCATGGCTTCCTCAATTCCTGCGCAAATTACAACCCCTGTCTTTCAAGCTATAAATGCCAAAACGGAATTTGAAACCAACTTTTGCGTCGCCTTCTTCTTGCCCTCTTGGCTTCCCAGTTCAGAGTTCTCTGATTTCTTATTCCAGTTTAAGATTTTCTGGTTCGGTTCGAAGATCCTTAGCACCTTCTTCTTTTGATTTCCCTCTGGTTCGTGATTCGTTGAGCATTTCGGTCTAGGTACATCTTTTGCTTCCTTTATTCTTCTTCCCTCATTCTAGATCCCTCAAGCTCGAGGTGGTTATTGCATTTTTGGGATTTTCGCTTCTTTTACTTTTGGAATCGGGATTTTGCTTGTCCCCCCTTCGCCACTTCGTTGATTGGTCCGTTATCGTGCGAATTCATAGAGTTGGATGCCACTGTGCTTACCTTAAGGTTATTAAGGAGTGTTGAGTGAACATCCCCCCTCTCTATCGTTCCTTTAGCCTTCCCTATTCTTGTCCACTTATGTCTGCCCCTTCCGAAAATCCTCTTTCTTCTGTCCCTTCTATAGAAGGGAGGTCTGCCGAGGAAGATATTGATTTGGGTGAGGTTGGCGAGGAGATTGATTACTTTCCCGGCATTGAATCTATTGAAGTAGGGGAAAAGGGTGTGGAGCTTCCCTCCTCTTCTTCTTCTAAGCCCAGGACAAGGGTAAGGCTAAAGAGAGTGAAGGTCCTGAGGGTTCTAGTGCGGCCTTCATAGCTGTAATGAGCTCTGGTGTGAGTGAGCTCACTCCTTTCACCATGAAAGTCCTTAGCTCTCGCTTTGGCTTTTCTCCGGGTGTTGAATGCTGGTGCCCAGACACCAATACCCCTTTAGTCCTTCCTGTCCCAAATAAGATCTGTTTCTACACTGTTGCCTTTGAGAACGACCTTCGCTTTCCTCTGCATCCCTTCATCGAGGGCGTCTTGCAACATTTCAATGTTTGTCCTGCTTAAATTACTCGCAATTTCTGGGGTGTTTTGGCTGGTCTCCTCGTTTACTTCAAGTAGCACTCGTTAGGGGTCCCCACCATTTCTCTGCTTGTGAAGTATTTCGATGTGAAATATATCCAAACAATGGCTTCTTATATATTTCAAAGCGAGTAAGAGCCAAATTGATCATCTCTGACGTTCCCAGCTCTCATAAGGGTTGGAAAAAACTTTTCTTCTTTGTCCATGGTAAAAATTGGGAGTATAATCCTGCTGATAAATATGACACTCTGCCAATTCCTCAGACATGGAATGCCCCTGATAATTTGGGTAAGCACCTGCTTTAGGATACAAAATTAATCCTGACCTCCCTCATGCTTATGCTGATCTCATTTGTTGTGTATTGTTTCTTTTAGGGGAGAGGCCTGATCTTAGTGCTGAGGATAAGCGAGTTTCACTGGCCCTTGAGAATTATGGACCATCGAAGTATTTTGTGCTCATTAAACCTTGGGTGCTTGTAGAGACAGGATTCATTCCCCTGGAGTGGTTATAGAAGCTCCAATACTGATCTCTGTTGAAACCCCCGCCCCCCTTTTAGCTGGAGAGTTAATAGGCTGCAACTCTGCCCTTCCTGATTCTTCATAATGGACCTTTCTACAAGAGATCGCCTGGCAAGAGTGGAGCAACTGAGGAGGGGAAGAAGTGGGAGCAAACGTAAGGCTGAGGTAGGGGCTAGTGGTGGATCCACCCCCTCAGCAAAGCCCCAAAGTTGGAATTGACCTCCACCCTCTCCTTTTTAATTCCAGTAACCCCTGTCCTTGATCTGGGTGTTCAGAGCTCTGTAAAGGCTTCTCTTCCTCAAAAGGAGGCCCTTCTGCTTTGTGTGGGGGTCATAGGGTTGGGTCTTAAGTCAACCTCCCCATCTCCAACAGAGGTTGAGAGGGCTTTAGAAACGGTTGCCAAAGTTTCTCTCCCCATGGGCTCGCCTAGTTGCGCTTCTCAACCACCTTTGCAAGAGCCAGAAGGGGAGAGAAGAAAACCCTCCACGGGCACTGCAGTTGGGGATTCTCTCATCACAACGTCAGGCGTGCTGCGAGGCCATAACTTTCATCCTCCTTGAATCCGACATTTAGAGAGCTGCTTCTTTGCCCCTTGGGGCTTTTGTTTCTACAGCCTTGTTTGGGGTTACTTCGGTAAGCGGCTGACTCTTAATGACTTTCCCTTTCCTTTTATCTTTGTCTCATACTCATTCCAGCTGTTGTGGCTTAATTTTGGTTTCAAGCGGCTATTCATATCAGTGGTCTGTTGAGGCGGATTCAAGCTTTGGAAGGTTCTACCAAGGCTTCCAAAGATCTTGAGCTTAGAAACGCTGAATTGACTTCTGTCTATAATGCCCTTCAGTCCCAAATGCAAGATTGGCAAACTCAGGTCAGCAAACAATCTTCCTTTATCAAAGATGAGCTTGGGAAGGCGAAGGAGGACCTGGGGAAGGCCAAGGATGACTTCGCAAAGACAAGAGAGGACCTCAAAGCGAAGAGCGAAGGGTGGGTCAAGGCCGGCCGCGACGCCCTTAAGGCTATAAATTCATATGAAGGCATAAAGATGGAGTATGACATCTTGACTGAGGTTAATGATATTATTCAGATAGAGCTTGAGGAAGGAAGAGTCGCTGCCAAGAAGAAGGATGATTTGATCACCAAGTTGAATGATGATGTTATCGCTGAGTGGGCTAAATGGTGGCTGGCCTTTCAAGAAAAAGCTGAAGAGGTCTATCTTGACCTTGACTTTACATTTGGCATCCCTACTGAGGAGGAAAGGGAAGCGACCCAAGCCAAAGATGTACCTTTGACCTCTCCTTCCTCTGAGATTGCCCCACTGTCACTGCAATTTCTGAAACTCCTCTAGTTCTTGTGCCCGCTGATCCCTCCATTCCTGATCCTTTGCCTGAAGTTTCAGATCCTGGACTGCCTGCAATTCATCATTTAAAGACAATTAGGGCATCAGCTGCTGATCTACCCAGATATTCTTCTCCTGCTCTAGTAGATTCTTAGGATTTTTTCTCTTTTTTTTTTAACTGCTGCCCTAAGTTATTCAGGCAAATGCTGAACATACTTTGCTGTTGATAATACTCGAATGTTTTTGAAAATACTTGAAGATATTTATCATGACCTTGATGTAACTTCTTCTTCTGATCTTTTATACGAATTTTTCTTCTTGCACACTTCATATGACTCCAATGTATGATCTCTACGTAATTTTCTCCTCTGACCCAAGATGTCTTTGTTGTTGTGCACATTTCATTGAGCTCTACATGTGCTTAGCCCCCTCCATCTCCACCGCTCCCAGCAGTGCCACAGGAAGAGGAGACACCCTAAGTTCAAAATCAGTTTAATAATAATATGTTTGAGAATTTCGAGCAGCTAATTTGGTATGATACTCATTTCTTAACTAAAACTACCATTTCAGAAAAGCCTGTGATTTATGAAGATTTTGAATATATTGGGTTAGGAAAAATTTAGCGGCTTAAGGATCGTAGAATTATGTAAAACTTGTGGATATTGCTTGTGAATGTTTGGTATGAGAATTTTATAGTAATGCTCAAGTAATTGGGCCAAGGGTATTGCTTGCATATGTTAGGAGGATTAAATTTCAAGTTATGGTGTCCACTATTGCTGATTATTTAAAACCTATACCGAGACACACTTATCCCCAATTTGCTAAGTCTACTATTGGGATTGAGCTGATTGGGAATTTGAATTATGTTTGGGGTAGGCCGAATAATTACATTGAGCAGGGAGATTTGACTGATAAATATCGGATTTGAACTTGATTACTATGAACAATTTACTGCCTCCAATCCTAGAAAAATCAAGTATTCACTAAGAAAGCATATTTTATGTACTCTCTTGGAATGGGAGATACCATTGATATGCTAACTTTTATTATGGATCAAATGATACTCACCATGCAAAATAAAAACTCTCACTTCCTTTTGATGTTTTAGAATATGATTTATGTAGGCAGAAGGGAGTGATATCAGATCCATCATGGCCTATTGTGGAGCATCAAGCACCCATAGACAAAACTTATTTGAAAAAGATTCAAGGAATTCAAGCAGAGCTGCAGCAAGACGTGCCACCAGAACCACAAGCAGATTAGTTTCTAGAAGATACAAATTTCCAACCGACTAAGGAGCCACAACAGAAACAGGAGGAGTAGTAGCCCTACATTCCAGTAGATGATCGAACTTACAGGTAGATGTTGTTGGGTCTCGAGACAAGGATGACTCTATTTGACCTGGTATGAGGAGAACCAAAAAATCTTGAGATTACTTGGGAGGAGATACAGTGGTTGTCCATCATCATCAGCTTAGTAAGTTATAATCTCTTGCATTTTCTAACTCCCTTCCCTATTTTCTATAAACTCTTAATTTATTTTTTAGTTTATGCACTATGTTTCAAGTACTTTGGACGTTTTTGGAAGTTGGTTTGTATGCATTGGATTATGGTTTAATTTAGTTAATTTAGCTAGTTTGTGTTTATTTCACATAAAATTTGCTATATTAGGATAATTAGTTTATATTATTCACGACAGCATTATATTGTCATTTTGTTAATTTGCAGGTATAACCCTAATCGAATCACAAGAGATTTTATACTCTATTTGTGCACTATATTTAATCTATTTGTGCACTAGATTTCTTATTTTCAAAAACTTTTGAAATAGCATAATCCTTTGTGAAGCTTACATGCATAGTGGAGATGTGAAACCCTTGTGCAGTTTTTTGAACCTATCCTCCTTGGAGAGATTTTTAAACGCTTACTCAAGTAAGAGTTTCAGTTCAACATAAGATTTCTTTGAATAATCGCATTAATCTTGTTTTGATTTTGTGATGCCCCCAAATCCAGGGGTCTTTTGTTAACCATTGATAACCCATCAACCCACGGAAATATTCGTGAATGCCGCATAATCTAACACCACGTGATAACATCCACTTAACCAGGATTATAACTCACAATGTAATCCGGGTTCAATTATATATCACTGGAAGGAAGGAAACTCAAAGCCCAAAGCATGGCAAAACAATTTAAAATTTTCAAAATTTTGGAGAGTGTACTAGTATGGTTTGTAGAGAGTGTACCAGTACGGTAAAACTCTCTGGACAGCTCCATACAGGTACGGTTTATCCGTTGTTTTTCCCGTTTTTCATTTCCAACCCATTCCCAACCATATTCAAATCACCAACACATGTTTAACACCCCTTCTCACTTAAAACTTGAGATCTACAAGTTATATTACACTTATTTACACATATTTACATGCCCAAAACATCATTTTCTCAAATGATTACAAAATATGGTTTTAAAGGCCACATGTCGGCCCTCTTCATTCTTGATACTCGAAATGGGACCCGTCAACCAGTGCATGAGCCGAACCAAAAATGTTTTCCTGTATAGGGTCAGCCACGCTCAGTAGAATAATTCCTACAAAAGCTACTTCCTACCTAGATGCACATGGAATGCACATATGCAACATTCAACAATACATCACATTCCAAGCAAGAATATGCATTCAATGTTAGAATTTTTTATATCATGTCATGAAATGAGATGAGACTCACTCATGTAATTCAACCCGAGCCCTTCCTGACTCCTCAACACATGCAAGTGTCAATGTATATTCATCCGTCATCCATGTTACACATCGAATGACATTTACAATCTAGGGTCTTTTTTGGAGTGGATATTCATGTACTTACACCAACGGCACCCAACTGACATGAAATTTATGGACTTTAACCGACGGTTTTGCGTACACCGACATACATTATGGGCTCTTATACCTACAGAGTGCACATCCAATCACCGAGTTTCTCACCCGATGGATCTTATAGCTCCTTCTTGCTAACTCCAACCCAAATTATCATTCTTCCATGGGGCTCTACTAGTCCTTCGGCCCAACTTTCCAAAGCCTTCAGTTGATCATCAAGTGTGGTGTTGACAACCACCATGCCCACACCTACGTGATGAGATGGTTTCATGTATATGCAATGTGATGCACCATCACAATAGTAATGTTGTGTCTCATATGTGATGAATACCATACGGATTGATCAACACATACCATTCAATTTCAAGGGAAATCATATCAAAGTCATATAATTTCACAAGTTATATTTTTAGAATCTCCTCATGTTGTTTGAGGATCTCAGCTTGCTGTCGGAGAATCGCAGCTTGATTGGTCTCAATCCCAATCATTACATCCCTAAGTGATCTTTGAGTACTGGAGCTAGGTCCTGCCTAATCTCGTTGTACTCTCTCCTCTTCCTCCATCTCTCTCTCTCTATCTCCATTTCTTCCTCTCGGTCAAGTTCTTCTTGTACTTCATCCCCTCCTTCGGCTGGTGGCATTTCTTGCCTTAACATCGGAGTATCACTGTGTCCCCGACTTCTCTTGAATGAGCCCTTGTTGAGTGGTCCCACTGGCAACTGTATCTCCATCTCTAGCCTCTTCCATAGTCCATTTTCTAGACAAATCTCCATCACCAAAGTGCCAAAGGACAATGCACTTTTCTTCACATTACACCATTTCTTCATTTCATTTAGGGTGAGAGAAGGGAGGTCAATGCTATGTCTTTTTCCTATGGCATAGAGAAGGCGAGCCATCTCTGGCAAAATCTCATTTTTACTTTTTAGAGGGGCTAAGTTGGAGACCGCAATAAACTTGAGCATTCTGTACTTGTCGGTCAATTCCCCTTGTTTCAAAAAATTCATCTTCCCTCATGCAAAATTCGCAACCCCAGTCAATTCCTTGCCTACCTTATCCAACTCAACATTTTTCTTTAGGGGGTATCTGGGGTTGTCCACTTAAGGCAGCTCTTGTCTAATCTCTTTGAGATATATCTCTTCCACATTGATGTGGTTACCCCGTACATAGGTCCCGATAGCGTCGTTGATGATTTCGGCATCGGAGTAAAACTCCTGCACCAAATCAACAATGGCCCTCCCTCCGTTCTACAAATGCCACACCCGCTCTCTTCTCTCCATCTCTTCCAGAAAACCTAACTCAGCAAAGTCGGAGACTATAACATCTCTCTCACATACCACAGCTTGATTTTTGAAGAAATTCTTATACCTTTCCGCTTTTAGGGCGTTTGGAAATCGGGTACGATCGTACCTCTTTCTATTTTCCCTTCCTTGTCCTTCTTGGATCACCTCCTCAACCCAGTTGGGCTCTTGGTTCACTGGTGGATCACGCCTAGCAGGTATCTTCATCTGAGGCATGGCGTTCGAACGTTGGTAGCTTGGAGGAGGTTATGAAAATTTAGGTTTCTGGTATGCGGTTGATTTTTTTGAGGTGGAGATGAGTTGGGGAGGGTCGAATTAGGGTTTTTTGGGGTTTGAGGGTAGATTGAGGTATGGGGAGTGTGTAACGAGCTCTAAGGTTTGAGAGGTTTTGGGGATTTTGAAATAAATCAAACATTCAGGCTTTTATTCTCCGCGTCGCAGTGTTCGAACGATGAAAACTTTCGAACGTGAAATGAAGAATTTTAAAATATCGTTTGAACGGTAAAGGGTCTTTCGAACGGTGCTAGCTCCCAGTACTTTGTGTTGTCTACAGTGTTTTCAGCAGAGAAGTCATTAGAGGCAAAGTACTGCAAGCATCACACGTTCGAACGGACCTCAACTTTCGAATATTAAACCAAAAATAAAATGCTTCTCTATTACACTATACATAATCAGAGAAGGCTAAACATCGCAAGTTCAAAAAAAAATTCATGGCGTCTAAGGATAAATCCCAACCCACAATTGAGGTTTGGCATTTTGGGACATTCCTTTACTCGGCCCATATTTTCATTGTAGCAATTTTAAAGAAGAAAAGTATGTACAAAAATAAAAAGGATTTTCACACTATTCACAAAAATTCGGACCATTGGCTTTCATTCCCCAAAACATAATTTTCCACAGTTTGTTAGAAAACAATCTAATCTGAGTCATCTTCTATGTAGTTCAAACAATCAGTGACTCTTTCAATCTCTTGTTGTACAAACCGGTTACCGGAATAGGATGGTGTGTTAGCATAATCCTTACTCTGCCCATTCACTATCCAGTCTAATTAATTGAGTGTGCGACTAGAAATTGATTCTGAACACTGATTGTATCTTTTATCATGAAGTACTCGGCCGCACTGTTTACAGGCACCAAGTCTCTTGGCACGACGACATTTAGCAAAAGTGCTTCTGCCATAAAGGGGTTTTGCTTGTTGTTCTCGGATCTCATTTTTCCTCACCAATCTTGCTTTTCTCATGATCACAGTATGCACATCTGATGGAAAAGTGCGTAGAACTCCTAGATAAACCAAAAAAAGTTTAACATCCATGATTCCTAAGCTTTAAGACTCACTATCTCGTTCTTTAATGTTTGCCAGTCACAAAGACAGTTTACACTGACCCACATATATGCAATAAACAAGACACATTACACAATAAAATTAGAACAACAATAGCAGCACAAATAACAACAAAAATTTAAAATTTTATGGTACGAGTACAAAAACAAAATACGGACAAAATATGAACTGCAGGTTTTCACACCCCCAACCTAAACTAAATGTTTCGAATTTATCACTATGGATCTTGGAAATGAGGTTGAAAGGCAGTGGTTCGTGCTTCTTCAGATACCTTTTACTTTAAAATAGTGTTACTAAAGTCCCCAGCAACAGCACAAAAAACTTGATTTGATTCGAAATGTGCACACCCAAATGCAGGCAGTCAAGTTGCAGTAATAATCCGGTTTATTTCCGGAGTCGAATCCACAAGGAACTTGTTTATGTTGGTGTTTCAAAATAATCAGTAAAGGAGATCAATTGATTGTAACCTTGAGATTTTAAAGTTGTCCCACAGATATACAATAAGTTGACCCACATATATACAATAAACAAGACACATTACATAATAAAATTAGAACAACAACAACAATAGCACAAATAACATCAAAATTTTAAAATTTTATGGTACGGGTACAAAAACAAAATACAAACAAAATATGAAATGCAGGTTCTCACACCCCTCAACCTAAACTGAACATTGTCACCAATGTTTCGAATTTACCAGCATAGATATTGGAAATGGGGTGGAAAGGTAGTGATCCATACTTCTTTAGATACCTTTTACTTGAAAATAGTGTTACTAAAGTCCTCGGCAACAGCGCCAAAAACTTGACTTGATTCAAAATGTGCACACCCAAGTGCAGGCGGTCAAGTTGTAGTAATAATCCGATTTGAGTCCGGAGTTGAATCCACAGGGGACTTGTTTGTGTTGGTGTTTCAATGTAATCAGTAAAGGAGACCAATTCATTGTAACCTGGAGATTTTAAAGTTGTGAGATGTGGGTGATTTCCTGAATAGAATATCAAATTCTCTCCAAGAAAGTTTACAAGCTAAATTCGAATGGAAATAAAGTCACTTTTTAGTTCAAGGATCTGGACATGTATTCAAAATATCCGGTTCATTATAATTATGCTTGATAACTCAATTAACTCCCGTGTCAACTGAAAGTTAATCGGAAGATAAAGATGGACTGTGAGAATTAAAATCATGGTTCCGATGTCTTATTAGAAATTTACAAGAATTATTTTTACCGAGAGTTATCGCCTCCACAAACAAGCAAGTATTTCTACATGACATCCAACCATGGCTTTAATATTCTATTCTTTTAAATAAAGCACAATAATAGGGATGATTAAAGGGTAGTCATGAAGATTTAGTTGGGGTACTTGCCTTGAAACGAGGAGTCTTTCCATGCAAGAGTCATCTGTGTCATAGAAAGACTTTCGATTATACAAAGTACCTTAGCTTTGCTAGATGCAATCAATCATCCAATAAGCAAAGGGATATAAACATTTAGCATTATAACAATGCATAATATAACTTCCAGATAATCAATACAAGCCCTTCACCTCTTACTAAAGAGTGAATGAGAAATTATAGCTTTGGTAACGCTGGAAAAGTGAGTGATGTCCATCCCTCTTAGTTGAGCACTTCGTAAAATAAAAGTACAATTATCAAGGAGCTAATCTTCAACTAAGAATAAGTGAATCATGTTCCACCCTTCACGGCTTTGGCAAAGCTCTAGAAGAGTGGAAGAGTTTCACTCCTCTAAGAAAGAAGAGAGCTTAAATAATGGAAGTGTAAGACATAAATGAAAGCAAGTATGAAATAGCATAAATGTAAAGACTAAAAGTAAATAGAGACATAAATGTAATGACTAAAAGTAAATAGAGACATAAATGTAAAGACTTAAAGTAAATCAAGAACATAAATGTAAAGACTTAAAGTAAATAAAGAAACTATAACTCTTAAGCAAATACAAATGTAAACATTAATGTAAACAAATGAGTGGGAATCTAAACTTCCCGACTCTTCTAGCGAAGATGATACTAAGACAAAGAAGAGGAATTAGAAGTGCTACAAGAGCTACAAGTGCTGCCCAAGTGCCTCTAGTTCCAAGTGCCCCCTTCTCCTTACAAACTTAGTGTATTTATAGGCAAGGAGAAGGCAGGGGGAGGGGTAAATGAATAGAGCCTGGCGCCAAAGTCAAAGTGAAAAGCCAACCACTCTGCAGGAAGTCTGTCAAGGCTGTTCGAACGGTTAGGGCATTCGAACGATTTCTATCTTTGCTCTCCATTGTTCAAACGTCATAGGGATTCAGTGCCTGCCATTCAGGTCAGAAGAGACGTGGTTCTCTGTGGAAATCTCCGTCCAGGTCCTTTATACAAATCTCCTTCAAAGTCCTCTATGCAACTCTCCTTCCAGGCTCCACGCAGAGTCTGACTACTCTGTCTCTCCAATAATTCCAGTGACGTTCGAACATAGATTGTCGTTCGAACGTGGCACTTAAGTGCCTGAGCATTCTGACTGCAAGTTTGCAGCACGCCATGTCTTCAGTCAGTCTGATCTTGTCATTGCTCTAGTGGACGTTCGAACAGTCGATGGCGTTTGAACGTAATGCTCAAGTCTCTAAGGCCTTGGTTCTTGCCTGCAACACACTTTGTCTCATCTGCCTGGTATATCATTAGTTCAGGGGAGCATTCGAACATTTATTGGCGTTTGAACGTTCTTTGTGTCTTCTAAGCTTCTCCACTTTTGTTCCTTAATGTGCTGTTGTTACTTTCAAATGTAATTTTTATATCCCTTGAACCCTTTTTCACTTTAGAACCTGAAATGTCATCATTTAAACTTCTTCAAAGTATAATTAGTCCAAAAAGGGGCATAAAAATATACTACATTTGAGTACAAATCACTAATGCCTTGGAGCTTCCATCGGAGCCTATAAATAGGCTTAATCAGCTCATTTTGCAAATAGTCTTCCATAGTATAGAAAACCAAATTTAGAGAGAAGAATGCCCTACCCTAAACACTCCTATGCCAGAAATTGTCTTCTTCTACATTTCTTTTACATCCGTTTTACTTGGAGGGTTGAACCCCTGTCACTTTTTTGCCACAGTAGGTAATAAGAGTGAGGTTGTTTCAACTATTCCCCAGGGAATGATTTCTTGCGTTGGTTTTGTATTTGGTTTTGTTAAAATGGGATTATCTTATCCTTCTTACATGTATATAATAATGAAGTGTGAGTATTCTGTTTATACTCTATGGTAAAGGGTAAAGACATGTGTAATATCATTTTTGTTATAGAAGTGTCAATGTTTTACGTATACTTTAATGTTTATACCTTCCTTAACTGATGGATGACTTTCATTTTCATTTGGTATCATATTACTATATGCTCAGGGTTACCAGTACTGGGATAAACTTATTGATATATACCATTTCATCCATATATTGCTACATACTTAATGCATGATACAATGATGCATGTAGTTGGGATTTATGTAACAGTCAGAAGATTGGTTATAGATGGATTAAATCTTGACATAACCAATGCAAAATTGTAACTTCGTCTTCATTAAATCATCAACCTGCCTGTCTAATAGCTAAAATAAACCTTTTGAATGGTTCACCTTCGAGTTTACTGGGGTTATTTGGTCGTTTTATGGTGCATAGACCTGCTGATTAACCTAACCAGTTGTTGTGATATAGTTCAGTCTATCTATCAACCCTACCAGTTAACTTTCCACTAATACGGATGTTAGTTATTGTAAGGTGTCATTTTCATAATCAAACAATAGAATGCATGTTGGACCCTAATCTAAAGAGTAACTTGTTTTCAAATTACAATAAAAATTTAGTTTAAGTATTTGTTTATCTACTCAAACTCACACTACAAACTGTTGTAATGCACACTATGCGCATGATAATATTACCTTTTCTATTTTGAGTTCTAGCAAATAATTCCCAATGAAATCAACCTAAAACTTAACCGAGTAATATTATAACTTGACCACTTATACTTAAGTGTATAATTAACACCAAGTCAATAGGCAGTTGATGGGTTGGTTTGCAAGCCTTACCCTTGAGGACGAGGTAAGACAGAAGCTGGGTCTATCTTGGGTTGTTTACGAGCAAGTGGATTTCTACCTAGATGAGTTACTGGGATTTTCTCCACATCGAGAAGTCAAATTTTCCATTGAGTTAGAGCTCGACGTATTCCATATCTCTATGGCACTGCATAGGATGGCACTTTTAGAATTAAAAGAGCTTAAGACTCAACTACAAGAATTGTTAGACAAGGGATTTATTAGGCCGAGTACCTCACCTTAGGGGTGGTCTATTACAATTTGACAAGAAGAAAGATGGGACCCTTAGACTTTACATAGACTACCATCAATTGAATCGGGTTACTATCTGTAACAAGTACCCATTGTCATTTATAAACGATATGTTCGACCAATTGAGCAGGGCTCTAGTCTACTGCAAAATAGACATACACAAGGGTTATCATCAGTTGAAGATAAGGGATGTTGACATTCCTAAGATAGCATTCAAGACTTAATAAGGACACTTCAAGTTCACAGTTATGTCATTCAGTTTGACGAATGTCCCAATAGTGTTCATGGATGATTAACACAATATTTTGTATGTTTTTGTTGTGCAAATCAATGTTATTGAAGTGATTTTTTATAATTAAAGATTGGGAGTTGTGTTCATGATTTCTCAACTATAGCTTTTGATGTGTGCAGGTTAAGATGTACAATATACCCTCTTAAAGCCTTTCAAATGAGTCATGAGGAGTTATGGTGAAAGAATAACCAAAGAAAACCAAAGGGGAGAAGACAGCAAGAAATCAGGAAAATAAGCCTAGCGTACCGGTACGCTCGAAGGATTTTTTACCCAATTCTGGTTCACGCCTCAGCCGTTTTTTTTTTGTGGACCCCACCATGTCTTCTCCCACCTGTTTCCTGCAAGCTTAGAATACTATTCATTGTGTTCACACCTCTTTTGGACATTGATTGCAAGAGTGCATTAATGAAAGGAGTGAGAAGATGTAGCTGCTGGGTCTTGAGGAGTGCCCTGTCATTCCCTATCCAAGCCATCACCTGCTACCTATTGATGGAGATCACATCTCAAGGCTAGCCCTTGTCTCCTGGCACGTTTTTGCTAAAGGATGATCTCCATTGCAAGGGCTAAAAAGGGAGGAGGGGGAGACCAGAGGGTATTAGAGTTTTTGTAGAGAGATAAGCTCCCAAGCGTAGAGATGATGAATAGTGTATTCTAGAGAAAGAAAGTTCAGATTACAGCATTTCTTCTACTGCATTTGTCTTGTAATCTTGAGTAAGGATCTTAGTAGTTCATTGAATGCCATTAATGTTGTTTTCCCTTCATGTTTGGTTAGTTGAATGCTCATTTAATGTTTTTCCATTAATGCTTTAAGTTCTTCATTTTTCATAGATAAGAATTAGTTTATCATCTCTTTCATTCCTAGCTTGTAAGTTATTGTATTTTGTTATTCTAGAATTCCATTTCATTGCAATGCACCTTCATTTTGTCATTGTTTACATTCAAATATGACTAGCTAATTTATTAGTTGGCATGACCAAGGGGAACCTCTACTTAGGCATTTGACTTCAACTCATTTCTATTCCTCCCTTCAAAGACCAATGGTTCAATTTAACCGGGTTGAAGGCGGATGATTAGGTGAATCTTTGATAAACCGTAGGCCTAGTCACGGTTTATGCTTAGATACTCACCGGCCTCATCCTCGGCTTTTCGAAAATCATTCGTTCATTTATGCTTGATTGGAGGATGTGTTTGAGTTGAGTTTGTATACCTAGTAGAATGACCTCTTGGAAATGCCAACTCTTGTTTTCTCACTAGCACACACTTCACAAACCAACTCAATAGATAAAAAATTTTACATTTCCGTTTTCACCAAATCACTTCAATCTTGATCCACTTCCTTCCCTGTGGATACGACCTTGGAATACTCTTCCAAGTAACTCACAACACACGAAAGTCTCCTTGCGATTGGGGAGCATTTTTTGTGCACACATATCCCACATTTACATCTTCCCATTTTCCTTTACTCATTGCCCTTTCTTTTGACACTATCCCTAGGGGAAGAAATCCTTCTTCCCCATCTATACATTGCATCATTTGAGGGATAGTAATTAGGGGTTAGTGAGGTTAGGTATTCTCAATCGATCAATGGACCTCATGCATAGGGTGTTCAAACCCTATCATGATCAGCTAGTCATGAAGTTTATAGACGACATTCTTGCGTACTCCACGTCCTAGGAGGATCACAAACAACACTAGAGGATTATTTTGGCAAGCCTTGAGAGATCATCAATTATATGCCAAATTCATGGTATCTTCCAAAATTATTTTATGTGGTGGTTGGTAAGGCTGCAAAATCTGAGTTTTTGGAGTGGGTAGACCTAGTTGTTGACTCACAGGCTGTGTATTTCTCCAACTGAAATTTGGGTGATTCTTACATCTTAGATTTTAAGTTTCAGAATAAGGATTAGAATAGGGCTTGTTAAATTTGGAAATGGCATATTGGATTGTTCCCTCAAGACTTCCTTAAAAGCTGGGATGGTGCGACACTCCCCCATGATATGTCCTGAAAAATCACAAATTCCACACAACTGATCAATAAGAGACATAATAGGAACTTGATTAACCATTTTCATCTCTAGAGCATCCAACTTTTGAGGCAGAGTAGTCATTCTGACCCTTAGGTTATCATCCTCTTTTAACACATATTTCCTTCACTAGGATGTGGATGGCTTAGTTTCAATAATATTTGGTGAGGCCGAGTCCCACAGTTGGGAACTCTTAGAAATGGTATCAAAGAACTCGAATGCCTCTTCGGGATTATTTCCCGTGAATTCTCCCCAAGCCATCATTTCAACGAGCTGATGCAATTGTAAGGGGAAGTGCATCATAAAAGAAACTAACTAGGGTGCCACTCTCGAATGCATGATGTGGGCAAGCTCGGAGAAGATCTTTAAATCTCTCCCAATATTGATAAAAAAATTATTCCTCTTTCACACAAAAATTCATGATTTGACATCTCAATGCATTAGTGCAATGTGCAAAAAAAATTCTTGAAAATTCAATTTGTAAAACTTGCCAACTCAGAATGGATTGAGCTTTCCAAGAATTTAGCCATTCTTTAGCTTTATCTAAAATAAAGTTTCAACTGGGCCATTTCAGAATTATCTTGCAATGTAAATATGGATTTTTAGACTCAAGACCATGAAACTGTGGTAAAATTGTATTGTCTCTCCATTGATATTAAAATTTGTAGCATTTGTAGGAAAAAAAATATGATGGGACACTAGTGCATATAGGATGCAAATATTCTCTCAAGAGTGTAGCATTCTGAACTACTTCTTGTTCTCTTTGATTATTATTCCCCATGCTTAATTCAAAGGAGTTTAAAGATGCTTGTGATGATGAAAAGGTTAAAGAAAGTGAAGATAAAGGACTAGAATGATTTACATACCCTACTAATGACTTAGCAGACATAAACAAAAATAATGAAACAAACAGTATATATACATATAGCACAGACTAGACAACTTCTCTATTCTTTTTCAAACTACTGTAACTCCCAAACTACGGCGCCAAAAGCTTAACTTGAACTTAATCGTACACCCTAGTATAAGTGGTCAAGTTATAATATTACTCACTTTAGTTCAAGGTCTAATCTATTGGGAGTTACCTATTGGAACTTAAAATAGAAAAGGTGCAAAACCCAGGTAAATTTGATTTTTTTCTTAAAAAGGGTAAAATGGTAATTTACCAGTATAATCCGGATTTAAAATAGGCATTTCCCTAGACCTCGGATGAGGAAACAAACTTCACCTTGAGCTTGTATCGCGGAATCTAGTCACCCAATCAAATTTCATCGAATTTCGAGATAGTCGGATCTTGCACATTGTTCGAGGTGACTGCGTGATGAAATGACCTTTTAAAGGTCCCCAAAAATGAAAATTTTAAAATTTTCTTATAATTAAGTTAAAGTTCCAATAAATTTATTTGGACATGATCCGATATATAATGAACCATTTCAGGACAAAAAACAGACCCAAAAGTTAGAAATATGCGGTGCGATGTGGACCGCACAATCGGGGCTATAAATATAGACTTAAAATCAGTTTTTTTTAGAAAATATCACATTTGATGATCACCTTGGCCGGCCATAGAGAGAAGAGGGTGAGAAGAGAGAAAATATTTGCCCTTCAAGGCTTATTTCTCTTATCCAAGAAGTTTCGTCGCTCCAATCGACATGGACCAAGTGTTAAAATTGATCACCACGATGAGGGCTACGTCTACGTATAAAGAAAAGTGAATTTCACTGAAGATTCAAAGAAAATATTTTGAAGAAATCAAGTTCTTGGGCTATTGTTGGTGTTCTTGGAAGTTCTATCACTTCCTTCACGCTACAAGAGGTACGGTTCTTCCTAATTTGATTTTATTCCTCTCCTTTGAGGCTGTTCTAGGGTTGGGTTGGGGGCTGAAATTATGGACTGTTATGGACTGAAATTATGGACTATTTTAGGGTAGAAATAATGGATTGTTTGGGGTAGAAATTCTGGACTGTTTTGGGATGAAAAATGGATTGTTTTATAGCCTATTTAGGGCCTTTTAAGTAGTTGTTTTGGACTATTTTTGTACTGTTTTAGTGGCTGTAATGGGGCTGCATATAGGCTGTCCAAATGGACTATTTTTGGACTGTTTTAGTGGCTAAAATGGGGTTACATGTAGGCTATCCAAACGGACTGTGTTAGGGCCATTTTACGGACTGTTTTTAGGTCATTTTATAGACTATTTTAGGCTATTTTACGGACTGTTTTTAGCCCGTTTTATGGACTATATTTAGGTTGAAATTGTGCCCTTGTGATTAAGTGTGTTATTGGCATAAAAATTGTGATAACATGCTTGAAAATTGTTTTATGAAGATTGTCAGTATATATACATGCTTGTGTTATATTGACACTGTGGAAACTTAAGAGAATTATATGCTTATGATATAATTTTGCCATGGAATATGTGAATTATATTGAATGTGTTACCATTGTGCAATGGGACATCATATTACATATGCACGGTAACATCACATTTTGTGAGTGTGTGCATGGTTGGCGTCAACACCAGACTTGGTGGAGGATAAGTGGACTTGATTAATCTTGGGCGAAGACCTGACTGCGTCGCATGGGTTGCATGGTAATTAGTGTTGGAGTAAACAAGAAGGGACTAGAAGATCCTTCGGATGCAAGGCCCGGTGATTGGGATACACACTCCCTTAGCTTGGTCCATGAAATGTATGGGTGTACGCGAAGCCCTTGATGGAAGTCCATAAATTTCGAGTATGTTGAAGACCCTTGGTGTAAGCCCATGAACATCCACCCTATACAAAGACCCTAGATTTGTAAAAGTCATTTGATGTTCAACATAAATGACGATTCCATATACATTGACACTTGCATGTGTTTAAGAGCTGGAAAGGGCTCGAGTTGGTTGGTATGAGTTAGTCTCATTTCATTTCATAGCATGACATGATAAATTCTAATATTGAATGCATATTCTTACTTGGAATGTTGATGTGAATGTGAAATGTTGTATATGAGCAATGCATGTGCACTTAGGTGGGGAGTAGCCTCTGTAGGAATTACTCTACTGGGCATGGCTCACCCTATACAGAAAAATATTTCAAGTGTAGGATTTACGCCAATGGATGGCTCTCATTCGGGGCCACAAGGGTTGTAAACTCTCACAAGTTATATTAATAGAGTAATGTAATTGTTTAGTAATTATTATAAATGTAATGATATATGCATGAACTAGGTATGTTGTAAGAGTGGAAATAAAAATGTTAGTTGTGGTAATAGGGTATGTTGTAGAAGTTTAGAAGTATTCTGGAATGAAAGCATATTTTAGGTAAAATTTGAGTAGAAAAGATTTTAGATACTGCCTATTATTTGGACCATACCTTTTTACCTTGACTTCCAATTGAACTTAAATTTTTATAGTAGCTAGTAGACTTCTAGGGCTACAAAAGAGAATTTAATAAAAATTTTCCAAATCGACCTCTAAACAGGCCAAAACTTCACTTGAAGTTTCACCAGAAACTGGAATGACATTTGAACGCCGAATGACGTTTGAACATAAAACAGTCAATTGCATTAGTGACGTTCGAACGCAAAATGATGTTTGAACATGACTTATAGACCTTTGATGGCAATGAAAAAGTACTAGGAACTACCAACATTCAGTGTTCAAAGTGACGTTCGAACGTGAGTCAACAATTTGCCCTACTAACATTAGAATGTCAAATGACGTTCGAACGTGACTTAAAAGTTTGTGTTCTAGATTCGTGATATGTGGACCATATCTTCCACTATAAATACTTATGGCTGCCTCCCTTGGCCCCATTTCAACACTTCTAACCCTAGGAAGCTTTAGAGAAGAGGAAAGAAAGGGAAAAACAGAAGATCAAAGGGGAGTTTCACATTGGATGTGTTCGCAACTCAAGTTCTTGAAGAACACAAAGATAGGGGTTTTCTTTCATTCTTGTTAATTGATGTTAGGGTTAATATATATGCATGTTCTGACTCCGAATGATATGTATTTGCTATAGGTTCTTTTTTGCTTGGTCTTTTTACGAATATTCTCATGTTCTACACAAAGTTGGGGTGGAATACCCATGAAATCTCTTGCTCTTACTTTAAAACCCTAGTTTTTGTTAAAAATTGGATTTCTCTCTCTATTTTTACTTAATCTTGGCTTTGAAAACTCTCGTGTTTGGTGTTGAGTGTTGAAATGAAATTGTGGATGATCTCATGTACCTTTTCTTAAATTTGGTCCATTGGGAATATCACTTGTGAGAATTGGCGATTTTTCATGAAAATTGCTTGTAAATTGGGGACTTATGGAATTGTTAGGTATTTGAGAAAATAGATGGCATTGCATTTCTTGTATGGTTGTTTGGAAGAATATGATTGAGAGGTTCCTCGTAAGGATGCTCATTCCCTCCCAGGAGGTTCCTTGTAAGGATGCTCATGCCAAAGAAACAAGACCTAGAGGATGAGAGGTTCCTCTGTAAGGATGCTCATGCCAAAAAAGGACAATATGTGGCCTTCTTAGGAGGTCCCTTGTGAGGATGCTTGAGAAACAACACCTTGAGGGTGAGAAGTTCCTTGTAAGGATGCTCATGTCAAAGAGGACAATATTATATCATGTGTGGGTGATTGGTTTACTTTTGAAAAAAATTGTAAGACTCATTGTTGGTAATTGGTTTCACCTCTCCATTTAACTTTATTGTTGTTCTAAAACTTGAGATCTAGTTAAAATGTCCCTATTTTTATTTAAAAATTACATAGGCTATTTGTGAAATGAGACCGACCTCTTTTATATGTTTTTCTAAACCTTATTCGGGTTTGGAAGAATTTTCCTTCAAAGCTTCGTGCCCACCCCCTACTTAACAACATTTTCAGATTATTCTCTCGAGGAAGAGCTGGGAGTGAAGGAGCCCGCACGCTGGGAGTCGAGGAGCTCGCACACTGGGAGACTCCGACAAACGGGAGCGTAGATCCCAAGGTGGATGCCTAGAGTGACACTTTCTTTTGTTCTAGGCTAGGATATTCATTTTTAACCTTGTGGAATCTAGTTTTATTTTTTTATTTCCGTTGCGTTACATTATTTCATTTTTGGAATGTAAAGGCCAAGATGGGTCTATTCTTTTAGGATAATGTTGTAAATTATATGGATGATTTCATGATGTCTTATTTATTAGTGGATTATTTTAGTGCCCTCATGATATAATTGGTTTTAGAATGTAATGTCGTCCAGGGTGGTATTTGGGCGTTACAAATCTTTTTATCAGAGCCTAGGATTTAGGTCTTACATGGGAGCTGTAGGTTATGGATTCACACTAGAGAAATAGGACTAGGTTGAAAGAATTTGTTGGTCTTATTTTATACGAACTTTATGTTTTAGACTAAAATGATGTTAGGATGTCTTGTACATCAATGAAACTAAAGTGTAAATTGATGTGCAGGATGGATGGCGGACGTGGACGTGGACGTGGTTGTAGAGGTCAAGCAAACCTACCACCACCACCACCTCCCGATGCCATTAATGGCATTTTCAATGTTTGAGGGAGCTCACCACTTTGGTACAACACCAGAATGGGAACAACCATAATAGAGGAGCTCATCCGTTAGATTAAATGCCGGGCAACGGGGACACAACCGAAGGATGGTAGTTCTTCTAGAATTCCTGAGGGAACACCAGCCTACCTTCCAAGGGAGTAACCCCTTGGATGCGGATAGATGGATCCGCCGAGTGAGGAAGATATGTGATGGCATAGGGATAGCCAAGGATCTTAGGGTTGGCTTGGCTACTTATCTATTAGAGGGGGAGGCCGACCATTGTTAGGACTTAGTGAAAAGAGGAAGGACCACGGACACACTCACTTGGGAGGAGTTTGACCAAAATTTTCAAGGCAAGTACTATCTTGAATCAGTCAGGGAAAAGATGAAAGCCGATTTTCTTATTTTACGACAGGGCAGCATGACGGTGGCCGATTACGAGAGGAGGTTTGATGATCTATCCTTTTATGCTACAGAGTTTATATCTATTGAGGCCAGCAGGGCCAAGCGTTTTGAGCAGGGCTTGAGGCTTGTCATTCGAGAGAAGCTGGTGGCTGTCAAGATCTGAGAGTACGAGGATCTTGCTGACAGAGCCACAATAGTGGAGAAAGACACGGAGGACACCCAACAACGACAGAGCTTTGCAAAGGGAGGTCTAATTCGGACTAGTGCTGGTAACAGTGGAGTTCTGAGAACGTCACCTTATCGTCACCCAGACTAGACAGTGGGACCTAGACCTCAGAAAGCCCGAGGGGCCGAAGGTGTGTCAGAGGGAGTAGGCACTAACTCACAATCCTGCTTTGCATAAGGACGTGTGTGACACATTCGTATGCATTGTCCAATTTTTCCACCTCAAAGGACTATCCAGACAGTGACTTGATCCAAAATGTCAACACCCAAGTGTAGGAGGTCAAGTTGTAGTAATAATTCGGTTTGAGTCCGGAGTCAAATCCACAGGGAACTTGTTGTGTTGGTGTTTCAAAGTAAGCAGGGGTGGAGACCAATTGATTGTAACCTTTGAGATTTAAAGTTGTGAGATGTGGGTGGTGTCCTAAGCAGAATATTGAATTCTTTTCAAGAAGGTTTTCTAGACAAAATATAAGATTAATTTAAATGAAAGAAAAGACACTCTTTAATTCTAGGATCAGGACATGTAGTCAGTTATCCGGTTTATTATATTTATGCCTGATAACTCCATTAACTCCCGTGTCAACAAGAAGTTAATCGGAAGATAAAGGTGGATTGTGATTCCATTCTTTACATGAAGCACAATAATGGGGATGATTAAAGGGTAGTCATGAAGATCTAGTCGGGGTACTTGCTTTGAAACGAAGAGTCTTTCCAGGCAAGAGTCATTTGTGTCATAGAAAGACTCTCGATTATACAAATTACTTTAGCTTTGCTAGATGCAATCAATCATCCAATAAGCAAGGAGATATAAACGTTAAGCATTAGAACAAAGCATAAATATAACTTTCGGATTATTTATACATGCCCTTCACCTCTTACTAAAGAGTAAATGAGAAACTACTTACTCTTCATGGCTTTGGTAAAGCTAGAAAAGTGAATGATACTCATCCCTCCAAGTAGAGGTACTCCGAGGTTGATCTTAAAGGAAGAATGAGTGAACCACGTTCCACCCTTCTCGGCTTTGGTAAAGCTCTAGAAAAGTGGAAGGGTTTCACTCCTCTAAGAAGAGGATGCTGAAGCATTAGAAGTGAAAGAAATTAAAACAAAGGTAGATCTTCAAAAAAGAATAAGTGAATCGCATTCCACCCTTCTTGGCTTTGGTAAAACTCTAGAAAAATGGAAGAATTTCACTCCTCTAAGAAGAAGATGCTCAAGCCATGAAAGTAAAAGAAAGTAAGAGAAAGATAGTTATTTTTGGTGGGTTACCTCCACTACCAAAAATAAAGCTATCTCTCTTCCTATATGTAAATGAAAGCAAGTTCAACAAAGATTATACGTAAGTAAAGGAACTAGAACATAAATGTGAAGACTTGAAGTAAATAAATGAACTAGAACATAAATGTAAAGACTTGAAGTAAATAAAGGAAACTACAATGTATGTAAAGACTACAAGTTATCAAGAAGCTCTTAGATTTTGTACCACCTCTAGCTCTCCTCCAAGCTCCCAAAATGGGAGTATTTATAGACAAGGAAAGGGGGGGTAAAACAAGGAGGTGAAAAGTACTGTTGTCCAAGTTCAACAACTAATCTACAGGCTGTTTGTATGATCATTCAAACGTTGGATGGACATTCGAACGTGGAACCAAAAGTCTTCAGTCTTCACTGCAACACGCCATGTCTCATCAGTGTACTCTTGTCACAGATCACAGGGACGTTCGAACGTTATTTGGTGTTCGAACTTGGTACTATTCTTCAAACATTGTACTGCAAGCACTGCACTTCAAATTCTTGATCTTCTTTACTACAACACGCCATGTCTTTAGTCTGGTTTTGTCATTGTACCAGTGGGTGGGCGTTCGAACGTGAGATGACATTAGAACGTTGGTCCTTTGTTCCTCAGGACTTTGGCTCTTGTCTGCAACACATTTTGTCTCAGTGGCTTGGCTCTTATGGACGTTTGAACGTTGAATGGCGTTCGAACATGACTTCTTTGTTCCATGATTTTTCAAATTTTTCTCTGCTGTGTTGGTGTTACATCATATGATGATATTGAGTCCTTGTTCACTTTAGGATCTGAAACATCATCACTTGAACTCCATCAAATTATAATTAGCCTAAAAAGGGCACAATATTCTGCTATATTTGAGTACTAATCACACCCCCAACCTAAATATTTCTAGTCTCTAGTAATATATCAACAAAGAAATGTAAATCCCTTTTTCGTAGGTCATCCAATTGCATTTAGCTTATACAAGAGGTCGTTAAACCCCTAGGTTTCCCCTAGTGGACGAGTGTTGCCTCGTGAGGGTTTCTAGTGAAGTTACCCATAAACTTCAGTCGAACAAATGTGTATCTGAGATTGCCATTTCAAGTGAATTAGCATTATGGTCATTAGGACACCCATCCTTCAATCGTGACACATCCCCTACATTTCTTTTCCATTGGTACCAACTCTATGCCAAAATTAGCACTTGTCACATTGGCATTTGAAATTTCCTTATGAGTGGGGTGATCATTCTAGAAACAAGAATTGATATATAACAAGCATTCAACTTACCACCCTCCATGGATAGCTTTGATTTCACAAGTCTCTCTTGGACATACCCTCAATAAAAAGTTCGCTCTGATTATAGTGTTTTTTCACAGGGCATGTAATCGGAAGATGGCTAGTCAAACAATTACATGAGTAATTTAGAAAATGAATGAAGCTTTTGGAAACAAACTATTCATGTGTTGGCATAATCTCATGAAGGAATTTTGATGAAAATAGAGTAATACAAGTAACATACCCCATTTATAGTTGAAGACATACATAAGCATCAAACTTGAGATCACCTAGGGCTTTAATAGGTTATAATGGGGCCAGCGGTTAGTGGCTAACGAAATGACGTCAGTGGAGCACAAAAACTCTCTTTTATGAATTTTAGCACACCTCTATTCGGCTTTTTGACATTTTTGCCTGGGAATGGGATTTCTTTCTTTCATTGTCCCATTTTTTACTTTCTTGGCATGTCCCTGTCTCTCGGTCACTTTTCCCTTTTGTAGATTGTTTTCACTGATTTTCTTTTCTTTCATGGAATAATAGCCACCATTGTGTTGTCTATTTTTCTTGCTCTTTTGTATTATTCTGATCTATAAGAGTGTGTATGAAAATTAGATAGCAAGGTATGTCGAGTATATTTCCTTGTGGCTGGGTCACCATTTGGGCTTTTTGGAAAGGAATTCATACTTTGAAGGCACAATCACGGCTGACTAGGGTCATATTTTTGTGAAAGAATTAGCTAAGGCTCAAAGTTCATCCAAAGATGGCCTAAGATCCTTTCTCAAGTAGGTGCATATGTATGTGTATGCAAAAGTTCCATGTGGGTTATGAAAACAGATCACTTTAGTTACATCAATCAAAGCAAAGTTTATTGAGATCATTGAAAAAAAAGAAGTGAAAAACCTTTCTTGAGTAATCGTTTATATTCTCTCAAAAGCAACTGAAGGTTCGAAACTTACCATGGTTTTCTTTATCATCTCCACTGGTTATGTTGGGTGTTTTGAGGAATATTGGTTATATACCCATTTCATTTTCGAGTCTGGTCACCTTTGTACCTTAAAAATGACAAAAACTTCTGTACATTTGACAATTTAAGCATAGAGATAGTATCAAGGTTCTAAAAACGAGGTTTTATGTTTTGGCTGTTGAGTTGAGGTGTCAAACCGATCATATGCTTAACATTTGAACAAACAATCTTAACATCCATATCTGTTTCAATGTTTATTAACATTTAGCAATATAAAACTAAAGCTACACATGCTTTAAAACAAACATAAGTGATAAATTGAATCATGCATTCCATAAAATATGATCATTCACAACAATATCTATGATTCGATCTATCCAAAATAGTAAAAATTGTAAATATTCATAGCAACTACCAGAAACAAATATCATCCACAAAATCTCCCCAAAATTTTTAAACAAAAACAAGCATCCATAAAAGGAAACAATAAAGAACCCTAAGAACAGAAATCATCATTCGTCTCCCTCCTCAACATCCATGCCACCGGCTCCACTAGCACTACCATCTCCACTAGTACCACCCCTTAATTGCCAAATGATCTCTTCCTACTTAGCATCAATGCTAAGCATGGTGTCCATCAATGTCCGCCGTGGGGTCGTGATGGGGCCTGCCTGCTCTTACTGCTGCATGTACTCCCTCTCCATCTCCCTCTCTTCTTCTCGATCTAACTCCTCTTGCACCTCATCAACACCTTGGGGAGGGGGTACTTCTTGCCTCGCTGCTGGGTCACCACTATGGCCCTTGCTACTCTTGAAAGATCTTTTGTCAAGTGCCCCCATCGGCTCTTGTACCTCCATCTCGGGCCTCTTCTTCACCCCAATTAATTCTTTACCCACCTCATCCAATTCTACATTTTTGCGTCGAGGGGTAGGTAAGTCTTTGCACCCAAGGCAACTCCGTTCTTACCTCTTTTATGTAATCCTCATCCACTTTGATGTGGATTCGTCGTACATAGGTTCGGATTGTGCCATTGATGATCTCGGCGTTGGAGTAGAACTCCCACACCAAATCAACAATGGCCCTTCCTCCGTTCCTCAAATGTCACACCCATTCTATTCTTTCATTCTCCACCTTCACACCAATCTCAGCAAAATCATCTATAACCATAGCCCTCTCACAAACCACAGGGTGTTTATGGTAGAAATTCTTGTACCTTTCGGCTTTTAGAGCGCTTGGGAATCGGGTACGATCATACCTCTTTGTCCTTCACCTCCCCTCTCTCTTATCTATAACTTCCTCATCAATGTTGGGTTCCTGGCTCACTGGTTGAGCACGCCTAGCAGGGAGTTTGATTCTGGGCATGGCGTTCGAACGTTGGCAGCTTGGAGAAAGTGGTGAAATTTTGGGATTTTTGGTATGGGGATGATGTTTTTGAGGTGGAAGTGAGTTGGGAAGGTCGATTTTAGGTTTTCATGGGGTCTGAGGGTGGATTGAGGTCCGTGGAGTGAAGGATGGCTCTAGGAATTTGAGAATCTCAGAGTGATTTGAGGCTTTTTGATACGAATAAGACGATCAGGTTTTTGTAGTCTGAGT
This sequence comes from Ilex asprella, assembly GCA_023539305.1. Taxonomy (NCBI): domain Eukaryota; kingdom Viridiplantae; phylum Streptophyta; class Magnoliopsida; order Aquifoliales; family Aquifoliaceae; genus Ilex; species Ilex asprella. Next base: position 5,109,207 of record CM042190.1, on the reverse strand, counting down.
TGTACATTTCGAATGTTACTGACGTTCGAACGTGAATTGAAGAAATTTAAATTGACGTTCGAACGTGGAATGGCTTTCAAACGTTGTGAGCTCCTAGTACTTTGGGTTCTATTAGAGAGTTCACCAGAGGCAGAGTATTGTAAACCTCTGACGTTCGAACGTCCCTTGGCATTCGAACGTAGAATAAAAACAAAAATTTTCTACACTATATTATGCACAATAAAAGGGGCAAAAATTCATGGCGCCTTAGGACAAATCCCTACCTACACTTGAGGTTGGCATTTTAGGACGTTCCTTTACTCGGCCCATACTTTTATTGTAGCAATTTAAAAGTAGAAAAGTATGTACAAAAATAAAAAGGATTTTCACACTATTCACAAAAATTCGAACCATTTGCTTTCATTCCCTAAAACACAATTTTCCACAGTTTGTGTAGTTTGAACAACCAATGACTCTTCCAATCTCTTGTTGCACAAACTGGTTAAGCAAAGTACCAGAATAGGATGGCGTGTCAGGATAATCCTTACTCTGCCCATTCACTATCTAGTCTAATCGATCAAATGCGCGACTAGAAATTAGTTCAGATCACTAATTGTATCTTTTATCATGAAATACCCGGTCACACTATTTGCAGGCACCAAGTCTCTGGGCACGACGGCGTTTAGTCAAAGTGCTTCTGCCACAAAAGAGTTTTGCTTGCTGTTCTCGAATTTCATTTTTCCTTGCCAGTCTTGCTTTTCTCATAATCACAATATGCACATCTGACGAAAAAGTGTGTAAAACTCCTAGACTAAATCAAAAAAGTTTCACATCCATGATTCTTAAGCTTTAAGACTCACTATCCGGTTCTTTAACGTCTACCAGTCACAAAGACAATTTAAATTGACTCACAAACATAAAAAATACAAGACAAGGTACACAATATAATCTGAATTAACAACAACAGTAACAACAAAAATTTAAAAATTTTACAGGCACACAATGACACAAAATATGGACTGTATTCTCACCCCCAAGCTAAACTGAATATTGTCAATTACCTTTCCACTTCTGAGTGTAGTGACAACTTGAGCTTGATCTTATGGTGGTTTTGGTTGGGTAGGAAACTTGCCCTTTTCTTGTGTACTCATAGATTGGGTCAACCTTTGAATGTGACTTTTAAGATCTTCAAAGGAGTGGGGTGGTATGTGCTTTGAACTCAGAAAAATATTGGGTGGAATGTGCATTGAAGTTCATTTGAGTTTGCATAAACTGGTTCATTGTATCCTCAATGTTCCTCTTGTGTGGTGGTTGGTATGGTTGATATGCAGGAGGTCCTTGAGATGGTGGTTGTGAATTTTGTGGTTGGTTCATGGGAGCTGGTTGTGTATTCCTTCAATTGAAGTTCGGCTGGTTTCGCCACCCTAGATTGTATGTTTTAGAGTATGGGTTGGAGTAAGGCTTGTTGAAATTGGAGATTGCATTTATTTGTTCCAACAAGACTTTTTTGAATGCAGGGATGGTAGAATATTCCCTAGTAGGATGTTCTGTCAAAGCACAAATTCCACACACTTGTTCTGTGGAAGGGCCCATTTCGACTTGATGAATTTTTTTCATCGTTAAAGCTTCAAGCTTTCGAGATAAAGTAGAAAATTTTGCTCCCACGTCATCATCTTCTCTTAAGACATACTTTCTCCCTTGGGAAGTGGATGGTCTAGCTTCAACTGTGGTAGGGGAGGCTGAGCCCCACATCTGAGAACTGTCAGATATGGTGTCAAACAAATAGAATGCCTTCTCTGTACTTTTACCCATTAACTCTCCTTGGGCTATCATTTCGACAAACTGACGTAGTCTAGTGGGCGAGTCATAGAAGAATCCTACTAGAGTCCAATTTTCAAAAACATGGTATGGGCCGGCTTGGAGTAGTTCTTTGCATCTTTCCTAACTTTTGTAAAATGTTTCCCCTTCTTTCACCAAAAAATTCATGATTTCCCTTTTGAGTGTGTTGGTCCGATGTAAGGGGAAAAAATTTCTAAAAAATTCATTTTGAAAGATATGCCAGGTAGGTATGGAATGAGATTTTAAAGAATTTAGCCACTGTTTAGCATTGTCCTTTATAGAGAAAGAAAAAAGTTTCATCTTGGCAAGTTCCGAATTGTCTTGAAATGTTTCACACACTTCCTCAAAATCTTTTATATGCAGATACGGGTTCTCCGTATCCAACTCATGGAAAACAGGTAACAATTGTGCAGTTCCCGGCTTTATATAAAGGGGGTGCATCTGGAGAAAATAAAAATATGAGGGGACACTATTTCTTGTGGGATTTAAGTAATTCCTCAAAGTTTGAATGTTAGGCACTTCTTCTTCCCTCATGGGAACTTCTCCATTTCTATTATTATTTGTCATAAAACTCTCACCCGAGTCTGCTAGTGATCTAGGTGAATTTGGTTCAGATTGGTTCACAGACCCAGAAGATTCTGTCGGTAAATTTTATAGTGAGGAGCGTTCTCAGACATAAAATAAATGGAAACCAAAAAAAAATATTTACTATAAACTCAAGAGTATATACAAAAAGAAAGGTCTTTTTAACTTTTACATTAAAACACTTTTACTAAAGTTCCCCGGCAATAGCGCCAAAAACTTGGCTTGATCTAAAATGTGTACACCCAAGTGCAGGCGGTCAAGTTGTAGTAATAATCCGGTTTGAGTCCAGAGTCAAATTCATAGGGAACTTGTTGTGTTGGTGTTTCAAAGTAAGCAGGGGTGGAAACCAATTTATTGTAACCTTTGAGATTTAAAGTTGTGAGATGTGGGTGGTGTCCCGAACAGAATATTGAATTCTTTTCAATAAGGTTTTCTAGACAAAATATAAGATTAATTTAAATGAAAGAAACGTCACTCTTTAGTTCGAGGATCAAGATATGTAGTCAATTATCCAATTTATTATATTTATGCTTGATAACTCAATTAACTCTCATGTCAACCAGAAGATAATCAGAAGATAAAGATGGATTGTGATTCCTTTCTTTACATAATGCACAATAATGGGGATGATTAAAGTGTAGTCATGAAGATCTAGTCGGGGTACTTGCCTTGAAACGAGGAGTCTTTCTATGCAAGAGTCATCAGTGTCATAGAAAGACTTTCAATTATACAAAATACTTTAGCTTTGCTAGATGCAATCAACCATCCAATAAGCAAGGAGATATAAACTTTAAGCATTAGAACAAAGCATAAATATAACTGTCGGATAATTTATGCATGCCCTTCACCTTTTACTAAAGAGTGAATGAGAAACTACTCACTCTTCATGGATTTGGTAAAGCTAGAAAAGTGAATGATACTCATCCCTCCAAGTAGAGGAACTCCGAGATTAATCTTCAACGAATAATGATTGAATCACATTTAACCCTTCTCGGCTTTGGTAATGCTCTAGAACAGTGGAAGAGTTTCACTACTCTAAGAAGAGGATGCTCAAGCATTGGAAGTGAAAGAAAGAAAAAGAAAGGTTGATCTTCAACAAAGAATAAGTGAATCACATTCCACCCTTCACGGCTTTGATAAAGCTCTAGAAAAGTGGAAGAGTTTCACTCCTCTAACAAGAAGATGCTCAAGCCTTGAAAGTGAAAGAAAGTAAGAGAAAGATAGTTATTTTTGGTGGGTTACTTCCACTACAAAAAATAAAGCTATCTCTCTTCATATATGCAAATGAAAGCAAGTGCAACAAAGTTATAAGTAAGTAAAGGAACTAGAACATAAATGTAAAGACTTGAAGTAAATAAATGAACTAGAACATAAATGTAAAGACTTGAAGTAAATAAAGAAAACTACAATGTTTGTAAAGATTACAAGTTATCAAGAAGCTTTTAGATTTTCTACCAGCTCTAGCTCTCCTCCAAGCTCCCAAAATGGGAGTATTTATAGACAAAGAAAGCGGGGTAAAACAAGGAGGTGAAAAGTACTGTTGTCCAAGTTCAACAACTAATCTACAGGCTTTCTGTATAATCATTCCAACGTTGGATGGACGTTCGAACGTGGAACCAAAAGTCTTTAGTCTTCACTGCAACACACCATGTCTCATCAGTGTACTCTTGCCACAGATCACAGGTACGTTCGAACGTTATTTGGCGTTCGAACGTGGTACTGTTCTTCAAATGTTGTACTACAGGCACTGCACTTCAAAGTTTTGATCTTCTTCACCGCAACATGCCAAGTCTTCAGTCTGGTTTTGCCAGTGTACCAATGGGTGGGCGTTCAAACGTGAGATGGCGTTCGAACATTGGTCTTTTGTTCCTCAAGACTTTGGCTCTTAGCTGCAACACATTCTGTCTTAGTGGCTTGACTCTTATGGACGTTCGAAAGTTGAATGGCATTCAAACGTGACTTCTTGGTTCCAAGCTTTTCTAATTTGTTCCCTGATGTGTTGATGTTACATCATATTGTGATATTGAGTCCTTGTTCACTTTAGGATCTGAAATATCATCACTTGAACTCCATCAATGTATAATTATCCCAAAAAGGGCGCAATATTCTCTTATATTTGAGTACTAATCTGACAGCAGGACAGGTACAAGCGGACAAGCCACCACCACCGAGGCTACTACAACAACAGAGACCGTTAGGAGCTCTTGCCCCCGACGGCACCAATCAAGGAATGGTTTTTGCTTTGACTCAACCAGAGGAAGACGGTTCCAATGTCGTAGTGGAAGGTACCATGCTTCTTCAAAATTCTTGGGGCCGAATCTTATTTGACCCTGGTGCCACACATTCATTCATTTGTACTACCTATGCTCTTTGTTTGGGACTGGGCTTTGACAAGCTAGAACATACTTTGCATATTGATATGCCTATGAGAGAACGACTGGATACTACTCGAGTGTGTATAGGTTGCGTGCTTCGCACTGGGAAGCCAAAATTGATGGTAGATTTGGTTGCGTTAGACATGAAGGGTTATGACATCATATTTGGGATGAACTTGTTGTCCGCTTTACGTATGGTAATGGATTTTTTTCGCAAACGAATTTTTTTTCAATTACCAAGAGGGGTAGTTTTTAGTTTCGTGAATAACCAGAGTTTATCCCATCCATTTCCTACTACGGGTAGTAGATTCATGAAAGTAAAGGTGGAGAGCCATTTGAGTTTCTTAGCTAGCTTGATGAAAAATGATCGGGATAAATTCTCTGCGAATGTGGTGTTAATAGTATCAAATTTTTTGGATGTCTTTCCAGATGAACTTCCCGGGTTACCCCCACAAAGAGAGATTGAGTTCAAGATTGATATCTATCCACGAACCGAACCCATATCCATTGCTCCTTATAGGATGGCACATTTGAAGTTAAAGGAGCTGAGGAAGAAGTTGGACCATCTGTTGACCATTGGGTTTATCTGTTTGACTACTTCACCTTGGGGAGCCCCAATCCTCTTTATGAAAACACATGATGAATCACTTCGGTTATGCATGGACTATCGAAGGTAGAATCGGGTGATAGTGAAGCATAAATACTCGTTGCCACGAATAGATGACTTATTTGATCAGCTGAGGGGTTCTAAGTATTACTCCAAGATTGATTTTTGCATAGGGTATCATCAATTGAGGATCAAGAGGAGGATATTCTTAAGACAGCTTTTCGTACCATATATGATCATTTCGAGTATACAGTGATGTCGTTCGGATTGACTAATGCACCAGCAGCCTTCATGGATTTGATGCATAGGTTATTCCGACCGTATCTAGATCAGTTTGTCATTATGTTCATTAATGACATACTAATCAATTCACGGACACATGAGGAACATGAACACCATCTCTTGATTGTGCTCCAGACATTGGGAGAGCATAAGTTATATGCTAAGATGGGAAAATGCAAGTTCTAGATGAATGAGGTGAAATTCCTTGGCCATGTTGTGTCAGAACAGGCTGTTGTTGTTAACCCAACAAAGGTTAAAGCAGTAATGAAATGGGAACCACCAAAGAATGTGATGGAAATACGTAGTTTCATTGGTTTAGTAGGCTACTACCGGAGGTTTGTAGAAGGGTTCTCAAAGCTTGAGATGCCGATGGCTCGCCTTACAAAGAAGGGGGGAAATTCTTGTGGGCTCAAGTGTGTGAACTAGCCTTTCGTATCTTGAAGGAGAAGTGGACGACAGCTCATGTCCTCATTATTTCGAGCACTGGGGAAGGATATGACATGTACACTGATGCTTCGCTATGAGGCTTGGGATATGCTCTACTGCAAGGAGGTAAGGTAGTTGTTTATGGCTCAAGGCAACTCAAGACACATGAGCATAATTATCCCACTAATAACTTGGAGCTTGCCGATGTGGTCTTTGCTTTTAAGTTGTGGAGGTGTCACTTGTATGGAGAGAAATTTCAAGTGTATTTGGATCATAAGAGCCTCAAGTACATATTCACCTAAAAAGACTTAAATCTTCGACAAAGAAGGTGGATTGAGTATCTAAAAAACTACGATTTCACCCTCAACTATCATTCGGGGAAGGCGAACGTAGTAGCAAATGCACTGAGTAGGAAGTCTCAGGGTGAAATCAATTTTCTTGCAATGAATAGGTGGAAGATGATAGATGCCTTGGAGGAATTCGACCTACGGGTGGATAGACAGAAGGATCGACCATGCCTATTTAATCTTGTTGCCCAATCGATGCTTAGACAAAGGATCGTAGAGTTACAATGGTTAGACACCGAGTTGGAAGCTATCCGAGGTAGGTTGGAGAAGAATAAGAGTGTTGAGAATTGGTCAATAAAGGATGCTGAGCTATGGTTTCGGGGAAAAGTATGTGTACCTAAGAACGGCCAGGGAAGAAGTGTTGAGTGAGTGCCAATGTTCAAGGTTCTCCATACATCCGCGTAGTACCAAGATGTATCAAGATATGAAGAGCCAGTATTGGTGGAGAGGAATGAAGCGAGATGTGGCTAAGTACATTTTAAAGTGCGCGGTGTGCTAGCAGGTGAAGATCAAGCAACAAAAAACCAGAGGATTACTACAGTCCTTACCTATCCCAGAGTGGAAGTGGGATCACATCATCATAGACTTCGTGTCTGGCTTTCCACGGACGTCACGAAGGCATAATACAGTATGGGTCATTGTTGATAGGCTCACCAAATCCGCTCACTTCTTGAGTATGAAGACCACGGATATGTTAGAGACCTTGAACAAGCTTTATATCTGCGAGATTGTTAGATTCCATGGGGTTCCGCTCTCCATTGTGTCAGATCATGATTCTCGCTTTATGGTGCAATTCTCGCAAAGTTTACAACGAGCTATGGGGTTAGAGTTACACTTTAGCACCACATTTCATCCCCAATCGGATGGCTAATCCGAGAGGGTGATACAAATTTTGGAAGACATGTTGCGAGCTTGCGTAATGGACTTCAAGGGAAGTCGGAGTGTTCATTTGCCATTGGTGGAATTTGCGTATAATAATAATATTTAATCTAGCATTGGCATGGCACCTTATATAGCTTTGTATGGGAGACCATGTAGATCACCAACTTGTTGGATAGATGTTGGAGAGAGTAGCTTGTTTGAGCCAAAAATTGTACGGGAGACTACGGAGAAAATTCAACTCATTCGGGAAAAACTGCACATGGCCCAAAGTCGACAAAAAAGCTATGCAGATAGAAGACGAAGACCATTGGAATTCCAAGAGGGGGACTATGTGTTCCTCCAGGTGTCACCGAAGAAGGGAGTGTTTAGATTGGGCAAGAAGGGAAAATTAGCTCCAAGGTACATCGGACCATTTGAAGTGATCAAAGTTGTGGGCAAAGTGGCGTATCAACTTCGATTACCAGCTCAATTATCAGGGGTACATGACGTCTTTCATGTGTCAATGTTGAGAAAGTTTCAATTGGATACAACGCATGTCGTGAATTTAGAAGATATTGAAGTTCAAGATGGAGCCATATAAGAAGAACAACCGGTGAAGATTCTTGATACATAGGAGAAGGTACTTCACAATAAAGTCATTCAACTAGTGAAAGTCTTTGTGGCAACATCATTGCATGGAGGAAGCTACCTGGTAATCAGAGTTAGAGATTTGAGAGAAGTACCCTCTACTTGAGGTGAGTTTCAAGGATAAAACTTTCTTTAAGGGAGGTGGATTGTAAACTCTCACATGTTATATTAATAGAGTGATGTAATTGTTTAGTAATTCTTATATATGTAATGATGTATGCATGAACTAGGTAGATTGTAAGAGTGAAAATAAAAATATTAGTTGAGGTGACAGGGTATGTTATAGAAGTTTAGAAGTTTTCGGGAATGAAAGCACATTTTAGGTAAAATTTGAGTGTAAAGGTTTTTATACACTGCCTAGTATTTGGACCATAACTTTTTCCCTTATTTCCAATTGATCTTAAATTTTTACAGTAGATAGTAGACTTCCAAGGCTACAAAAGAGTATTTCACAAAAAAATTCCAAATCGACCTCTAAACAGGCCAAAACTTCACTTGAAGTTTCAGCAGAAACTGGAATGACGTTCGAACGTAAAACAATCAATTGCACTAGTGACGTTCAAACCCCAAATGACATTCAAACGTGACTTACAGACCTCTGATGGAAATGCAAAAGTATTGGGGAGCGACCAACATTTGAAGTTCAAAGTGACGTTCGAACGTGAGTCAACAATTTGCACTATTAACGTTCGAACGCCAAATGACGTTCAAATGTGACTTAAAAGTTTGGGTTTCAGATTCGCAATATGTGGACCATCTCTTCCACTATAAATACTTAAGGCCGCCTCCCTTAGCCCCATTTCAACACTTCTAACCCTAGGAAACCTTAGAGAAGAGGAAAGAAAGGGAAAAACACAAGAACAAAAGGGAGTTTCACATTGGATGTGTTCACAGCTCAAGTTCTTTAAGAACACAAAGGTAGGGATTTTTTTCCATGCTTGTTCATTGATGTTAGGGTTAATATATATGTATGTTTTGACTGCTAATGATATGTATTTGCTATAGGTTCTTTGTTGCTTGGTCCTTTTACCAATATTCTCATGTTCTACACAAAGTTAGGGTGGAATACCCATGAAATCTCTTGCTCTTGCTTTAAAACTCTAGTTTTTGAGAAAAAATTGATTTCTCTCTCTAGTTTCACTTAATTGGTTTTGAAAACTCTAGTGTTTGGTGTTGAGTGTTGAAATGAAATTATGGATGATCTCTTGAACCGTTTCTTAAGTTTGGTCCATTGAGAATATCACTTGTGATAATTGAGGATTTTTCTTGAAAATAGCATGTAAATTGGGGGCTGGTGGAATTGTTGGGTATTTGAACAAATATTTGGTATTGTATTTCTTGTATGGTTGTTTGGACGAACATGAGTGAGAAGTTCCTTGCAAGGATGCACATTCTCTCTCAAGAGGTTCCTTGTAAAGATGCTTGAGAAACAAAATATTGAGGGTGAGACGTTCCTCGTAAGGATGCTCATGCCAAAGAAACTAGACCTTGAGGGTGAGACGTTCCTGGTAAGGATGCTCAGGCCAAAAGAGGACAATATGTGGCCTTCTTAGAAGGTTCCTTGTAAGGATGCTTGAGAAACAACACCTTGAGGGTGAGAGGTTCCTTGTAAGGATGCTCATGTCAAAGAGGACATTATTATATCATGTGTGGGTGATTGGTTTACTTTTGGAAAAAATGTAAGACTCATTGTTGGTAATTGGTTTCACCTCTCCGTTTAACTTTGTTGTTGTTCGTAAACTTGAGATCTAGTTAAAATGTCTCTGTTTTTATTTAAAAATTACATAGGTTATTTGCAAAATGAGACCAACCTCTTTTATATGCTTTTCTAAACCTTGTTCTTGTTTGAAAGAATTTTCCTACAGAGCTTCGTGCTCACCCTCTACTTAACAATCTTTTCAGATTATCCTCTCGAGGAAGAGCTGGGAGTCGAGGAGCCCGCACACTGGGAGACTCCGACAGACGAGTGCGTGGATCTCGTTGTGGACGTCTAGATCGACACTTTCTTTTGTTGTAGACTAGGATATTCATTTTTAACCTTGTGGAGTCTTGTTTTATTTTGTTATTTTCGCTGTGTTACATTAGTTGATTTTTGGAATGTGAATGCCAAGATGAGTCTATTCTTTTGGGATAATGGTGTAAATTGTATCGATGATTTCATGAAGTCTTATTTATTGATGGATTATCTTAGTGCTCTCATGATATAAATGTTTTTAGAATGTAATATCGTCCAGGGTGGTATTTGGGGCGTTACAAGGGTGAAAAAAGCCGACTTGTGGCTTTTATAACTCCTTTTGTAAAACTTTTGAAGCAAACTAGTTTTAGTATGTAATGTTATGTAAGAGAGTTGTAACTAAACTCATATGGACTTTGTTTAACATAACCTTGCATGTTTTTTCATGAGAATAGATGAATGGACCCGGTGTAGTCAACTTTTACTCATAAATGGACCCAGTGTGGTCATTGTTTCATATTTGGTCTTGGATGGGTCATATGAATATTTATTGCACAGGTTGCATTTTGGGTAGAGTTTCCCATACCAAGGAGACTTTGCCCAATTTTTGTTAAATTAAGGTCCCTAGTAAATGGGGCATAACGACGTGATATCGAGTTACTCGGTATCTATGGGTATTCCGCGAGTTGATGAGTAATCAACGAACCCCCGAATTTTAGGGTGTCACAAATTATAAGATTGTCATGCGCATAATGTGCATTACAACAACTTATGATGTGAACTTATAATTGATAAGTAAATACGTAAACTAAAATTTTGATTTCAACACTTGAAAGATGCTACTCTTTAGTTTGTGGATCCAACATGTATTCTATTGTTTAAGATTATAAAAATATCACCTTACAATAATTAACTCCTATGTCAACAGAAAGTTAACCGGTAGGTTTGATGCATAGGTTGAACCATATCATAGCAACCTTTAAGTTAGCCGAAAAATCTATGCACCTTGCAACAACCAAATTATGACACCCCAAATATCTGGAGGTCCGTTGATCACCCATCAACCTGCGGAATACCCGTAGATATCATGTAACTCGAAATCACGCCATTATGCCCCATTTCTCAGGGTCCATCGTTTAATAAAATTCGGACAGAGTCTCTTTTTTACGGGAAGCTCTACTCAAAACACAACATGTGCAATATACAATCACATGACCCATCCGAGGTCCAATATATAACATTGACCGCACCAGGTTCATTTATGAGTAAACATTGATCACATCGGGTCCATTTATCCATACTCATATAAAAACATGCAAGGTTATATTAAAAGTAGTCCATATAAGTTCTATTACAATTATGTTACACAGAATACATGCCCAAAACATAATTTTAACAAAAGTTTTGCAAAAAACAAGGTTAAAGGCCACAATTTGGCCTCTCTTCACCCTTTTTCCTCATTTCTATAATAATAGACTCATTTCCATAACAACAGACTCTTTTCCATAACAATAGTCAAAGCATAGGTAGTTCTATGCCCCAATCATTCCATATGGAAATGAATATATATCAACATTTACATTTCCAATTGTAATTCATATCATAAGCATATGATTTCACTTTACCACATTATACAAGAATGTTATTACATAATCTCATGCAATTAACACACTTTATTTCACATAGGCATTTTATCAAACACCTTCAAGGCACCAAATCATGTAATCACATAACATGCCTAAATTTATCACATAACTCTAAAAAAAATCAGAATATATGTTTTTTACATACCCAATTATCAAAACATCTTAGAAATCACAACTAGCAATTTCTAACTACCAATTCACACTAGAATTGAACCTACCCATTTCCATTAAACCAACTCTAATAAGTAAGTAATAAAACACTCAAAACAACCCACCCATTTCCTATGGACACTATAGGATGTAAATAAATCAAAGTATGAGGGAACCTTACCTCTTGAAGCGTAAAACACCCGAAGGAAGCTTCAAGAACACGATTCAAGCCCAAACCTTTGATTTCTCCAAAATTTCGTCTTTGGATCTCTGGTGAAATCAACTCTTTTTGGTACGTAGGCTTAGCCCTCATCGAGGAGATCAACTTTAACTCTTGGTCCGAAGGATTCAGAAAGAAGGAACTTCAAAAATCATAGGGAGAAAGCTTGAAGTTTTCCATTTTTCATCTCTTTCTCTCTTAACTTCTGAAACCAGTAGAGAACTAGCTGAGAAAATGTCTGATTTTCATATATTTAGTCCCTATTTATAGGCTTAAATTGTGTGGTCCACATCACCCCACACACCTCCTTTCCCGGGTCCTTTTTGCCCCAAAATGATTAAATTTTGCTCTGGTTGAACCTCAAATATTTTTATATGAAATTTATTTAAATTATTAATCAACTATCAAAATTTTAATCAAAATTCATTTTTGGGGGTAACCAGCCACCCGTCGCCTCGAAAAATGTGAAAAGTCCGACTATCTCAGAATTCGATGAAATTTGTCTGTTGGATGGGTCATGTGATGGTACATTACACAAGTTGTATTTTCGGTAGAGCTTCCCATACAAAAGGAACTCTACCCGAATTTCATTAAGCTATGGACCCTGATAAAAGGGACATAATGGCGTGATTTTCAGTTACATGATATCCACGGGTATTCCGCGGGTTGATGGGTGATCAACGGTCCCTTGGATATTTGGGGTGTCATAGCTTAGTATTAGAGCTTAGGTATACGAATTACCTAAGGCTTTATTGGGCATGGGTCTAGGCCATTGCATTCCATATGCATTTAAGGTTATGTGCTCTACTTGCTACATGTTATGTGCTACTTGTGTGAATTACATACATGGTAAGACGTATATGGAAAAAGGGACACTAGGGTTAGAAAACATAACCTTTGGGGTCAGAAAACTAGTGAACAGAATGGTTCAGGGTGTAAATGTCTACTAGTGGGCCACACACGCACTACTAGTGAGACAGTAAGAGAAATCTCAAATTATGTGTTCTATTATTATTATTAGTGTTCAGGGTTAACTTTGATCCTTACTTTGGGATACTAAATTAGTGTTCTATTATTATTTTACTTGTTTGAGGAATTTGGGCTTAGAGGTTGAAACCTTGGAATAGTCATTCCATGTGAGTTCTCCCCTAGGGGCTAGGGTGAGTATTGATCAGATATGTTGAGGTTGTGAGCTAGATCTAATGGATTCTACTCATCGTGGACCTTAGTGTCATGGACATATCAAAGTTTGATGTCATCCTTAGGATGGACTTGTTGGCAACACACCAAGTCAACACTGATTGTGATCGGAAGAGGGTCACTGTCTACACATTGGACGGTGTTTATTTCAAGTTCTAGGGGAAAAACATAACGCTTTACCCCAAGTAGTGTGTGACTCCCATTGGCATGGACACTTGATGGGTTGACTAGCAAGTCTTACCCTGGAGGATTTGACGAGACATGAGTTAGGTTTATCTTGGGAGGTTTGTGAGTATGGGGATGTTTTTCTAGATAAACTATCGGGATTACCTCCACATTGGGACGTAGAATTCACCATTGAATTGCACCCCGGTATATCGCCCATTTCTATGACTCCACATAGGAAGGCACCTGCTGAGTTACTAGAACTCAAGGTCCAATTAGATGAATTATTGGATAGGGACTTTATTAGACCGAGCATTCCACCTTGGGGGAGCTCTGGTGTTTTTTGCCAAGAAGAAGGACAAGACCCTTAAATTATGCATAAATTATCGGTAGTTAATTAGGGTTACTATCAAGAATAAGTACCCTTTGTTAGGATTGATGATTTATTTGATCAGCTTAGAGGGGCGTGGGTCCACTCCAAGATCGATCTCCGCATTGATTACCATCAGCTGAGGGTTAGGGAGGCAGATATCCCTAAGACGACGTTTAGGACGCGATATGGACATTTTGAGTTCACAGTGATGCCATTCAGGTTGACGAATGCCCCGACAGCATTCATGGATCTCATGCATAGGGTGCTCCAACCTTACCTAGATCAGTTCGTCGTGGTCTTTGATGAAGACATCTTGATCTACTCCAAGTCTGAGGAGGAGCATAAGGGTCACTTGAGGGTTGTTGTCTAGACCTTGGGAGACCATAAGTTGTACGCCAAATTCAACAAGTGTGAATTTTGACTTACTGAGATGAAATTTTTGGGACATGTGGTATCACCTTCAGGTGTATCCATGGACCCAAAAAAGGTTGGGGCAGTCATAAATTAGGAGAGGGCTGAAGTCAATCTTTGACATACACGATTTCTTAGGATTGGCAGGGTACTATTGGAGGTTCATTGAGGACTTCTCTCAATTAGCTGCACCTATGACTAAGTTAACCCAAAAGGAGGTCATGTTTGACTGGAATGACTCGTGCGAGAAGGCATTCTAGGAGTTGAAGAGAATACTTACTTCAGCTTCTATTCTGATAATCATAGAAAGAGGACAAAGGTACACAGTGTATTATGATGCCTCTAAAGACAAACTTGGATGTGTCTTGATGCAGTCCGGGAGGGTAGTGGCTTATGGTTCTCGACAGTTAAAGAACCACCAGTAGAATTACCCCACACATGACATGGAGTTTGCAGCCATAGTCTTTGCCTTGAAGGCTTGGTGCCACTATCTATACAGTGAGCAGTTCGATGTATTTTCGGACCAAAAGAGTCTGAAGTACATCTTTGCACAGCGGGACCTCAACATGAGGCAACACAGGTGGATGAAGTATTTAGAAGACTATAACTTCACTTTTTATTACCATCCCGGTAAGGCAAATATGGTGGCTGATGCACTTAGTCGGAAGTCACAGGGAGTCTAAGCTAATGTGGCTTCTCGAGAGTGGCAGATGCTCGAGACTGTGGGACAGTTCGGGCTACACTATATGGGTCAGGTTTAGGGTACTTTGGGAAGTTTTGTGGTTGTGCCATCCCTATTGAACTAGGTATAGGTATAGATGACGAGTGTGCAAAGATCTTTTAAAAATTTAGCATAAACTGGAACTTGTTTTATTGCATCTAACAAAGGAATATTTATCTTTACATGTTTAAATTACTCAAGAGTGTTAGATTGATCCTTTTTAGTTTGAAGTTTCTTGACCCTTTGAGGAAAAGGTAAACAAATAGGACATGGAGGATATTTTTCACTTATATTCCTGGTTGCTTTTTAATTAAAGGTTCAGATTCAAGTGGTTTATTTACAGGAATAGACTCACGTATCTTCTTTGGAATTTTAGGTCTAATAGTTTTATCAATCCTTACCACTTCTTAGTGTTGTGATTGCTTATACTTGACTTAGAAAAGTTTTAGATTGCACAACATTAGCTTGGTTCTGACTTTGTGGAGGTGTAGGTTAAGATGAAAACTTTCCTTTCTCTGAAATACTCAAGGACTAGGTCAACTTAGCTAGATGACTTTTGATATCTTTAATACTCTGTGAAGTTTGAGATTTAAATTCATTGAATGCTTGATTTGTTTGAGTATTTAAATTCATTTGACTTTGAATGAATTGATTTATATTATCTTCCAGAGTTCTTCTTTGAGGAGGTAGATACGTTTGATACTGTTGTTGATTTTGTAGCTGTGGGGGGCATTGTGTTTGATTTGTAGGTTGTGTATTTCTACAACTAAAATTCGGATGATTTCTCCATCCTGGTTTATATGTTTCAGAATATGAATTTGAATATGGTTTTTTATAAGTTGGAACAACATTTGATTGTTCAATTAATACTTATTTAAAAGCATGTATAGTTGGACATTCTCCAGCTTGATGTCCTGACAACGCACAAATTTCACACACTTGATCTGTAGAAGAAACAAAAGCTACTTGCTTAAGTTTTTTTATTTTCAAGGCTTCTAATATTCGAGATAAACTAGTCATTTTAGCTCTTAAATCATCATCATCTTATAAAATATATTTTCCTCTTTCAAATGTAGATAACTTATTTTTCACATTGTTTGAAGATGTTAAGTCCCATATCTGGGAACTCTCTGAAATAGTATCAAAAAATTGAAATGCTTCTTCAGGGTTTTTATTCATAAATTCTCCTTGAGCCTTCATTTCAACAAATTTTTGCATTGTAGATGGAAGAGCATCATAAAAAAACCAACTAAAGTTCAGTTTTCAAATGCATGATGTGGACAAGCTTGGAGAAGATCTTTATATCTTTCTCAACACTGATAAAAAATTTCTTTTTTATTTGCAGTAAAATTCATTATTTGACGCCTTAATGTATTAGTATGATGCACAGGGAAAAACTTTTTAAAAAACTCAATTTGTAAAGCTTGCCAACTATTGATAGAATTTGATCGTAAAGCGTTAAGTCATAGTTTCGTTTTATCTTTCAAAGAAAATTGAAAAAGTTTTAATTTGATTATTTCAGAATTATCTTGCAGAGTTCCACAGACTTCTTCAAATTCTTTTATATGAACATATGGGTTTTCATCTTCTAAACCATGGAATTGTGGTATTAATTGTATGGTTCTTGGCTTAATATTAATATTTGGAGTGTCTGTTGGAAAAGCAAAACATGATGGGACATTAGTTCTTGCAGGATGTAGATATTCCTTTAATGGTCGAGTATTTTGAACTACTTCTTGTACTCTGGCTTCTTCCTCCCTAGGTACGCTTTGAACCATACTTAAGTTGAAGGATTCTTTTGTAGATTTTGGTGATGAAGATGAAGAAGTTGACTGATTTACAGAACCTACGGATGAATGAACCGACATAGACTAAACAAACAAACAAACTATAAACATAAACAAACAAACAAACAAAAATTTATTAATTTTATTTTTCAAATTAATTTAACTCTCGGACAACGGCGTCAAAAACTTGATTTGCACTTTTTAGTGTGTTTGAATTATATTATATTATACACCCAAGTATAAGTGGTCGAATTGTAGTTTTCTTGGTTTTAAGTCCAAGTATCGATCCACGAAGAGTTTCAGTAATTTAGAGAATAAAATAAATAAAAACCTTAAAGTTGTTGTTTGAAGTAGTGTATGTTTGATAGCTTGTGATGTGAGCTTAGTTTAACAACTTGATTAAATAAATAAAATGTGTAGATAAAGCAGATTAATGACATAAATATAAAAGATACCCTTCAGTTTAGGGATCCATATGCTTCACATTGGTTAATTATTGGAAATGCTATCTCACAACAATTAACTTCCATTTTATTGGAAAATCAATCGGCATGTCTGATGTATATAAACCATAACACAACTACTTAGGCTATCTGATGGTAATTAATCATAAGGAAAGCTGGTTATATCCACGTCAATTGATTAATCCAAGCAAACTAGAAGGACAAGTCATTCATGAGGAATACATGAATTATTCACTTGATCTCATGATTGTAAGTGCATATATAATAAACCATAACACAACCACTTCTTAGGTTAACTGATGGTAATATAGCATAACACAACAACTTCTTAGGAAAGCTGGTTATAGATGTGTCAATTAACTAATTCACGTATTCATGAGGAATACTTGAATTACTCAACAGGTCGTACGTAATATATATATACCAGTTAAACATCCTCAGCATTTTGGTGGAGGACAAGCCATACCGGTAGGAATGCCGTGGTTGTTAGACTAGCAATATAGTTATATATAATAGTTAAACAACCCTAATAACTCGTGAAGCTCATTTAGGTTTTGTACCACACATTAGTAGAAAATTCTTAGTGTTCCGGTGGAGGACAAGCCATTCTGGTTGAAATATCGTAGATCTTTAACTAGCGGGTCTTATGATACACTAATGACATAATTCCAGGCACAGCACCAAAATTACGTACATCACTGTATCATGCATTAAGCATATAATTTATATATAAATAAACATATAAATAAAACATCAGCATTTTCATAATCTAACCAAAATTATACATATGTTTACCATAGTTTGAAGGGTATAAACGACTACTCACACTCCATTGCTATAGACAAGCGAGGAGTGCGGGCATTTATATTTACAACTAAAATTAAACAATAAGTTGTAAAACTTCTTTCTCAAGGAACAATTGAAACACAACCACTTTTATTATCATTCAAGACACAAAAGTGGCGGTAGTTCAACTATCTGAATAGAAAGATACAAAAGAAAAGTAGAAATATAGAGTAACTGACGGACCGACTTTCAAAGGCTTGATTCACTTTTTCTTTCTCTTTTCTTTTTTTTCTTTTCTCTTTCTAGAGCTTTGGTGGCTGGCTGGTTTTTGTAGAGGAGGGAGAGCTCTTGTGATGGAATGTTGAAGAATGAAGAAAAAGACCCCTATTTATAGAGGAGAGGAGGCACATGGCCAAAAGGGGTTTAGGACCCCTTCACCACCATTCTGGAATGGTGATGCCTTGCAGTGGTGCTATGTGTCTTAGTCTTGGGTTGTCATGTGTCTTCTTCTTATTGGTCCATGTGTCTTGGGATGATCCTTTCTTTACTATATTTACCTTTTAGTCCTTTGTAGGTTTAAGCTTCGCAAAATTGCCTCGTATTCTCTAGTATTTCTGCATTTGACCCTATAATTACAAAATTAAAATTGGTAATACCCCAATTTACACACAAAACATTAATTGACTTTAATTAATAAGTTTTAAGGAGTTTATCTTACTAATTTGATTACTTAATTTTTTTTCAAATTATACACTAGTTAGGGTTAATCACTAGCATAGGGAAGCTCCGCTAGACAGGTACATGGATCCCGAGGTGGACATTTAAAGCTGTACTCTCCTATGTGCTAGACTAGGAAATTCATTTTGAGACTCGGTTGAGTCTAATATTTTGTTATTCCGTTGCAAGTAAAATTTGATTTTTTTTGGATGTAATTGCCTTGATCTGGCATATTATTTTGGGAAAATGTTGTAGATATTAGATATGATGAATGTAAATTTTATTTATTGATGGATTTTATTAGTCGCACTCATGTTGTGAATGGTTTTAGATAGTAATGTCATCCAAGGTGGGTTTTGGGGGCGTTACAAAAAGAGCTCTATTATGTCCGGGGTTACTAGAGCAGACAAACCTCATCCCAAGACTACAACTTCAGAGCCTACAGATGCTCCTATTCCACCTACCCAGAGCAACGAGTAATCAAAGAGTGACTTGGATAGAGCGGAGTAAAAGAGCTATACTATTTCTAGGGTTACTAGAGCAGACAAACCTTATCCCAAGACTACAACTTCAGAGCCTGCATATGCTCCTATTCCACCTACCTCCAGAGCAACGAGTAATCATAGAGTGACTTGGCTTGAGGGGAGGGTGAGTGTTATAAGAGTCCAATTTTCATGATATTTAGGGGACACAAGCCAAATAATTATGGATTTGGAGATGTCATTGATGATTTAGAGAAGGTTGCTTAAGGATCTTCTACCTGGTGAGGCTCTACCAATTTTTCCTCCTCTCGTATCCACATCTAGACCTACCAGTCAGGGGCTGCTGAGCCAAGCACTTCAACACCAGCTCTAAATTTTGTGTTGATGGTTCAGGAGATAGATATTAGTGATGAGAAGGAAGAGTCTGGAGACGAATCTGATGAAGAGGAGGAGTTTGGATTTAACTTGCGAGACCCGAACATGCATAGCATTTCATTTCATAAATATGGTTGGTCAAAATGTAGTTTGTTAATATTTGTGTGGAGTTAGAATTGTGAAAAATTTAATCTTGAATAGTTAGATATGTTTCTAACTAAAGAACTTTATTGTTGAATTTCAATAAGATAGAGACAATGGATGGGATTTTAATAAATTGTTGGTACTTTGGGGTGCAAATCATTAAGCGACTTAAATTATGGGCCATTTGTGTGAGCAATGAAAACAAGAGGGGAACTTGGTGTAATTATGATTAAAGGTGACCAACTAAGTGGGCATGTGTTCTTTTAGCTATTCATGAGATATTTTATATATGTGTGTGTGTGTGTGTGTGTTTTATGAAAGGAGGAAGAAAGAGAGGGGGGAGGGAGAAGGAAAAGGAAATTCACCCAAAGGGGAAATTCAGAAGAATTATAGGAGGGTAACTCCTTTTGGTAAGAGATTGTCCTAAAAATTCATGTATTTTTATATTGAAAGCATGAGTTGGGTTTTGGGTTATGAATTGTGGTTGTACGGGATGTGTGGGTTTTAGTTTTGATTTTTTTATGGGTATGTGATTAATGGAAAACCTTGCTTTGCCTTGACCTCTAAATGCTATCCCTCAATGTATGTGTGATGTGTGTTCGAATGGGAGGGTCATTCTCCCTTGAGATAGTGTAAAATGAAAGGGTAAGAGGAAAGAAAGGTGAGATGATGTAAATATGATGTATGTATGCACACAAATACTCCCCAATCGCAAGGAGACTTTTTGTAGATTGTGTTGTACTTGGTGGTATTCCAAGGTCGTTTCCATGGGAAAGAAAGTAAACCAAAGTGAAAGTGATTTTTGGGAAAAGGAAAATGTAAAATATTTATGGTTGGAAATTGTTTGGTGAAGAGTGTTTTGATGAAAATGAATATGAGAAACCAAATGTTGGCAATTCCAAGGGGTCACTCCAATGTAATACTCTTTCAACTCTAATCCCTCCTCCGATAGAGCATGAATGAACAATTGACTCGGAGGAAGCTAGGGACAAGAATGGTGAGTATCTAAGCATAAACTGTGCCTAGGCCTACGGTATATCAAAGGCTCACCAACTTATCCACTTTCAACCCCGTCAAACCGAACCGTTGGACTCGTAAGGGAAGGAAGAGAATGAGTAGAAATAATATTCTCAAGTGGAGGTCTCCCTTGGTTTTGCCAACTAAGATATTTAGCTACTCATGCTTGAAATGAAAATGACAATGGAATGATGGAGCATTCCAAAGATATGAAGTTCTAAAGCTACTCAGTGCATGAAATCATAAGATAAAAGTGAAGGACTTTAATACCCATTTTAAGGTAGGAAAATGAAAGATCTTGATGCATTAATGGTAGAAACTTAAAGAGAGTATTAAACTAGCAATGACTTAAATTGGAATAAAATTAATTGCATTAAATGAAGTTTTACAAGTTCTTACAGGAGGTTCCAAGACAATGCATTGAAGAAAAACATCAAAATCTCAATTTCTCACACTAAAATACTATTCATTGTCTTCTACCCATCTTCCTTCTCTGTTCGCTGTCTAATGTGTAGGCCCTTCAACTATAGAGAGTTTTTCCCTAAAAAATGTGCCCTTCCAGGTCTGGGGTAGCTTGGGGATGTTCTATCCATCCATAGGTTGTAGGTGGAGTGGGTTGGACAGGGGTGTGCAGAGCTTGTCTACACACCCAGCTCCTCTTCTCTTCTCAATCTTCGTTCATTACCAAGGCTCCAAACTTCCAATCAAAGGTGTGAATGAGATGAATAGTATTGTGGGCGTGTCAGGGGAGCAGGGGAGACATGTTGGTGGGACCCTCAAAGCGACAGAGCCTGAGATGTAGAGATTTAGGGAAAGTTCAAAAGACAGTACCGGTACTGGGTACCAGTACCACGAACTCCAGTAGCTTTTGCGTACCGGTATACAGTATCGGTACGGTTTCTGTTGTTTCTTTCAACTCTTGAGCTCTCCTCTATTCATTTTTTCATCCTTTTTTTCCTCAATCCTAGTTGAAGTGCCTTATGGAGTCTTAATTAACACCTTTAAATTGCAAACACCAAATGTTATCAATAATAACTCAACATATGTGACTCCCATCATTTACACTGTAAAAACAGTTAATTGTCATAGGATTAGCACAAAGAACTATGTAATGTTTTGTGCTAATCACACCCCCCAACTTAAGTGTTGCTAGCCCCTTGGCAAAAATTTATTTCTAGCATGAGACACAACAACATAATGCACACTCAATCCATTTAGACATCCATTCATCCAAACAATTTAAAAGTAAAAATCATAATGCAATTTAAAAAATAAACATGAACAAGACCGATCAAACTATGGTTTTCCATTAATGAGCCATGAAGTAGGAGTACATAGAGTAGGACATCATCACACAACAAAATAGCCTACAATCCTTTCCCAACGACATCCTACCCAGCCCAAAAGAAACGAAAAGAAAACACAAAACATAACCCAAGCACGCCCTATTCTTCATCACTATCATCCTCATCATTAACTACACTCGAAGTAGAACGACCGGAAGTAGAAGTGGCACCAACTGAAGTAAGGGGTCCACTGGGATGGGTCTTCCAGGGAAGGTGTGTATGACTAGCTCTTTCTTTATGGCCATCATCCCTTGCATTGATCTCCAATGCATCAAGACCTAGTGGGAGCATTTGGTAGTAGGTCATCAAAATCAGCCTCCAACTGAGCTTGCTCTTTCGACTCATTGCTTTCCTCTTTTTACTACTGGCCTTGCCAATAGCTCCAGTCTCAGGGGGGTGAGCTTGTCAAATGCGTAAGCCTTCATTTTAAAGTGCTTGCACATCCGGGTTACCAGACTCTTGTATGGAAAGTTGGTCATTGGCTTCACAGTTGTAGTAAAATCCTTCATTACTTCCCAGATAAACTGGGCAAAGTTAATCATTTTGCCTGACACAACAGCATCGAAAAGGGCTAACTTCTACATAGTTGGTTTCTTTTTTGCAGCCCTCGGAAGAAGATTATAATAGAGAAGTTTGTTCAGGAGCCCGTACGCGTGCTTTAATCCCCCACTATGCACAGTTCCCTTGAATTTTGCAGTGTTTTCATACATCAGAGTAACAAACTCAGCCTTGGTCTTCGCTTTATCAACATTGTGAGGATAGACTGGCGGAAAGGGTGATGGTCTCTGATAGTCCCCTAGGAGGGTGGCAATGACTTTCGGGGTAACCTCGAACATCTTGCCCCACACCTTTGCTCTCAGCGCCTCTCCATTTCCCACTGTCACCACCCTAAGTGTCTGGTAGAAATCTCTACATAGGGATAGATTATACCCGTCAACAGGTTCAAACCAGAATCGCATCCCATGTCTTTCAATGATTTTCACAACCTCGTGTAATGGGGTAAGTGAAATGAAATCAAGATGCCGCTCACATGTTACTCCCTTATCCCCAATCCACTGAAGTCGTGTCGTCGTCCTCGCCTTTTTTCTTTGCTCCTTAGGATCCATGCTTGACCCTTCATCGCTCCTCTTGCGGCTGATGGGTTCTTCGGGTGAAGGAGACTTGGACCCCGCTCTCTTGGTACGGGCCATGGAATGCAACAGTGCCCATGTTGAGATGAAAGCAAAGATGAACCACAATCGACCCTCGATCGAATCTATTGGTTCAAACACAACTCCCAATCGATGAGCCATGTGAAGTTATTTAAGGAGATTTGAGGGATTTGGTGGAATTGGAGGATTCAGCACCAAGGGTTTCAGGCAAGGATGGCACAAGAATTCAACTTAAAGAAGGGAGATAGTCTAGGGTTTAAGGAGGGAGGAAAGGAATTGGGGCATTGGATGCTTTCAAGTAGGGAGAGGGAGAGGGAGAGGGTGAGTTAGGGTTATAATTTTAGGTGGGAAATGAAAGTTCATTGGTGGATTTAAATTAAAAAGCCCTAATTTTTTCTCGGTTCAGCAGACAGTACCGGTACTACGTACCGGTACCTCGAACTCCAGTAGCCTTTGCGTACTGGTCTGCGTACCGATACGGTTTCTTTTTTGTTTGCCACAATAATTCTGCTGAGCTCTCCTCACCACACCATTTCAACTCAGGACCTCCCTAGACACTTTACCACACTCCTAATGACCACTACTCCATCCCAAAAATGTACTCCTCTTTAAAACCACAATTCGAACCATCATGCCCAAATTATTGTTGAAATTGCACAGTGATTTAAACCTTTGATACATTCAACCTACGTGGAATGGATTCTATTTTCAACTTATCAAAAAGAACACCCAAAATACACATCATAAATTTCATTATCGGGGCATTCCGAAGTCATGTCAAATATCAAAAACTTGAGCCATATTTCTCCATTCCAGAAGCATGAGTTATTTAACACATTTCTCAAATGACTGAACTAACCATACATGAGCAAAACCATAGTCCCCAACACTAGTTTAAAGTATGCATGTACAAATTGATTTCCAACTTGTTTGTGTCTGAATTAAGCACATAATTTGAGTATTTACACTATAGGATTCACATTCAAATAGCCAGACAACCTCATCTTCAATGCAAAACTAACCAAGGGACACTCTTAATCAATAAACGCATTCAAATTATCCTGGTATGCATTCCATGTGAACATGTGATATAGAATCTTGTGTTCAAAACGAAGTGCTCAAAGGTAATCCCAAAAATGAAGTACATATATGAAAGTGAAGCGGCCTTGGCATAGTCTCATGAATAGAATGTTTGTGCATTGGATAGTAATGGGGCCTTGGGGTTATATTTTGGTGAAATAAATGACGGATATAGGGTAACAAAGATGGTTGCTCCGAGTGAGAGACCTTTATTTTAGAAAAACACTTCTCTTTTTGTGGGATTTTGATTCTCGTATCATCACCACTTCCTTTGTCTTTGTTCTTCTTTTTCTTGACATTCCCCTTTTCTTTTTCTCTTTCTTCTCTTCTTTCACCCATTTTTCTCCTTTTCTTGTATTTTTCATTCTTATCAGTTCGACTCATTGAGTTTCAACCTCATTCATCCCTTTTGTTTTCAGTTTCACACCACAGTTCCTTCTTTTGCAATCTCTCATGTCCGCTTTAGGAACAACCAAAGTAAGGCAGAAATTTATTTGGCTTGGTCAAATATATGGCATAGAAACGAATTCAATTAAGGCTCAATCAGGCACTAGGGATAAAATTTGCACAACAGAAAGGCAAAGGCTCGACATATTCAAAGATGGCCTCAGATCACTTCCAGGTCCGCATGGGGTGGCGTTAATTAATAAAGAAGAATAAGTCTACTAACCAAATGCACCGAACTGAAACAAGCATAATGAAACTATTGAACAAATTTGACATTGAAAAATAGTTCTTTGAGTAATTGTAATTTCCCTCCAAAAATGATTTGGCCCTAAAGCTCTCATGGGTCCTTACTCATCTCCGCTACTTATGTCAAGCTTAAAACATGAATCCAATTCGTAAATCACCGAAATTACACATTCAAGAGTCACATACAGATGAGTTTAAAAATTAATACATATGTGATACTCATGCATAGGATCAACTTCCATAGAATGCTCATGTGTACAAAGTTCACAACAAAGATCAACATGTCCTCCAACACATAACCTCTTCATGAAGGATTACATATCAACTTTTAGATATTTTTCATCAAAAAATTTCAGAAATTTCAAACATTTATCATGTTTTTCAATAATGCAAGCAAAAATTAAAATTTTTTGACAACCTCGGTGCATCATACAAATGGTGCATCTTACCCCCAACTAGAATCATGCATTGTCCTTAATGCAACAAAAAGATATTGTATGCAATGGAAGACAAAAAAGGAAGAGTAGGATAAGAGAACACCTCACAATTGAGCTTTTGACAAAAGCACCAAGATCTGGATCTAAGAGAAACCAATTTATATAACCAAATAAAGTGAGTGACATAGGTAAATAAATTGAACTGTACACTAGAAAAGATAAAAACTAGCTAATCCTCCACAAACTCCGGATACACCGGGTCAATTAAATCTTCCTCCACTATCTGTTCTTCAAAACCCTCAAAGAATGGCTTGAGTCTTTGGCCATTGACCTTGAATGTTTGGCCTTCTTTGGGGTTTGTGATATCTACCACTCCATTGGGGTAGGCCACCTTGACAAGGTAGGGTCCATCCCAACGGAATCTTAGTTTTCCTTGAAAAATGGAGAGACGAGAATTATACAAGAGCACTTTTTGCCCTGGCTCAAATGATTTCCTTGTGATGGAATTATCATGAAAAACTTTAGCCCGTTCCTTTGAAATTTTGGAACTCTCATATGCATCTCTTTGAATCTCATCTAATTCATTTAGTTCCAACTTTTTCTGCTCACCAACCATTCTCAAGTTAAAATTCAAGGTTTTTATGGCCCAGTAGGCCTTGTGCTCCACTTCAATTGGTAAATGACAAGCTTTTCCATAAACTAGCCGGTAGGGAGACATGCTTAAAACAGTCTTATAGGCAGTATGGTACGCCCATAAGACATTGGTCAATCTAACTGACCAACCTTTCCTGTTTGGGTTGACCCTTTTTTTTAAGATATTCTTAATCTCCCTATTGGCTAATTCAGCTTGGCCATTGATTTGTGGGGGGCATGCAGTGGACACTTTGTGTGTACAACATATTTAAACATTAATGCTGTAAATGGCCTATTACAGAAGTGGGATCCACCATCACTTATCATTACACGAGGCATCCCAAACCTCGAGAAAATGTTCTCTTTGAGGAACTTAACTACGACCCGGTGGTCATTAGTCTTGGTTGGGATAGCCTCTACCCATTTGGATACGTAATCCACTTCCAGAAGAATGTACAGATAACCAAAAGACATGGGGAATGGACCCATGAAATCGATGCCCTAATAGTCAAATATTTTTATGTCAAGGATGGGGGAAAGGGGCATCATATTTCTACGGGTCACACTGCCCAATCATTGGCATCTATCGCATGCCTTACAAAATGAAACACAGTCTTTAATTAGAGAGGGCCAATAGAAACCTGACTAAAGAATTTTAGCTGACATTTTCTTTGCCGATAAATGTCCGCCACAAGCTTAGGAGTGGTAGAATGCAAGGACATTTCGTTGTTCATTTTCGGGCATGCATCTCCTCATGACTTGGTCTCGACAATATTTGAACAAGTACGAATTGTCGCAGTAAAAATACTTCACATCTGCCATAAATCGTCTTTTATCTTTCGGGCTCCATTGTGGTGATATTTGTCCTATTGCAATATAATTACAGATGTTAGCATACCAAGGACTAATAGAATTAATTGAAAGTAACTGTTCATCAGAAAAGAGTCAGGAATGGGAATGTGCTCATTAGTCTCTTGCACCACTAGCCGGGATAAGTGATCCGCCACAATATTCTCTACTCCTTTCTTGTCTTTAATTGTCAAATCAAATTCTTGCAAGAGGATGATCCACCTAATGAGCCTTGGTTTCGCATCCTGCTTAGATAACAAGTACTAAAAGACAGAATGGTCAGTAAAGACAACAATAGGCGAACCAGTGATATATGAACAGAAATTATCTAAAGCAAACACTACGGCTAGCAAATCTTTTTCCGTGGTGGTGTAATTCATTTGACCCTCATTAAGTGTCTTGCTAGCATAGTGAATGACATATGGTCAATATTCCTCTCTCTGACCCAACACTGTGCCAACCGCGTAATCACTTGCGTCGCATATGAGCTCGAAAGGAAGATCTTAATTAGGTGGTCGCATGATAGGAGGCTTGACAAGCATGCTTTTTAGTTTTTAAAAGGATGCCTCACAATCATTCGACCACTCAAAGGGGACCTCTTTAGACAGTAATTGGGTCAGGGGTCGGGCCAATGAACTGAAATTCCCTTGATGGTTGTTAGCGTGGGAAGGTTGGAATTGGTCTCCCCCTTGGATTTGTCAACTTCAATGCCCCTTGCTGAGACTATGTAGCCCAATACGATTCCTTTTGTCACCATAAAGTGACACTTTTCTCAATTTAATACAAGATTCTTTTCTTCACATCTCTCCAATACTCTCTCCATGTTTTCCAAGCATCCATCAAATGAGTCTCCAAACATGAAAAAATCATCTATGAACACCTCCACAATCTTTTCCACCATATCACTAAAAATTCCCATCATGCACCGTTGAAAAGTCCTCGGGGCATTGCATAATTTAAATGACATACGGCAATAAACAAAGGTATCATATGGGCAGGTGAAAGTTGTCTTCTCTTGGTCCTCCAATGCGATCTCAATCTGATTGTAGCCAGAGTACCAATCTAAGAAACAATAGAATAGGTGCCCTGCTACCCTTTCCAAAACTAGATCCAGAAATGACATTAGGAAGTGATCTTTCCTTGTGCAAGCATTGAGCTTCCGATAGTCAATGCAAACTCTCCATCCGGTTATGATTCTCATAGGTATGAGTTCATTTTTCTCATTTTCCACTACCGTGACTTCGGATTTCTTTGGTACTACTTGTGTGGGACTTACCCACTTGCTATCGGTGATCGAAAAGATGATGCCCACATCAAGTAGTTTTAAAAAATCTTCCTTCACCACCTCCTTCATGTTGGGATTTAATCTCCTTTGAGGTTATCAGAAGGGTTTGGCATCCTCCTCGAGGTAAATACGATGGGTGCAAATGATAGAGCTTATCCCTTTTATGTTTATAATAGTCCACCCATTTGCTCCTTTGTGCTTCATCAATACCTGTAAGAGATTTTCTTCTTGTTCCGCCTTTAAGGTAGAGCTAATGACCACCAGAAAAGTTTCTCCTTCGCTAAGATAGGCATACTTCAAGTGGGAGGGTAATGGCTTCAACTCTAGTTTTGGCTTTTGCTCATCTGACAGGAAAATTTTCCTTTCTTGCTTGGGTAACTCAAATTTAGGAATCCAACTTCCTATCCCCTTCAAGTCTTCACTCTCGTCTTGATTTTCCAATTCCTCAATGTCAATAATTTGTTCCTCCTTTAATTTCAATATTCTCTCTAACTCTATTTGCTCCTCGACCAAGGTGTCAATTCGATTTACCTCATTTACCTCCTCGTCATCTCCCAGTTATTTTGTCAAATTGAACACATTAAGCTCCATAGTCATGTTCTCAAATGCCAATTTTATCAAACCATTCATGTAATTAATCACGGCATTAGATGTAGCAAGGAAGGGACGTCCAAAAATAACAGGGATTTGGGAACTTAGATTTGTAACGAGATGTGTATCTAAGACAATAAAATCAACGGAGAAGTAAAAATTATTAATTTGAACTAAAACATCTTCCACTACTTCCCTTGGTGTGCGGATGCTACGATCTGCCAGTTGGAGTGTAATTGAGGTGGGCTTCAACTCCTCAAGTTGAAGTTGTTGATACACCGAGTAGGGGAGGAGATTGACACTTGCTCCCAAGTCAAGCAATGCTTGCTCCACCCAGCAATTTCCTATGGTAATGGCAATTGTTGGACAATCAAGATCCTTGAATTTCGGAGGAGTGTTGGTCCTCAATATGGAGCTCACTTACTCGGTTAAAAATGCCTTCTACCGAACATTCAATCTCCTCTTCACCGTGCATAGATCCTTCAAGTTTTTGGCACATGATGATATTTGTTTGATAGCGTCGAGGAGAGGGATGTTGATCTTCACCTGCTTGAACATCTCCAAAATGTCAGTATAATTAGCCACCTTAACCGGTGGATTCAAACGATGGGGAAAAGAGATAGGCATAGAAGGAGTAAACATATGCTCATCCATCATATTTTCTTTTTTAACCACCACTTCATCTCTATTTTTGCTCACCTCACCTTTTTCGGTCACACTTTCTTTGGCCTCACCCTCGTTTTCTTCTTGTATTGGCAATGGGGTTTTGGGTGTGACCTTTGGCACCATGATCTTTTCAAATTGTTTGCCACTTCGAAGAGTGGTGACCGCCTTGAGTTGTTCACAACTCTCTTGTGTGGGTGCGGCAAATTCAACCACATGTTGGCCTTTGGGATTCTCTTAGGGTTGAGCGGAAAATTTCCCATTCTCTTGTTGAGACAACCCATTGGCATTGGTGATCTTGGTGAGTTGGGTCGAAATGTCTTTATTAAAGGTGGTTTGGCTTTGGATGAAGTTGTAGAGCACATCCTACAAGTTTCTCTTATGGGGAGGTTGGTAGGTGGATGGATTTGATGGTCCTTGATTGGAAAAGCTTTGTGGAGGAGGATTTTGTGAAAAAAGTTATGGTTGTGGGGTCGAATGATACCCTTGCGGATTTGCCCGTGGGTATTGGGAGCTAGACACTTGCCTATGACATTGGTATTGACCTTGTTTAGGTGGCACGGAAGATGGATATGCATTAGACCCATGAGGAATGGGGTTCTCATTTCTCCAACTGAAGTTAGGGTGGTTACTCCACCCCAGATTGTAAGTGTTGGAATACGGAGAAAATGATTGTCTAGTTTGATTAGAGGTATGGACTTGTTCATGGTATGCTTCCCTAAGCGCTGTAATGCTCGGACACTTCGATGTGGAGTGCTCAACATTCTAACAAATAGAACAAACCTCCTCGATTCATGACACATGTGACACCACCCGTCTCCTATTCACCTCAAATTCTCTATTTTCCTAGATAATTTAGAAATTTGTGAAAATAGCTCTTCTCGGCCTTTTAGATCATAAATCCCTCTCCCTTTCTGTTGGCCACTCCCCTGAGGCAAAGATCTTGGCACATCGACAGGATCAATGATGTGCCATGATTGTGAATTTTGGGACAAGGTATCAAAATAGTCCAACGCCTCATCAGGTTCTTTGTTCAAGAATTCCCCGTTGCACATCATATCGATAAACTATCGATGGCCCGGTGTGATTCCTTCATAGAAGAAACTCATCAATTGTCATGGTTTAAAGCCATGATGTGGGATGGACTGTAGTAACTCGTTGTACCTTTCCCAGCATTGGTAAAATTATTCGTTGGGATTCTCCGAAAAATTTTGAATTTGTTTCTTAAGGGTGGCAGTTTTATGCATCAGGAAAAATTTATTCAAAAATATGGAGATCGCTTTTTCCCAAGATGTTATAGTCCAGGGTCTCAAGGACTAAAGCCAAGTTTTTTCCTTATCACTCAGGGAAAATGGGAACAATTTCATCCTTGTTATCTCTTCCATATTTTAATTAGGTGTAAAAGTTACAATTATTTCTTCAAAATCCCTTATATGTGAATAGGGTTCTCACCCTCGATTCCGTGAAATTTAGAAAGTAAGTTCAACATCCTTGGTTTGACTATGAAGAGATGAGCTTGGACCGAGAGAATAATGCATGAGGGTGTGGTGCATGTGGTGCATGGGTATGTGATTAATGGAAAACCTTGCTTTCCCTTGACCTCTAAATGCTATCCCTCAATGTATGTGTGATGTGTGTTTGAATGGGAGGGTCATTCTCCCTTGAGATAGTGTCAAAAGAAAGGGCAAGAGGAAAGAAAGGTGGGATGACGTAAATATGGTGTATGTATGCACAAAAATACTCCCCAATCGTAATGAGACTTTTTGTAGGTTGTGTTTTACTTGGTGGTATTCCAAGGTCGTTTCCACGGGGAAGAAAGTAAACCAAAGTGAAAGTGATTTTTGGGAAAACTAAAATGTAAAATCTTTGTGGTTGGAAATTGTTTGGTGAAGAGTGTTTTGAAGAAAATGAGTATGATAAATCAAATGTTGGCAATTCCAAGGGATCACTCCAATGGAATACTCTTTCTACTCCAATCCCCCCTCTGATATAGCATGAATGAACGATTGACTTAGGGAAAGCTAGGGACAAGAATGGTGAGTATCTAAGCATAAACCGTGCCTAGGCCTACGTGATATCAAAGGCTCACCAGCTTATCCACTCTCAACCTCATCAAACCGAACCGTTGGACTCGTAAGGGAATGAAGAGAATGAGTTGAAATAATATTCTCAAGTGGAGGTCTCCCTTGGTTTTGCCAACTAAGATATTTAGCTACTCATGCTTGAAATGAAAATGAAAATGGAATGATGGAGAATTCCAAAGATATGAAGTTCTAAAGCTACTCAATGCATGAAATCATAAGATAAAAGTGAAGGACTTTAATACCCATTTTAAGGTAGGAAAATGAAAGATCTTGATGCATTAATGGTAGAAACTTAAAGAGAGTATTAAACTAGAAATGACTTGAAGTGGAATAACATTAATTGCATTAAATGAAGTTTTACAAGTTCTTACAAGAGGTTCCAAGACAATGCACTGAAGAAAAACATCAAAATCTCAATTTCTCACACTAAAACACTATTCATTGTCTTATACCCAGCTTCCTTCTCTATTCCCTATCTAATGTGTAGCCACTTCAACTATAGAGACTCTCTCTCTTAAAAATGTTCCCTTCTAGGTCTGGGGTAGCTTGGGGATGTCCTCTCCATCCATAGGCTGTAGGTGGAGTGGGTTGGACAGAGGTGTGCAGAGCTTGTCTGCACACCCAGCTCCTCTTCTCTTCTCTCTCTTCATTCATTACAAAGGCTCCAAACTTTCAATCAAAGGTGTGAATGAGATAAATAGTGTTGTGGGCGTGTTAGGGGAGCAGGAGAGACCTGTTGGTGGGACCCACAAAGCAACAAAGCCTGAGATGCAGAGATTTGGGAAAAATTCGGCACACCGTATCAGTACTGCGTACCGGTATTGGGTACCGGTACCTCGAACTCCAGTAGCCTTTGCCTACCGGTACACAATACCAGTACGATTTCTATTATTTCTGTTGTTTCTTTGAACTCTTGAGCTCTCCTTTATTCATTCTTTCATCCCCTTTTTCCTCAATCTCGTTGAAGTGCCTTATGGAGTCTTATTTAACACCTTAAACTGAAAACACCAAATGTTATCATTAATAACTCAACATATGTAACTCCCATCATTAACACTATAAAAATAGTTAATTGTCATAGGATTAGCACAAAGAACTATGAAATGTTTTGTGCTAATCCGTCTGCTATTAGTAAAGATTCTCATGGGGAAATATGTTCATGAGTGGTGGTAGGTGTTTGAGAATTATAGGGTTAAAGAGAAGGTAGAAGATGGAATTAAAATAGAGTTCTGTCATACTCTTACTAGTACAAAGTGAACACCTACCGTAGGATGATGTTATGTCAAAACTTCTACTGGTAGAAAGTGAAGACCTACTGGTAAGACGTGATTGTGTCAAACTTTTGTTGTTATACAAAGGTGATCTAGTGGTAGAACAATAATTTGTGAGGCGTTTTACCGATATGACTTCTATTGATCTATTGGTAGGAGCATGAATGTTCACTATTTTTGTCGTACCATTCCTAATTCATTATCCACTTAACTTCAAACCTTCTTTCTGAAATTTAATGGGTTTGAATCAATTGAATTAGGTTTTATTTATCTACCAGCAGCTCATTAAACCTAAGGGTTCGGTACATGATACTAAATATAAGGGGTGTCAAGAAAATATTGGGCTAAGCTTGACTAGTCACTCATGCATTTGTAGTTTAATATAATATATTTGAAAATGATATTCATGTGGTCTATGGCGATGTGTGTTAGGTTCAAAGACAACGACACTAGCGTCAGATTCATCTAAGACTACATAAAAGGATTGTGTCTAGGCTGGAATTTAACCCAACGTGAGTGTGTACTCTTCATGTGACAGACAATAATTAAAATATGTCTATGTGTTATTTATGTATAAGCATGATTTTTATTGATCTAAAAATAGTATGTGGCCTTAAGGTGGTGAATTTAGTCTTTATGGCTAATATTGAATTATTGTTATTAAATGTGAAGTGAGTTTTTGACTATGACACCCCAAAATCCGGGGGTCCTTTATTGACCCTTGACCACACGTCAACCCGTGATAATACCAGTGAGTGTTGCACAATCCGACATCACATCAATATCAATCAATATCAACCCTTAAGTCAGGATTATAACCCACAAGTACTACCCGTGTATATGTTACAATTTAATCAGTTGAAGTCCAATCTACCCCAATATGTGTTATTTAAGGTCCATATGTGTCCTTTGAACCCCCAAAACCCAAGCCCAAAAACATAACACAGGACTTTAAACATTTCAATTTCAGGTTAACGTTCGAACGTTATTTGGCGTTTGAACGTCACTTGAACTTCGAATATCACTTGCTCCCAGTATTTTTTCATTTCCATCAGAGCTTTGCAAAAAACAAAGTACTATAAACTCCCCACGTTTGAAGTGGCCTGACGTTTGAACGTGGATTAAGTTTAAACGATGGCTACGTTAGAACATGGACTGGCGTTCGAAAGCCAACAAAATTCCAAAATGTTGGCATCTCTGTTTTTATAATTCCAATCCATTCCAAAACTTTCCAAATTCATCACAAACATGTATAATGATGTTTTCTACATAATGCATGATCCATACAAGGTTTTATTACAATTATTTGCATAAAGTTGCATGCCAAAAACCTAGTTTAACGAATGATTTACAAAAATTCAAGGTTAAAGGCCACAAGTTGGCCCCTCTTCACCCTTGATGGTCCGAATGAAATTCGTCCACCGACGTATAACCCGAACTTGAAATGTGTTTCCGTATAAGGTGAGCCACGCTTAATAGAATATTTTCCACATAGACTACTCCCCATCTAGATGCACATGGAATGCTCACATGAAACATTCAGTTATCCACAACAATTCCAATCAGATATATGCAACTCAATGATGGAATCTTTTATGGCATGCCATGCAATGAGGTGAGACTCATTCATGCACTTAATCTGAGCCCTTCTCGGCTCCTCAACACATGCAAGTACCAATGTGTATGAACCCATCATCGAAGTTACACATCAAATGACTTTTACAAATTTATGGTCTTTCTTGGGGGTGGATATTCATGGACTTACATCAACAATACCCAACTAACACGGAATTCATGGAGTTTTACCGATGGTTTCGCGTACACCGACACACTTTATGGGCTCTTATACCAATGAAGTGCATTTTCAATCACCAGGTCTCTCACCCGAGGGGTCTTCTAGCCCTTTTTTGCTAACCCTAAACCCAATTTATCATGCTTCCATGTGGCTTAGCTAGGCCTTCGGCCCAACTTTCCCAAGCCTTCTGTGAATCACCAAATGTGGTATTTACAACAACCATGCACACTCATGTGATGAGATGTTTCGTGCAAATGAAATCTAATGAATCATTGCTTATCCATGTCATGTCCCATGTAATGAATGCCACATGAGCAACATTTATCACTTATCGTCATATTCCATGGAAATGCATATCATGTACATATAACTTCCACAAATCATCATTATGCTCAATATGTCAACAACCAAATAATTTCCACAAGTTATCCCACAACTCACTCAAGCATGTTATTTAGATTATATCAAAATAACAACTTCAATTCATGCAAGTCATTTTATCAAACACCTTTTATGCATCAATCATGTTATCACATAATATTGTTCACACAACATCAAACATCATTATTCAAGGCATTTAATCGAACACCTTCAAGGCAAACATATCATGTTATTGCACACATTTGCCCCCATATCATCAAGTATCAAGGAATCACATAAATGACTTCCACATATCAAATTCAAACAAAAATTTGGTTTAAGTCATTTTTAGACTCATTTTCATAATCATATATATATATATATATATATATATACATAGGTCAATATATATATGTGTATACACCCAAATATTCCTCATAGGCATTCTAGGTTAGAAATCAACCGAAGAAGAAGAAATTCTACCTCTTGGAGCGTAAACCAAAATGTAAAGCTTCCAAGAACACCAAAAATAACCCCAAAACATTAATTCCCCAAATCTCCTCTCCTGGACCTTCGGTGAAATCAAATCTTTTTAGTGTGGTTGCGTAGTCCTCGTCGAAGAGAGCGACTTTAAGTCTTTACTCGATGGAATCCGACCGATTCAAGTTCGAGAATCAGCGAAGAAAGAATAATTTTCTCTTTTCACTTCCTGTTTCTCTTACACGTTGCAGTCTGCTGAAAATCAGATATTTTTCACTATTTATAATTTTTAAAACTTGGTTCTAATCGCACCACGTGTCCTTCGCTCGTTCGAGTCCTTTTTCGTCCCAAAACGATTTATTTAATCACAGTTTAAGTTTAAATTATTTTATTTAAAATTTAATTTAATTATAAAAAAATTTTAAAATTTTAATTTTTGAGGACCTTTGTGAGGTCAATCGTCACCAGTCATCTAGTAAAACATGAAAAATTCGACTATCTCAAAATTAGACAAAATTTGTCTGGGTGACTAGAATTTGCGATACGAATCCAACGACGAAATCCGTTGTGTCATACGAGCTCTAGAGAACACATATTTTCAATTTCCATAAGTCACAAAATGACCATTTTGCCCTTCTTCGAAAAAAGTTCAAATTTACCTGGTTTTTACATTGAAAGACAATGATTATGTGAAAGCTATAAGCCTTATTGTTGTGTAATGAGCCTATTGGTTGTTATAGCCCTTGTGCGTAAATGGCAGGTATAGCCTTTATGGCTAAAGTATGGCCTTGAGGACGAATATATGTGAATATATGGAAGTGATGTGTGTGATGATTTACCAGTATTGTATGTTGATACTTATATGTTAGTTTGCTAGTGCATGAAGTATGTTTTGGTTATTATCAATAAAATGAAGATATGCATTCATTGAGTGTGTTGTGCTCACCCCCCACAGTTTATGGTTTTTTGGGAACTAAGAGAGGGATGAAGTCCACTGTTGAGTCCTAGAGAGTCAGGGAATTTAGAATTGAGACTTGGTGACATATTTTGTAAACATTTAGTCCTGTAAATTTGTACAATTAAGAGATTTGAGTTAGGTTTTATGTAAATGTATAGATTTAACTTTGAATAAATAGGTTGTGTTGGTATGTGGATATTTTAGTCATTGTCTGTGTTATGGAATATTTATTAACTTGTATAGTGTAACAGGTTATTGGTTAATATCTACAAATCACACTCCTAGTATAGTCAATATGTGATATATTAGAGGTGTTGTATGATATAACTAGTTGTTTTATTTATTAGGTTTTAGGATGATTAGCTAGTTTTTCCTACTTTTAGCAGTAGTCTAGTTGGCCCGTGATGACTTAGGGTAGGAAAACTTTCAGTTGTATCGTAAAATAGTTACATTTTGATTTTTTGTAAAAACTAACATTGGTTATATATATATATATATATATATA
>CM042190.1:5013861-5072065 GCA_023539305.1 Ilex asprella | reverse complement strand
AAGATGAGTAAAAGTGTAGAATATATATATATATATATATATATATATATATCAGACTTCTTTTGATTTCATTGTGTATTTTAGACTTGTTGTTATGAATGGATGTGTGTGTGTGGATTACATGGAGATTTTAAGTGTGTTGGATGAATGAATGAACGGATGAATGCAAGGATTGACAAAGGTTAAGTTAGGGGGTATGTTTAGGGCAGAACATTGCATATTTCATAACTTAATTCATCCTTGTTGCACATGTATATGTTTAATCCTTTGAATTGTGTTGAATTTGGAGTAACAGGTGTATTTGTGATTGTAGATTCAAACGAAGATGAAGATAAAGATGTGGAAGAAAGCCTATGGTCATGGAAAATCATTAAAATGAAGAGAAGTAGAAGTAAAGGAGCAAAAAGTAAGAAAACATAAAAGGCCCAGACTAACTAATTGAACTTCAACCGGTTCAACAGGTTAATAGAAGAGCTTCAACCAATTGAACCTTTGTTCAACAAGTTGAAGTGGCTACAGAAGTTGTTATCAGATCATGCACTAAGATTTGTGAAGGCTTCAATTTGTTTAACACCCATGTTCAACCGGTTCACTAGAGTTCATCAGCTAGGAAACTAGATAATATAAGCACTTCAACCAGTTCATCTAAGACTCTGTAAAACCCGGGTAAATTTAAACTTTTTTTAAAAAAGGGCAAAATGATAATTTTCCATCTTTATGCGTATTTAAAATTCTAATGTTCTAGAGCTCGTATGATACAATGGATTTCATCGTTCGATTCGTATCACGAAATCTAGTCAACTAGACGAATTTCGTCGAATTCCGAGATAGTCGGATTTTGCATGTTGTTCGAGGTGGCTGGGTGGCAGATAACCTCACAAAGGGCCCTGATGGGCGAATAATATCACATATATAATGGCCTCATTACATGCATTTTAACTCAAGTTTTGCATCTAAGTACTTAGAGTTAGCTAAAATTATGAATAATGTTAAAATTTCGATGTTGCATGTTTTTATAGCTTGAATCATTGATTTTAGGACCTTGCAACTATAATGGATGTGTGGTGAAGGAAAGGACACAATACATGAAGATTTGGAGGCTTAAAAGTGAAGAAATCAAGAAGGTATTGGTGCTTGGGAACAAAGGCACCAGTTGCCACATCATTTGGAAGTAGAACCTTGGTTTTCCTCTATTTTGATCATGATCTACTCGAATCCTAAAAACTGCAAAAGATGAAAGTTATAGATCTGAATGTCTTCTATATTGTGTCAAAATTTCAGCTCAATTCAGCTGTTGGATCAAACGTTATGCCGACTCTACAAAAAGTGGTCTAGAGCAGAAAAACTGTACCGATACCCCGAACTCCAGAAGGCTTAGAGTACCGATACAAAGTACCAGTACGGTCCGCTGAACATGCCCAGATGCCTCCAAATCACTTCCCCCCTACTTGGGGGTCCCACCAATGATTCTTTCACTTGCCCCAACATTTCCTTACATATCTACATGCCTCATATACCATATTTGAAGACTTTAGAGGCTTGGCATTCAATGAAGAGGGAGAAAGAAGTGGGTTGCCATGTGGGTTGCTGGGTAGGCTGTCCTAGCCTATCAAGATCCTTCCATTCAGCTTTCTCTTGATGGGAAACCTGCACACTTGCTTGGGGGACCACCATGCACGAAAATATGGGACACACACTCCATTATACTCAGTATTATAGAACCTAATCTTAGTTTTAGCTCAATGTAGAAGACGAAGAATAGTGCCTGAAGTTAATATTTTTGCATTTTCTTCATTCCATTTTCTTGTAATCTCTTGTAAGGATGTTCTAAGCTTTGTTTAACATCTTTAATATTATTTACTGCAAGTTCATGTCAAGTTTAATCATATACTCTAGCTTTCACCATTGTTGCATTTAAGATCTTCATTTCAAGCTTAAAATGGGTATTGAATATTTTTCTTCTTAGTTTAGGTTTTTTTGCATTTAGTTAAGTTCCATGCTTCATTTCTTTATTATGTCCATTTACGTCATGCTTGTCTTTCATTTTATCATGAGTAGCTAGATTTTAAGTTGGATAATCCAAGGGAGACCTCCCTTTGAGGATTCCATTCCAACTCTTTTTATTTCCTCTCTCGTCTCAGTGTACAGTGGTTTGGTTTGACTGGGTTGAGAGTATATGTGGTTTTGAGTCTTTGATATTCCGTAGGCCTAGTCATGGTTTGTGCTTGGATCCTCATCATCTCGTCCCTAGCTTCCCACGAATCAATCATTCATCTATAAACCCGTGGAGAAAGGTTCAAGTTGATTGGGCATTCTCATTGGAGTGAACCTTTTGGATTAGCCAACAATTGTATTCTTACATTTTCATTAAGAACATAACTCTCTAAAACACAAACAAAAGATTTTACACTTTTTCTTTTTGACAAAATCACATTCACACAATTTGAACTTTCCTTCCCTGAGGAGACGACCTTGGAATACTCTTCCAAGTAAAACACCGACATACAAGAGAGTCCTTGTAATTGGGGAGCACATTTGTTCACCACATTTCACATTTCATACATTTTGTTCATTCCTATTCATACCACCATTTCGTTGTTCCATCTATCGCATCATCTCGAGGGAGAGCGGCATTCCCTTCTCACACACATCATATACATGCTAAAGGGTGATGTTTAGAGGCTAAGAAACAACAACGTTTTCAACCAATCAGTCCCCAAGAATAAAATTTTTTAAATTTCCTTATAATTAAATAAAATTTCAAATAAAATTAATTTGAACTTAAACTGGGATCAAATAAATCATTTTGGGGTGAAAACAGACCTGAATAAGCGAGGGGCACGTGGCTTGATGTAAGCCAAGCATTTAAAATTACAAACACGGACTTAAATAAGATATTCCAGCTGAAATATCTCACTTGTTCAGCCCCTTCGCCTACCATAGAGTGAGAACAGAGAAAAGAGAGAAAAAAATAGTCTTCATGCTTCCTTCCGTCCATTTTCGAAGTTTCGTCCTTCGGAATCGCTTGGGCCAAGAGTTAAACTTCATCTCCTCGACGAGGGCTACATCTACGCACAAAAAAAAAGAGATTTCACTGAAGATCCAAAAGAGAAACTTTTAAAAAATCGAGTTTTGGAGGTCTTGGGAGGTGTTTTTGAAGCTTTTGTCTTCGGTTTACGCTCCAAGAGGTAGGGTTCCTCCTACTTTGGATTATTCTAATCCTATGATGTCCGTAGGACAAGGGTTTGGTGTGCATCTATATGTATGTGGACCTTTACATATAAATAGTTAGGGAATTGAGAAATGAGTCTAGAGATGACTTAAATTAACTTCTTGATTGAATTTTGTACACGGGAGTTACTTAGGTAATTCCTTGATGTTTGATGTTATGTGGGCTATGTTGTATGTTTACATGACTTGGGTGCCCTTAAGGTGTTTGACTAAATGCCTATGAAAAAAAATTATGTATGTTTTGCATAGTTATGTGTAGCATTCCTTGGATATTGTGTTAAGCGAATAGGGAATATATGCTTATTGACATATTGAGCATAATGATAATTTATGGAATTTATATGCACATGATATAAATTTATATGGAATATGATAATATGTGGTTTAATTTGTCCCTATGGCATTCATTACACATGAGACTTGACATTGACAAGAAATGGTTCATTTCATTGCATATGCACGAGACATCGCATCACATGGGTGTGTGTGCATGGTGGTCGTCAACACCATATTTGGTGATTGATGGAAGGCTTGGGAAAGTTGGGCCGAGGGCCTAGCTGAGCCGCATGGTTGCAGGATGATTTGGGTTTGGGTTAACAAGAAGGTGCTAGAAGATCTCTCGTGTGAGAGACTCAGTAATTGGATACGTACTGCGATGGTATAAGAGCTCATAAAGTGTGTTAGTGTACGCGAAACTGTTAGTTGAAGTCCATGAATTCTGTGTCGATTGGGTGCCGTTGGTGTAAGTCCATAAACATCAACCCCAAAGAAAGACCCTAAAATTGTAAATGTCATTTGATGTGCAACATGGATGAAGGATTTATATACAATGGCACTTGCATGTGTTGAGGAGCCGAGAAGGGCTCGGGTTGAATTGCAATAAGTGAATCTCATCTCATTTCATGGCATGACATGAAGAATTCCAACATTGAATGCATATTCTTGCTTGGAATATGATGGATTGTTGAATGTTGCATGTGTGCTTTCCATGTGCATCTAGGAGGGGAGTAGCCTTTGTAGGAATTATTCTACTGAGCGTGGCACACCCTATATGGGAACACATTTTAGGTGCGGGATATACACCGATGGATAGCTTACATGTAGAGCGTCAAGGGAGAAGAGGCCGACTTGTGGCCCTATTTTTTTGAGTTTTTATAACACATTTATGAAAACTTTGTTTTTGACATGTAAATTCATGTAAATTATTGTAATAGAACTTCAATGGATCCAGTATTAGGTGTGTAATACATGTTGTACTGGTTTGGGTCGAAGTTGGAAGGGTTTGGAATGGGTTTGAAATAAAAAATGGTTAAAATAGGCAAAAATTTAACAAAGTGTACCGATACGCTTACTGGTACACTGCTGTCCAGAGAGTTAGCCTTACCGGTATGCCCAACTCCAAGGAGCAACCCGTACCGGTACGCGTACTGGTACGGTTTCCAAAATTCTGAAATTTTAAAGTCCTTTTGCCATGCTTTTGGACTTTGATTTCTTTAGTCCCAATGATACAAATGGGCCTTAAATGAGGTACATTGGACCTTCGTTGAATTAAATGATTAAAGGAACACCGATCACAATTGGGGACAAAAATTTCGGCTATGGGAATGTTATCGATGTAGTGTCGGGTTAAGGGACGTCCACGGCTACTTTCGCGGGTTGACGGGTTGTCAACGGTTGAATAATGACCCCCGGATTTGGGGTGTCACGGACTAAAACCAATTGAACCTCTCTTTAAACTGGTTGAACATATGCCAGCTACATCACACACTTTCTCGAGTTATGATTCATCCACGATGGTCAGTTACCTTCATTCATACACTCAAGGAGAGGCTATCAATCATCATTAGCTAGCTTCCCATTGGTTGATGGCACCTCCCACACTTCACGAGAGCATCCCATTGGTCGTCATGGCAGAGGAAGTTTCTTTGGATGAATACCCAACACCCGCATGACACATTTGGCCAATGGTGAGGAGATATCAATGCAATATATATGCACTTATTTCTCTACATTGAAAGAATTCTAGAGTTGGAGAGTTCTTTTAGAGTTTTTGTTGTTAGTTTTACTTAGTTTAGAAGTTTAGTTTGTAAGTTTCCATTTACAAAGCTTCGCTGAGCATCAAAGAGGACAAGTTTGGTTTTCATTTCAAAGGTAATGTGTTAAATTTTGTTATTGTATTTGAACTTAGTGTTGTGAAGCAATTGTAGCTGAAGTATTTCCTTTCCATTCTCTTGTTCATTTAATTATGTTTCACATGTTTTTTATTGTCGATTTAGAGTTATGAGTTTTACTTCCGGCTAAGTTTCAGCACAATCCCAGGGATGATTCTTGTTTGTGATTGAGCCTTGTTGATTCTTTAATGTATTCTTACCACATAGTATGTTTTTTATATGGTAAAAAACACTTTTCAAAACTAGTGTTTCTATATTCTGTTTGATTTATCATCGACGATTTTTTGGCACAATTAATGCGTAGGGTATATATTTACATCTATGTATTTACCACCATAGATTCCATTACCTATTTTCACAATAACATTTAGTTCAAAACTACTCTATATTTTCACAATAACATTTAGTTCAAAACTGCTCTATGTTGAATATTTTTTGTCTAAGTAAATTTGATTATGAGCTCAGATGAGTTATAAATGAGAA
Source organism: Ilex asprella (assembly GCA_023539305.1). Taxonomy (NCBI): domain Eukaryota; kingdom Viridiplantae; phylum Streptophyta; class Magnoliopsida; order Aquifoliales; family Aquifoliaceae; genus Ilex; species Ilex asprella. Next base: position 5,066,180 of record CM042190.1, on the reverse strand, counting down.
TTAATAAGCTTGGTTATGACTACATAATTCTCGAAGATTGGCCGACCATTTTTATTTTAAGTTACAACATCAGTTTTCATATTCACCAATTTTCCACTCAATCAAAAGGTGTTTTTAATTTAAACTTAAACATCACCATTTGAATACCAAAGTGTCCCTGAGGAAATGACCTCGGAATTTTTTGAGTTATTACACTACACAATCTTCCTTTGCTTGGGAAACACATTGTAACATTTCAAAGAAAGCGGAAAAGATAGGTATCCCATAAGAGGAGATCAAGCACTTTAGAGCCTTTTCAACTTCTTCTTGCCTTTTGGCTTTGAAGCAGAATATTTCTCAATCATATAAACATGAGGTTGCTATTAAAAGAGACCTTTAGCTGCCTGGTGTTCCGCCAGAGAATAAGAATGCTTGTTCACATAGTAATTAAGGAGAAACTGATTAAAGGACTCTGGTAGAGACTAGAGTATGATATCAACTTGGGTTTCCTCATCAATCTTAGCTCCTAGGATCTCCAATTCATTAAGAAGACCCATCATCTTCAAAACATGACCTGTTACTAGTGCCCCCTCAACCATGCTTGTGTTCATCAAATCTTTCATTGTTAATTGCCTAGAAGCATGACTTTGATCCCCAAACATTTCTTTGAGTTTTATAATCATGTCGTATATAGTGAGCATAAGCTCATGCTGATTTTCCAGCACAGTGGACATAGATGCCAAAATTTAACCACACACCATCTCATCAACTTTTTCCATGTCTTGTGAGCCTAGACTTCCAGTTCGGTTGCCCCTTCACTGGGCTCATCCAAACAAAGATCTGTACCGGTGGTTTTTTAATTAATTAATTTCATCCGATGAAGAGGATGTGACACCCCAAAATCCGGCGGTCCGTTGATTACGCATTAACCCGAGAAATATCCATGGATACCGAATAACTCGAATCACGTTGTTATGCCCCATTTACCGGTGTCCTTAATTTAACAAAAATTGGGCAGAGTCTCCTTTGTATGGAAAGCTTTACCCAAAATGCAGCTTGTGCAATATGCATTCATATGACCCATCTGAAGTCTAATATGAAACAATGACCACACCGGGTCCATTTATAAGTAAAAGTTGACCACACCGGGTCCATTCATCTATTCTCATTTAAAAACATGCAAGGTTATGTTAAAAACAATCCATATGACTTTAGTTACAAATCTCTTACATAACATTACATGCTAAAACTAGTTTGCTCCAAAAGTTTTACAACATGAGTTATAAAAGCCACAAGTCAGCTTTCTTCACCTTTGCGGCCCCGAATGAGAGCCATCCACTGGCGTAAATCCTGCACCTGAAATATTTTCCTGTATGGGGTGAGCCACGTCTAGTAGAGTAATTCCTACAGAGGCTACTCCCCACCTAAGTGCTCATGCAATGCTCAAATACAACATTTCATATTCACATCAACACTCCAAGTAAGAATATGCATTCAATGTTGGAATTTATCATCTCATGCCTTGAAATGATATGAGACTCACTCATGCCAACCAACCCGAGCCCTTCCCAGCTCCTCAACATATGCAAGTGCTAATGAGTATGGAATCATCATTTATGTTGCACATCAAATGACTTTTGCCAATCTAGGGTCTTTGTATGGGGTGGATGTTCATGGTCTTACACTAAGGGTCTCCAACCTACTCGGAATTTATGGACTTCCACCAAGAGCTCCGCGTACACCCACACATTTCATGGATCGAGCCAAGGGAGTGCATATCCCACTCACTGGGCCTTGCACCCGAGGGATCTTCTAGTCCCTTCTTGTTAACCCTAACCCTAATTACCGTACAACCCGTGTGACTCGACCAAGTCTTCGACCAAGCTTAATCAAGTCCACTCGTCATCCACCAAGTGTGGTGTTGATGACAACCATGCACACACCCACATAATGCGATGTTACTGTGCATATGCAATATGATGTCCCATTGCACAATGATAACACTTTCAATACAATTCACATATTCCATGGAAAATTTATATTATAAGCATATAATTCCCATAAGTTTCCACCATGTCAATATAACACAAGCATGTATATACATTGACAATCTTCATAAAAAAATTTCCAAGCATGTTATCACAATTTTCTTGCCAATAACACACTTAATCACAAGTGCACAATTTTAACCTAAAAATACTCCATAAAATGGGCTGAAAATAGTTCATAAAATGGTCTAAAATAGTCCATAAAATGGCCTAAACAGTCCATAAAATGGCCCTAAAATAGTCCGTTTGGGCAGCCTACATGCAACACAATTTCAGCCACTAAAATAATTCAAAAGTAATCCTTTTGGACAGCCTATATGCAGCCCCATTTTGGCCAGTGAAACAGTCAAAAAATAGCCACTTAATAGACCCTAAATAGGCCACAAAACAGTCCATTTTTTCATCTCAAAACATTCCATAATTTCTACCCCAAAATAGTCCATAATTTCACCCCAAAACAGTCCTTAACAGTCCATAATTTCACCCCCTAAACTGACCTTAGAACAGCCCAAAGGAGACGAATAAAATCAAAGTAGGAAGAACCCGACCTCTTTGAGCGTGAGATGAAGTGGAGAACCTCAAGAACACCCTCCAATACCCCAAAATCTTGATTTTCCCAAAATCTCCTCTTTTTATTTTCTCCAGATGCACCCCCTTATCGACGTGATCAACTTTAGTTCTTGGCTCGACTTGATTCGAGCGACGAAACTTTGAGAATCGAAGGGAGAAGCTAGAAAATCTTGATTTTTCTTCTCTTTTCACTCTTCTCTTTCCTCAAATATTTTTGGCTGAAGTTGAAGAGATCATCCTTCTAAAATATCTCATTTTAACCCTTATTTATATTTTGAAAGACTTGGCCCAAGTCGCACCACATGCCCCTCACTTATCTGGGTCCGTTTTCGCCTGAAATGATTTATTTCATCCCGGTTTAAGTTTAAATGAAATTTATTTGAAATTTTATCAAATTTTTAGGAAATTTTTAAAAAATTATTTGTGGGGACATTTTTTAGGGTAACCGTCACCCAGCCGCCTCGAACGACGTGTAAAAATCTGATTATCTCATAATTAAACGAAATTCTGCAAGGTAGCTATATTTCGCGATACAAATCCAACGAAGAAGTTCGTTGTGTCATTTGAGCTCTAGAACATGATTATTTTAAATACGCAATATAGTGATAAATTATCATTTTGCCCTTTTTCAGAAAAAAGTTTAAATTTACCCGAGTTTTACATTCTTCTCCCCTTAAAAGAATTTCGTCCTCGAAATTCACACATACAATCACATGCATATGTAATAATTATTTAATAATAAATAACTATAAGAAAGTACCTCCATCCTCAAATAAGAAAGGATAATTGGTACATATTGTGTCCTCACACTCCCATGTTGCCTCTTCCACTCATCTGTGCTGCCACAACACCTTCACTAGCCTCATGATCTTGTCTCGCAAAACTTGATCCCGGCTATCCATGATGCATACTGGTCCCTCCTCGAAGGTCCCATCCACATCAACAAAAAGCTCGCCCCAATCTACCACATGAGTTAGATCTTGGGTGTATTTCTAGAGCGTGGAGACATGAAATACCGTATAAACACCTGATAGGTTTGACGATAATGCCAACTGGTAAGCAACTGTACCTACCCACTCGAGTAACTCAAAGAGTATAATATACCTTGGCAACAGCTTTTCTCGCTTGTCGAACCTGACCACTCCTCTTTTAAGCTTCACCTACAAGAAGGCATGACCTCCCACCTCAATTTTTAGAGGTCGCCGCCGCCTATCGGCGTAGCTCTTCTGTCGACTCTGCTCCGTAAGAAGACGGAGGTTCAAGTAACCTGTAAAAGTTCCAGGCACACCATCCTCTAACTTTTATGGGAGGGGCGGACCCAATGGTAGCTGATTGTTGGTTTCGGCAAGTTAAAAATATCTTAGGGGCTATGGAGATCACCTTCGATGCCACTAAGTTAACGCTAGCTACTTTCCAACTAGAGGGAGAATCTCAGTTGTGGTGGGCTAGGGTAAAGGCCTCTAGGAGCTTGAAGGCAATGACTTGGGGAGAGTGTCGAGAGCTCTTCATGGGTAAATATTTTTTGACGTCTGTCTAGCAAGCCAAGGCTCGAGAGTTCCTGAATCTGAAATAAGGGACTATGACGGTGTTAGAATACATGGCTAAGTTCACGGAATTAGCTCGTTTTACTGAAGATTATATGGCAATATATATGGCCAAGGTGCGGAAGTTTGAGGATGGGCTAAAATTGTCCATTCGGGGTAAAATCGTGAGTCTTATTTTTTAAGACATTGACTTGATGGTCGAGACAGCCATGGCCATTAAGAGAAAGGTTGATGATGCACGTAACATCCGAAGAGGGAGTGTTAAATACAAGAATAAGGAGGGTCAATCCTCTTCTTCTAGTTCGGCGAAGAAGCAAAGCACTTATGCTCCGCAGGGACAATAAGGGCAAGGCCGCAGCTATCAGGATCAAGGTCAAGGTCAAGGTCGATTCTCCCAAGGCGAGAGAAACTTCAAAACCACCAACCAAGCAGGTCAAAAGACTTGATATTTCTATCACCAGCCAAGTCATATAAGGAAGGATTGTCCTCAACGGCAGGGATCCCAGAGCTATTAGGATGTCTTTAGTGGGACAGCCACAGATACAGTTTGTTTCTCCCTACCCCACCATAGGCCAGGGAAGGTAGTACCAGTTCTATTGTGCTACACAAGCGCCTATCACTTTTCAAGAGGGGACTCTACAATCAGGCCAAATGGGCAAGAGCATGGGTCGAGATCGAGGGTATGGCTCTCAAGCCAAAACTTTAGGGACCTAGGGACGTGACTAGGCCATCATACCCCAGACTGAGCCAGTAGATCAGTTATTCATTCAATGTACATTTCTACTATCTCGCTTATGGGTAAGAGTACTATTTGATTCTGGTGTATCTCATTATTTTATTACTGCATCATGTGTGAAGGATTTGGGCTTAGAAGTGGAAAGCTTGGAAGAGCCATTGCATGTGAGTTCTCCCCTAAGAGCTAGGGTGAGTGTTGATCAGATATGTCAGGGTTGTGGGTTAGAAATCTCGGGGATTCTACTCACTGTGGACCTTAAGATTATGGACATGTTAGAGTTCGATGTCATCCTTGGGATGGACTGGTTGATGACACACCGTGTTGTTATAAATTGTGATTGGAAGAGGGTTACTGCTTCTATGCTAGATGGTATTTGTTTCAAGTTCTAGGAGAAATAGCATGACGCTTTACCCCAAGTAGTGCATAACTCCTTTTGGCATGGGGAGCTGATGGGTTGGCTAGCAAGTCTTACCCAAGAAGACGAAGCGAGGCAAGAATTGGGTCAACCTCGAGTGGTTTGTGAGTATGAGGATGTTTTTTCGGATGAACTACTGAAATTACCTCCACATAGGAATGTAGAATTCATCATTGAGTTACACCCCGGTACATTGCCTATTTCTATTACTCCACATAGGATGACACCTGCTGATTTGTAAGAACTCAAGGTCCAATTTCAAGAATTATTGGACAAGGGATTTATTAAACTAAGCACCTCACCTTGGAGCGCTCTAGTGTTGTTTGACAAGAAGAAGGACAAGACCCTTTGACTATGCATACACTACCGGCAGTTAAATAGGGTAAGTATCAAGAAAAGGTATCCTTTGCCGCAGATTGATGATTTATTTGATCAACTGTGAGGAGTGTGGATATACTCTAAGATAGATCTCTGCATCGGTTACCATCAGTTGAGGGTTAGGGAGACTAATATCCCTAAGGCAACGTTTAGGACGTGGTATGGGCATTTTGAGTTTACTGTCATGCCTTTTGGATTGACGAATGCCCCAACCATATTCATGGATCTCATGCATTGGGTGTTCCAACCCTATCGATATCAGTTTATCGTGGTCTTTGTTGACAACATCTTGATCTATTCCAAGTCTGAAGAGGAGCATGAGGGTCACATGAGGGTAATTCTTCAAACCATGAGAGAACATCAGTTGTACACCAAATTCAGAAGTGTGAATTTTAGCTTATTGAGGTAAAATTTTTGGGATATGTGGTGCGGCTTATGGGTCTTGAAAATTAAAGAACCATAAGCAGAATTACCTCATACATGACATGGAGTTGGCGGTCATTGTCTTTGCCTTAAAGGCTTTGGCATCACTATCTGTACGGTGAGCAGTTCGAGATATTTTTGGACCACAAAAGTCTAAAGTACATCTTTACACAGCGAGACCTTAACATGAGGCAACGCAGGTGGATGAAATATCTGGAAGACTATGACTTCACATTACATTACCATCCCGATAAAGAAAATGTGGTGGCTGATACACTTAGCCGGTAGTCACGGGGAGTCTTGGCTAGTATGGCTTCCCGGGAGTGGCAGATGCTCGAGACTATGGAAGAGTTCAGACAACGTTACATGGGTCAAGCTCAGGGTACATTGTGAAGTTTGGTGGCTACACCTTTCCTACTGAATAGGGTGATTGAGTCCCAGGGGCAAGACCCAAAGATAGTGTCCATTAAGGACCAAGTGCGGTCGGGTACAGGTGATGAGGATTGGACCATTCATGCGGATGGTAGTCTTCGGTATAAGGAAAAGATTGCGGTTCCCCAGTCGATGGAGCTGAGAGAGAAGATCCTTATGGAGTTCCATTGCTCCCTTTTTTTGTACATCTAGGTGGCACGAAGATGTATCATGATGTTCGTCGCCAGTATTACTGGAGTGGAATGAAGAGACAAGTTTGTTATTTTGTTAGTCGTTGTCTCACATGTCAGAAGGTAAAGGTTGAGCACTAGATACTAGCAGACTTACTCCAGCATTTAGAGGTAGCTAAGTGGAAATGGGAGCAGGTCATGATGGATTTTGTGACTGCTTGGTTATAACCATTGTAGTATATCCCTAATCTCCGCACATCAACCTCAAATATGTGTATGGCTTATAGGACTAAGAGGGTGTCACTCTCCCAAGGAATGATGTGAGAAATAGGGCAATAAAATTGTGGAAATGAAATGTTCAAAAAGGAAAATGTGTGAACAAAAGTGCTCCCTAAGTACAAGGAGTCTTTTGCTTGTTGTGTTTTACTTGAAAAGTATTCCAAGGTCGTCTCCTCAGGGATGGAAAGTTCAAGTGTGTGAAGGTGAGTTTGTGAACAAAAGAAAAAGGGAAAAGTGACAATTATTTTGTTTGTGTTTTGGTGTTTGAAGTTTGTAAATGAAAATACAATAAAAATAAGTGTTGACTAATCCAAAAGGTTCACTCCACGGGAATGCCCAACCAACTCGAAACCTTCCTCCGAGGGTTTACAGATGAATGATTGATTCGTGGGAAGCTAGGGACGAGATGGTGAGGATCCAAGCATAAACCGTGACCAGGCCTACAGATTATCAAAGATTCACCACCACATCCACTATTAAACCAGTAAAATTGAACCACAGTACACAGAGAAAGGAAAGAAAATGAGTTGAAATGGAAAACCCAAGAGGAGGTCTCCCTTGAATTAGCCAACTAGAAATCTAGCTACTCATACTTAATGGAAAGACATGCATAAGGTAAAGAGACATTATAAAGAAATGAAGCTTAGAACATAACTTAAACTAAGAAAACTTAAACTATAAAGAAAAATATTCAATACCCATTTTAAGCAAGGAAATGAAGAAAACTTGAAAGCAACAATGGTGAAATCCCAAATATGCAGCTAAACATGAAATGGACTTGAAGTAAATGACATTAAATACATTAAATGAAGATTACAAAAGTCTTACCATAAATTACAAGTGAAAGGATGGAAGAAAATGCAAAAAGATAAACTTTCTATCTACTATTCATCATCCTCTTCCTAGGAACTATCTAAGCTCAGGTAGCCACCTTTCAAATCTTGTGTGAATGGTGAATATATGGAGTGTGTCTCCATATTTTCGTCTATGGAGGGTCCCCTAGCATGAGTGTGCAGGCCTCCCATCAATAGGGGGTTGAATGATGGCTTGGACAGGATAGGAAGACCTTAACCTGTAACCCACATGGCAGCCCCCTTCTTTCCCATCCCTATTAATTTCATTGCCTCCAAAGTCTTCAAGCATGGTGTCAGAGGCATGTCAATGTGTAAGAAAAGTAAGGGGCAAGTGACAGAATCAATGGTGGGACCCCCAAGCATATGGAGATGATTTGCAAGAGTTTTTGGGCTGTTCTAGGCAAAACTACCAGTAGATCGTGGAATACCTACCGATAGTTATTACTCTAGTAGATGAATCCTACCAGTATAATAGTCATAACTTTTGATCCAACCGTCTGATTGAGCTAAGATTTTGACACAATACATAAGACATTTGGATCTACAACTTTCATGTTTTGTACATTTTCATATTCAAAGTGGATCATGAAAAAAAAGGAGAAAAATTGAGGCTCTGCAACCAAATGGTGTGAGTGTTGGTGCCTTTGTTATCAAGCACCAAGACCTCCTCGATTTCTTCACTTTTAAGCCTTCAATTCCACATGCAACGTGTCCATGCCCTCACCACACATCCATACTTAGTTTCAAGATTCTAAAATTCATCATTTAAGCTATAATTATCTTCAACATCGAAAATTCAACATTATTCATAATTTCGGCTAACTCTAAGTACATAGATAAAAAAGTTGAGTTAAAATGAATGGAATAAAACCATTAAATATACAATATTATGTGCTTATCAGTGACCCACTTGTCACAGACTTCGCGAGGAAATGACACTGTGTGGGTGACAGTGGACCGGCTTACTAAGTCAGCACACTTTTTGGCAGGGTAGATGACCTTCACGTTAGAGGAATTATGCAAGTTGTGCATATGGGAGAGTTTTCAGTGAGCCATGGGGACACAGTTGATGATGAGCACTGCTTTTTATCCCCAAATGGACAGTCAGTTAGAGAAGACCATCCAGACTTTAGAGGACACATTACGGGCATGCTTCCTAGATCTCAACGGTAGTTAAAAAGAACATTTACTCTTAGTGGAGTTCACCTACAATAACAGTTATCAGACGAGCATACAGATGGCACCCTACGAGGTGCTATATAGGAGGCCTTGTCATTTTTAGGTTTGTTGGACGAGGTAGAAGAGAGACCCTCTACGGGTTTGAAATTGGTCAGAGGCACCTCAGAGAAGGTGGACTTGATAAGAAAGCGTCTTCTCACGGCTAAAATCCGATAGAAGGGCTACGCCGATAAACGACGACGACGACGACGACCTTTAGAGTTTGAGGTGGGAGATCATATCTTCTTACAGGTGATGCCTAAAAGAGGAGTGGTCAGGTTCGGCGAGCGGAGAAAGTTGTCACCGAGGAATATCGGGCCATGTAAGGTACTCGAGATGATAGGTATAGTTGCTTATCGGTTAGCATTACCACCAAATTTATCGGGTGTTCACGCTGTATTCCACGTCTTTATGCTCTAGAAGTACACTCCAGATCTGACTCATGTGGTGGATTGGGGCAAGCTTGTTGTTGATGCGAACGGTACCTTCGAGGAGGGACCGGTGCGTATCATGGATAACCGGGATCAGGTTTTACGAGGCAAGACCGTGAGGTTAGTGAAGGTATTATGGCAGCACCGAGGAGTGGAGGATGAGATATGGAAGCGTGAGGACACTATACGTTCCAATTAACCTTTCTTATTCGAGGATGGAGATAAATTCTTATAATCATTTAGTATTAAATGAATGTTGCATATTCTTGTGATAGTATGTGTATGTGTGTGAATTTCAGGGACGAAATTCTTTTAATGGGGAAGAATGGGAAACCCGAGAAAAATTTGAATTTTTTTCTGGAAAATAGAAAAATTATAATTTGCCACTAGAATGAGAATTTAAAATGTGTATTCTCTAGAGCTTATATGACACAACGGTCTTCGCGTTGGATTCATATCGCGTAATCTAATCACCTAAACTAATTACGTTGAATTCTGAGGTAGTTAAATTATTCACGTTTTACGAGACAACTGGGTGGCGGATTACCTCACAAAGGTCCCCAAAAATAAAAATTATAAAACTTCCTTCTAATTGAATAAAAGTTCAAATAAAATTAATTTGAACTTAAATTAGGACGAAATAAATCATTTTATAGCGAAAATGGGGGACACGTGGCACAATATGAGCCAAGTCTTAGAAATTATAAATAGGGGTAAAACCTGATATTTTCGCACAAATTATCTCCCCCATTTCTGCTGAGTTCCAACGCTGGAGAAAAGTAGAGAGAAAAAAGAGAAAACATAATTTCATTCGCCGATTCTCGGAGTTTCGGCAGTTAGAATCCATCGAGCAGTGAGTTAAACTTCATCTCCTCGACGAGGGCTACGCAACCACACCAAGAATGAGGGATTTCACCAAAGGCCCAAGGAGGATATTTGGGCAAATAAGAGATTTGGGTTCGTGATTTGTGTTCTTGGAGGTTTCACACTTAAATCTACGCTTCAAGAGGTAGGGTTCTTCCTACTTTGGGTGTTGATAGACTAAGGGTTTTACATAGAAATTGACCTAAGACATGTCTATGGACATGGAAATGAAGAAACTTGGCATATGATGACTTAAGCTAAACTTTAGCTTGAATTTGATGGGTAGAAGTTACCTATGTAGTTTCTTGAAAATATGAAATTTGAGGCATGCTATGTGTTTCATAAGTTTTGCCTTGCATACGTGTTGATAAAATGCTTGAATGTTTGAAGCTTGTTGTTTTGATTAAATTGGAATAACATGCTTGTGAATTGTGTTGGAAAGAAATGCCAATATGTGCTATTTTATGTATTGACATTGTGAAGGATTTTGGTGATTATATGCAATTGATATAATTGGCCTTGAATATGTAGAGAAGTAGTTAAATTGATCCATATGACATTCATACATGTGGGACATGATTATTATTGCAGTGGTGCATTCTATTACATATGCACGAAAACATCTCATCACATGGGTGTGTGCATTGTTGTTGTCAACACCACACTTGGTGATTGACCAAAGACTTGGGAAATTTAGGCCAAAGGCCAAGTTGAGCCGCATGGTTGCATGATAAGTTGGGTTGGGGTTATCAAGAAGGGGTTAGAAGATCCCTCGGGTGAGAGACTCGGTGATTGAATACGCACTCCGTTGGTATAAGAGCCCAAAAGTGTGTTGGTGTACACGGAACCGTTGGTGAAAGTCCATGAATTCCGTGTCGATTGGGTGTCGTTGGTGTAAGTCCATGAATATCCACCCCCAGAAAGACCCTAGATTTGTAAATGTCATTGGATGTGTAACATAGATGACGGGTTCATATACATTGGCACTTGCATGTGTTAAGGAGCCGGGAAGGCTCGGATTGAGTGCATGAATGAGTCTCATCTCATTGCATGGCATGTCATAGTAAATTCCATCATTAAGCTGCATACACTTAATTAGAGTTGTTGTGGATAATTGTTGTTGCATGTGAACACTTCATGTCCATCTAAGGGGAAAGTAGCCTCTGTAGGGGATACTCTATTAAGCGTAGGTCAGCCTATATGGGAAAAAATTTTAGGAATGGGGTATACGACGGCGGACGGCTCTCATCCGGACCATCAAGGGTGAAGAAAAGCCGAGATGTGACTTTGCTTTGAGTTTTTATTAAACATTTATGAAAACTTAGTTTTTGACATATAAATTTATCTGAATGAATGTAATATAACTGGTATGTAAAAATTTTTAAGTTGAAAATGTTGATAATCATGCATAGGGTGATTGTGGCAGGGTTTGGAGTGGGTTTGGAATGAAAAACAGATGAAACAAGCAAATCTGGACAAACCATATCAGCACAGCGTACCAGTATGGAGCTGTACAAAGAGCAAATTGACTTAATCTAAAGTGTGTACACCCAAGTGCAGGCGGTCAAGCTATAGTAATAATTCGGTTTGAGTCCGCAGTCAAATCCACATGGAACTTTGTGTTGGTCTTTTAATGTAAGCAGTAGAGGAGACCAATTGGTTGTAACCTTGGTGATTTAGAGTTATGAGTTTTTGATATTTTCCTGGATTAAATATGAAATTCTTTCTTGAAAAAAGAAGACACTCTTTAGTTCAAGGATATGGGCATGCAATTCATTATCTGGTTTATTATATTTATGTTTGATAACTCAATTAACTCCCACGTTAATGGTAAGTTAATCGGAAGATAAAGATGGACTGTGAGAATTAAGAACATGGTTCCAATGCCTTTCTAGGAGTTTACATGAATTGTCTGTGCAGAGGCTTAACCCATCTACAAACAAGCAAATGTTTCTACAAGACATCCAACCATGACATTAATATTTCATTCATTAAATGAATCACAATAATGGGGAGGATTGAAGGGTAGTCATGAAAATCTAGTCGGGGTACTTGCCTTGAAACGACGATTCTTTCTATGCAAGAGTCATCTGTGTCATAGAAAGAACCACGATTATACAAAGTACCTTAGCTTTGCTAGATGCAATCAATCATCCAATAAGCAAGATGATATAAATGTTAAGCATTAGAACAAAGCACAAATATAACTTACGGATAATTTATATATGCCCTTGACCTCTTACTAAAGAGTGAATGAGAAACTACTCACTCTTCATGAAATTGGTAAAGCTAGAAAAGTGAATGATGCTCACCCCTCCAAGTAGAGAACTTACAAAATAAAAGAACAACAACCAAGGAGCCAATGTTCAACGAAGAATGAGTGAATCATGTTTCACCCTTCACGGCTTTGACAAAGCTCTTGAAAAGTGAAAGAGTTTGACTCCTCTAAGAAAGAAGGATGCTCAAGCAATGGAAGTGAAAGAAGCTAACAAATCAAAGTAGAAGAAAGCTAGTTACTCTTGGAGGGTTTCCACCACAACCAAAAGATGAGACATCTCGCTTGATTCATGTAAATAAGAGCAAGTACGACTACAAGGGGAGTCTAAGCCTCCATCATGGTTGCTACAACATAATTGTAAAAACTAAGTAAATAAAAGACTGAATATCCAACTACAAGGGGAGTACAAGTCTCCATCATGGTTGGTATAACAAATGCAAATGTAAATACAGGTAATAAAAGCTTCATATAAACATAATACAAGTACAAATGAAGAGATGTTGGTCTAGTGCCCAACTTATCTCCTAAAAACAACTTAATTTACAAGAAAAGTTGCTCTCTTAAACTCCCCAAATGGGAGTATTTATAGGCAAGTAATGAGAGGGGGAGAAGATAGGAAATGATGAATGAATAGTGGATGTCACCAAAGTCCCAGTGAAAGGCCAACTACTCTGCAGGCAGTCTGTGGAGAACGTTTGAACGTGAATTGACATTCGAACGTTGTCTATGTTTTTGTAGTATGGACGTTCGAATGGTGTATGTCGTTCAAACGTGTCTTTTGTTTTTACTTTATGGGCATTCGAACGACATATGGGGTTTGACCATATCACTCAAGTGGTCTGTGGTCCTTTGAGGATACCCACTTCCATACTTCATACAAGACTTGGCATTTAGGACTCATTACCTAGGTCTTCAGTGGACGTTCGAACGTAATTGGCGTTCGAATGTGGTACTCAAGTGCACTACCTTCTTTGCTGTAACACGTCATGTCTTCACAGTCTAGTCTAGTCCTTGTTCCAGTGGACGTTCAAATGTTAGTTGGCGTTCGAACGTGCTGGCTTTGTTCCAAGCTTCTCCAATTTTGTTCCCTAATGTGCTGGTGTTAAAATCAAATGTGATATTTGTTGTTCTTGAACCCTTGTTCACTTTAGGACCTAAAATGACATCACTTAAAATCCATTAAAGTACAATTAGTCTAAAAAAGGCGTAATAAAATGCTACTTTTAAGTACTAATCACACCCTCCAACTTAAATATTGCTAGTCACTAGTAATACAATAATTGAATAGAAACATCTATTTCTCATGCCATTTTTCGTAGGTCATTTGATTGCATTAAGCTTATGCATCAAGCTGTTAAACCACTAGGTTTACCCTAGTGGATGAGTGTTGTCTTGTGAGAGTTTTCAGTGAAGCTACCCACAAATTTCAGTCGAATAGATGTGTATGTGAAATTGCTGGTTAAAGTAAATTAGCATCATGGTCGTTGGGACACCCAACCCTCAATTTTGACTTATATTCAACATGCTCCTCATTCTTTGTTATTGACTCTAAACAAAAATTAGCATCTGTCACCTTAACATTTTGGAATTCCCTGAGTAGTAGGATGGTTATTCTAGAAACAAGAATTATTATATAACAAACATCCCTGTTACCACCCTCCATGGATAGTTTTGATTTCACAAACCTCTCTTAAAAACGCCCTCAACAAAAATTCCCTCTGAATATACTGACTTGTCTCTGATTTGATCCAAAATGTGTACACCCAAGTGCAGGCAGTCAAGTTGTAGTAATAATCCGGTTTGAGTCCGGAGTCGAATCCACAGGGAACTTGTTGTGTTGGTGTTTCAAAGTAATCAGTAAAGGAGACCAATTGATTGTAACCTTGAGATTTTAGGATGGTGAGATGTGGGTGATTTCCTAAACAGAATATTGAATCCTCTTCAAGAAAGGTTACAAGGTAAATGGAAATAAGTCACTCTTTAGTTCAAGGATCGGGATATGTATTTAATTATCCAGTTTATTATAATTATGCTTGATAACTCAACTAACTCCCGTGTCAACGGCGAGTTAATTGGAAGATAAAGATGGCCTATTAAGGTCATGGTTCCGATGTCATACTAGAAGTTTACAAGAATTATTTGCACCGAGAGTTATCGCGTCCACAAATAAGCAAGTATTTCTTCATGACATCCAACCATGGCTTTAATATTTCATCCTTTTAAATGAAGCTTGATAATGGGGATGATTAAAGGGTAGTCATGAAGATCTAGCCAGAGTATTTGCCTTGAAACGAGGAGTCTTTCCATGCAAGAGTCATCCGTGTCATAGAAAGACTATCGATTATACAAAGTACCTTAGCTTTGCTAGATGTAATCAATCATCCAATAAACAAGGGGATATGAACATTAAGCATTGGAACAATACATAATATAACCTCCGAATAATCAATACATGTCCTCACCTTTTAATAAAGAGTGAATGAGAAACTACTCACTCTTCATAGCTTTGGTAAAGCTAAAAAAGTGAGTGATGCTCATCCCTCTAAGTAGAGGACTCCACAAAGCAAAAGTACAGGTAACGAGGAGCTAATCTTTAGCAAAGAGTGAGTGAATCACGTTCCACCCTTCAGAGCTTTGGTAAAGCTTTAGAAAAATGAAAGAGTTTCACTCCTCTAAGCAAGAAGGGAGCTCAAATAATGAAGTGCAAGACATAATTAAAAGCATGTATATAAAAGCATAAATGTAAAGACTAGAAGTAAATAAAGACATAAATGTAAAGACTAAATGTAAATCAAGAACACAAATGTAAAGCCTAAATGTAAATAAAGGAATTACAACTCTTAAGCAACTGTAAATGTAAGCATTAACGGAAAGAAAAGGAATGGGAATTTGAACTTCCCCACTCTCTAACAAAGAGATAATACTAAGACAATTAGAACTACAAATGAGAAGTGTTGGCTACTAAATGTTGAGTGCCAAGTCCCCCCTTTTGATCTACAAACTAAGGGTATATATAGGCAAGGAGAAGGCAGGGGAGGGGATAAAAGAATAGAGTTGGGCGTCAAAGTCAAAGTGAAAAGCCAACCACTCTGCAGGCAGTCTGTCAATACCGTTCGAACGATAAATGGCGTTCGAACGGTTTCTCTGTCTTTTCTCTCTACCATTCAAACGTCAGATGGAATCAGTGCATGTCAGTTATGTCAGAAGACACGTGGTTCTCTGTAAAAATCTTCCTCCAAGTCTTTGTGCAAATCTCCCTCCAGGTCCTTATAGAATCTTGACTGATTTTTCCAATAATTCTAGGTGCGTTCGAACGGTGGTTGCCGTTCGAACGTGGCACTCTAGTGTCTGGGCCTTCTGATTGCAAGTCTGCAACACGCCATGCCTTCAGTCAGTCTGATCTTGTCCTTACTCTAGTGGACGTTCAAACGTTTATGACCGTTCAAACGTAGTACTTGAATCTCCAGGGCCTTGTGTCTTGCCTGCAACACAGATTATAATATCTAGCCTGGTTTCTCATGACCATTCGAACGGTATTTAACGTTCGAACGTTGCTTCCTTGTTCCAAGCTTTTACAATTTGTTCCTTAAAATGATGTGATTACCTTCAAAGGTACTTTTTGGTGCCTTTGAACCCTTGTTCACTTTAAGACCTGAAACATCATCACTTAAACTCCATCAAAGCATAATTAGTCCAAAACGGGACATAAGAATATGCTATATTTGAGTATTAATCACACCCCCAACCTAGATATTGCTAGTCCCTAGTAATACAACAATTAATTAAATGTAAATCTATTTCTAACACCTTTTTCGTAGGATATCTGGTTGCATTTAGTTTATGCAACAAGCCGTTAAATCTCTAGGTTTACCCCAGAGGACGAGTGTTGTCTCGTGAGGGTTTTCAGTGAAGCTACCCACAAACTTCGGTCGAACAAATGTAAATGTGAGATTGTTGATTAAAGTAAATTATCATCATGGTCATTGAGATACCCATCCCTTAATTTTGACTGTAAAGTCCGCTTGCTCTTCATCATTGGTACTATCCCTATGCAAAAAGTAGCATTTGACACATTAGCATTTGAAATTTTCTTTGTAGTAAGATGATCATTTGAGAAACCAGAATTGGTGTATAACAAACATTCCACTTTAATCACCCTTCATGGATAGTTTTGACTTCCCAAATCTCTCATAGGGATGCTCTCAGCAAAAGATTCACTCTGACTATGGTGACTTGTTTCTCACTGAGCATGTAATCAGAAGATGGCCAATCAGAAATTGCATGCATAATTTAGTAAAGGAGTGAAACTTTTTAGCAAATAGATTAATCATGTTCTTAGCATAACCTCATGGAAGAATATTGATGCAAATAACGAAATGCTATATAACATACCCCAACTTGTGACTAACAACGTGCATATGCATCAGACTTGAGATCAATTAGGGCTTTCATAGGTTGTAATGTGGCTAGAGGTCAGTGGCTAACGAAATGACGTCAATGAAGTTTCAAAAAAAAAAAAAGAATGATATCTCTTTTATGCATTTTAGTACACCTCTAGTTGGCTTTTCGACATTTCTTTCGGGAATGGGATTTCTTTCATGTACATTCCCCTTTTTTCACTTTCTTGGTGATTTCCTGTCTCTCTACCTCTTTTTCCTTTTTTGGTTGTTTTCACCAATTTTCTTTTCTTTTACGAAACAGTAGCCTCCAGTATCTTTTCTAGATTCCTTGCTTTTCTTGTATCATTCAGATTTATACGAGGGTGTAAGAAAATTAGATAGCAAGGTAGGTAAAGTATTTTTCCTTGTGGTTTGGTCATCATATGGGCTTTTTGGAAAAGAATTTATACTTTGAAGGCTCAATCATGGCTAACTAGGGTCATACTTTTGTGAAAGGATTGGCTGAGGGCCAAAATTGATCCAAAGATGGCCTAAGATCCTTTCTCAAGTATGTGCATACGCATGTGTCGTCTTGCCTATATTTTTTGCAGGATATGTCAATAGATCACATTAGTTGTATCAATCAAAAAAAAATGATGAGATTATTGAAAGATGGGCGATGAAAGATGACCTTTCTTGAGTAAATGTGGGTGTTCTCTCTGAAGCATCACAAGGTTCAAAACTTACCATGGTATCCTTTGTTATCTCCACTGGTCATGTCAGGTGTTCAAGGGAATGTCGGTTATATATCAATTCCATTTTTGAGTTTGATCACTGTGTACTTTGAGAACAACAAATACTCATGTTCATTTGATAATGTAAGCATAGAAATAATATCAGTTAAAAGAGTTGTGACCTGAGGTTAAGATTGCCAAGATGTGTGTCAAACGGATCATGTGATTAGTTACTTTAACAAGCAATCTCAAAATCCACATGTGTTTTTATCAACAAGAATTGCTAAAGTGCCAATTTTACCAATGCTTTTAACCAGATAAAAATGATAAACTGAATCATTCCATTCACAGAATATGATCATTTGATACATCAATCATTAATGATTCAATCTATCCAAAAGAAGCAACAAAACAACATAACCACAAAAAACTTTAAAAATATCTATCAAAACACCCAAACAAACTAAACACACATAAGAAAAGACAATCCACAAAAACAAAAAGTATCCTCTCAATCTCCTCTAGCTCCAGCCCTAAGATAGCTAAGAATCTCCTCCGGTTGTTTGAAGATCTCTACTTGCTGTCGGATAATCTCAGCTTGATTGCTCTCAATCCCCATCATCACATCCCCAAGGGACCTCCGAGTACTAGAGCTAGGTCCTGCCTGATCAGGTTGTGCTCTCTCCTCCTCCATCTCTCTCTCTAACTCCCTCTCTTCCTCTCGGTCAAGCTTTTCTTGAACTTCATCCCCTCCTTGGGCTGGTGGCCTTTCTTGCCTTCTTGTCGAGGGATCGCTATGCCCTTGCTTCTCTTGAGTGAGCCCTTGTCAGGTTTCCCCATTGGCAACTATATCTCCATTTCGAGCCTCTCCCATACTCCATTTTCCAGACAAATTTCTGTCACCAAAGTGCCAAAGGGCAATGCACTTTTCTTCACATTACATCCTTTCTTAATTTCATTTAGGATGAGAGAAGGGAGATCAATGCTATGTCCTCTCTCTATAGCATAGAGGAGGCGAGCCATCTCTGGCAAAATCTCATTTTTTTGTTGAGGGGATAAATTGGAGACCGCAATTAAATTGAGCTTTCTATATTTGTCAGTCAATTCCCCTTGTTTCAAAAAATTTCTCCCTCCCCATGAAAAGTCTGCATCCCCAATCAACTCCCTTCCTACCCTATCTTGCTCAACATTTTTCTTTGGGGGTAAATGGGGTTTTCCACTCGAGGTAATTCGGGTCTAATTTCCTTGAGATATGCCTCATCCACATCAATGTGGTTTCCCTGTACATATGTTTGTATGGTGCCATTGATGATTTCGGCGTTGGAGTAAAACTCCTACACCAAATCAACAACGGCACTCCCTCCATTACTCAAATGCAAAACCCATTCTCTTCTCTCCATCTCCTCCAGCAGACCCAACTCAGCAAAATCAGAGACTATAATATCTGTCTCACACACCACCACTTGATTTCTAAAGAAGTGTTTTTACCTTTGTGCTTTCATAGCATTAGAAAACCTGGTACAATCGTACCTCTTTCTCTTCTCCCTACCTTGTTCGTCTTGGATCACATCCTCAACCCAGTTGGGTTCTTGGTTCACTGGTGGCTTACGTTAAGCAGGAATCTTCATCCGAGGCATGGCGTTCGAACGGTGGCAGCCTGGAAGAAGGTCTGAAACTTTGGGTTTGAGGTCTGGGGTTGATGTTTTTTAGCTGGAGATGGGTTGGGATAAGTCGACTTAGGGTTCCTTAGGGCTTGAGGGTAGATAGATGAATGGGAAGTGAAAAATGAGCTCTAGGGTTAGGAGAGGTTTTGGGGATTTTGAAATGAATCTAACATTCAGGTATTTATACTCTGCGTCGTACCGTTTGAACGCAGTAAACGTTCGAACGTAAAATGAGAATTTTAAACTATCGTCCGAACGGTAAAGGGCGTTCGAACGGTGAACCAAAAATCAAATGTGTTGCTCACAGTACTTTGTGTTTTCAACAGTGTTTCCATCAGAGAAGTCATCAGTCACAAAGTACTGCAAGCATTATGCGTTCGAACGGTACTCAACGTTCGAACATTAAACCAAAAATCAAATGTTCCTCTATTACACTATTTATGCTCAGAGAAGGTTAAACATCACAAATTCAAAACAAAAATTCATGGCATCTCAGGATAAATCCCCACCCACGTTTGAGGTTGATATTTTGGGACATTCCTTACTCGGCCCATATCTTCATTGCAGCAATTTAAAAGCAGAAAAATATGTACAAAAATTTCACACAATTTACCAAAATTCGGAGCATTGGCTTTCATTCCTCAAAACACAATTTTTCCACAGCTTATCAGGACGCAATCTTAATCCGAGTCATCTTTTGTGTAGCTTAAATTACCAGTGACTCTTCCAATCTCTTGTCGTACAAACCGGTTAAACAAAGCACCGAAATATGACGGCGTGTCAGGATAATCCTTACTCTGCCCATTCACTATCCAGTCTAATCGATCGAGTGTGTGACCAAAAATCGGTTCAGAGCACTGATTGTATCTTTTATCATGAAATACCCGGCCACACTATTTATAGGCTCCAAGTCTCTTGGCACGACGACGTTTAGCAAAATTGCTTCTGCCACAGAGAAGTTTTGCTTGCTATTCTCGGATCTCATTTTTTCTTACCAGTCTTGCTTTTCTTATAATAACATTATGCACATCTAATGAAAAAGTGCTTAGAGCTCCTAGACTAAACCAAGAAAGTTTAACATCCATGATTCCTAAGCTTTAAGACTTCTATCCGGTTCTTTAACATCTGCCAGTCACAAAGACAATTTAAACTGACCCACAGATACAGCAAGGCAACAACAGCAAAATTTTAAAAATTTTATGGCATGGGTACAAAAATAAAATACAAGCAAAATATGAACTACAGGTTCTCACACCCCCCAACCTGAACTGAACATTGTCCCCAATATTTTGATTTTACCAGTATGGATCTTGGAAATGAGGTTGAACTGCAGTGACCTGTGCTTCTTCAGATACCTACAAATTCAAATGCAACCATTAATCCTTTCGGTTCAGATCTTGGCCTCGGTTAGGCTTGTAAGGCTTGTATGTGATTGCGAAAAGTAGCAATATACTCATACACAATTGGACTAAAACAATATACAACATCAGAATAGGGATCTGCTCTTCGGGGTACATGGACATGATTTCGCTTGGTTATGGTCGATTTCGAAGACACAGGAGGAAGAAAATTAAGAAGGAGAAGAAAGAACGAAGCGGGACAGAAAGCAAGGAAGAAGAAGAAGAATAAAAAAAAGAGGGAAAGAAATAAAAAGGCGGTGGTGGAGGGGCTCAATGGAGACAGATGGGAAAGGTAGAAAAAAATTGGTGGGGGTCTCATGATGGTGTCCCCTTGGGTCGGATTTTTACCTGATCCGACCCTTTTGAGTGTCGACAGGCGCGATTTTCGGAGGAGTATTCTGGTTCCATTAAAATAATGGTTTTCACATTTTTAACAAAAGCCTCCAAAAATGGTTTCAACATCTGGCCATTAACAGTAAAAACATTACCGTTTGATGGGTTTTCCACTACTATTGCTCCATGATCAAACACTTTTTTGACAATGTAAGGTCCAGTCCATCTTGATTTTAACTTACCAGGGAAGAGACAGAGTCTTGAATTAAACAACAGGACCTTTGGGAAGATTCAAAAGATTTAAGTACAATGTTCTTGTCATGGAAAACTTTCATCCTGTTGTTTGCAATTTTAGCATTTTCATAAGCTTCATTTCTCAATTCTTCCAATTCATTTATCTGAAGTTTTCTTGAAAGTTCAGCCTTGTCCAGGTCAAAATTCATTGCTTTTATGGCCTAGTATGCCCTACGTTCTAATTCCACAGGCAGGTGACAAGGTTTTTCATAGACTAATCGATAGGGAGACATGCCCAAAATTGTTTTAAAAGCAGAATGATATGCCCAGAGTGCATAAGTCAGTCTTGACGATCAATTTTTGCGATCTGGGTTTACCGTTTTTTCTAAAATTATTTTAATCTCCCGATTAGCTAATTTGGCTTGTCCACTAGTCTGTGGGTGATAAGAGGTTGCAACTTTGTGAAAAATCAGAAATTTTTTCATCAAATTCCCGAAGGGACGATTGCAAAAATGAGAACCCCCATCACTTATTATTGCTTTAAGAATTCCAAATCAGGACAAAATATTTTCTTTTAAAAATCTTATCACCGTTTAGTGATCATTATTTGGGCATGCAATTGCCTCAACCTATTTGGATACATAGTCTACTACCACTAAAATCTATAGATAGCCAAAGGAAGGTGGGAATGGTCCCATAAAATCGATGCCCCAATAGTCAAAAATTTCAATTACCAAAATTGGGTTTAAGAGCATCATGTTTCTTTTTAAAATATTTCTTAATCTTTGGCATCGATCACATGTTAAACAAAAGGCATGGACGTCTTTAAAAAGTGTATGCCATTAAAATCCACACTGCAAGATTTTTGCAGCAGTTTTCTTTGATGAAAAGTGACCACCACATGCTTTAGAATGACAAAATGATATTACCTGTCTGCTTTCATGAGCTAGGATACAACGTCTTATGATCTGATCCTTACAGTATTTGAATACATAGAGATCTTCCCAAAAGAAGTTACGAACCTCCCTCAAAAATTTCTTTTTGTCAATGGGAGTGAATGACGGAGGGATTGTTCTAGTAGCTAAAAAGTTAGCAATGTCTGCATACCATGGAATTTCATTAATTATGAACAGTTGTTCATCAGGGAATTTCTCATTGATTAGCAGTCCATCCTCATGGAATTCATAAGTTAATCTAGACAAATGGTCTGCCACCATATTTTTGACCCTTTTCTTATCTTTAATAACAAGATCAAACTCTTGAAGTAAGAGTATCCATCTTAAGAACCTTGGTTTGGCATATTTCTTTGTGAGCAAGAATTTTAGGGCTGCATGGCCAGTGAAAACAGTAACAGAAGACCCAACAAGATAAGAACGAAATTTTTCCAAAGCAAAAACTACAGCAAGCAATTCTTTTTCAATTGTTGAATAATTCATTTGAGCATCATTCAGGGTTTAGCTTGCATAGTAAATTACATGGGGTTTCTTATCTTTTCTTTGTCCCAATACAGCACCTACAGTATAATCACTTGCATCACACATTATTTCAAAGGATAGAGTCCAGTCAAGGGGTTGCATTATTGGGGCAGAAATTAACATGCCCTTTAGCTTCTCTAAAGCTTCCCGTCAAGCTTCATTCCAGTCAAAGGTTACATCCTGACTTAGGAGATGACACATGGGTTTGGCTATAGTACTGAAGTCTTTTATGAATCTCCTGTAGAAACCTGCATGTCCCAGAAATGATCGGACATCCTTTACAGTCTTGGGTGCCGACAAATTTCTAATTAGATCAATTTTTGTCTTGTCAACTTTCATGCCCTCTGACGACACAATGTGAACCAAGACAATGCCTTGTGTTACCATGAAATGATATTTTTTTCAATTAAGCACCAAATTAGCTTCTTTATAGCTTATTAAAATTTTGTCTAAGTTTGCCAGACATAGATCAAATGAGTCACCATAGACAGAGAAGTCGTCCATAAATATTTCTAAAAATTTTTCAACCATGTCACTAAACAAACTTAGCATGCACCTTTGAAATGTTGCAGGAGCGTTACAAAGTCCAAAAAGCATTCTTTTAAATACAAAGGTGCCAAAGAGACATGTGAATGTGATTTTCTCCTGATCATCTAAGGCAATCTCAATTTGATTATACCCGGAATATCTATCCAAGAAACAGTAAAATTCATGGCCTGCAATTCTGTCCATAACTTGATCAAGGAATGGGAGTGGGAAATGGTCTTTCCTAGTTACCAAATTTAGTTTTCGGTAATCAATGCACATTCGCCATCCTGTGATGACTCGAGTTGGCACTAGTTCATTGGCATCATTTTTTACCACTGTGACCCCAGACTTTTTGGTTACAACTTGGGTTGGACTTAGCCACTTGCTATCGGAGATGGGAAAGATTATTCCTGCATCTAAGAGTTTGAGTACCTCCGTTCTCATGACTTCCTTCATGTGAGGGTTAAGTCGTCTCTAACTTTGACGGGAGGGTTTTGAGTCCTCTTCAAGATATATTACATGATTGCAAATTAACGGACTTATACCTTTCAAGTCAGAGATGGTCCACCCAATGGTGCTTTTATGACTTTTAAGAACTTCAATCAGTTTAGACTCTTACAAGTCTGTGAGCTTGGATGAGATTATCACTGGGTATGACTTGTTTTCTCCTAAAAATGCATACTTGAGATCAGATGGGAGAGATTTTAATTCAGGCTTTGGTGGCCTGTCACTTGATGAGATTGGCTTTGTGCCTTTTGATGAAGGTTCCTCGAATTTGGGCGCCCGTGTCTCAACAATATGAGTAGGGCAACTTTGTGGATTTGACTTAGATGAGTCAGACTCAATCAGAGGTGAGTAAATCAGAGCTTCACAGAACGTGTTGCTCAGATGTTCTTGTATCAAAGATTCATTGGAGTTCACTTTCCCTTCGTCCTCATTCTCTCCTGGGTGTTTAGCAATATTGAAAATATTTAGTTCAAGATTCAGATCCCCAAAGGTTAATTTCATAACTCTATTCCTGCAATTGATTAGTGCATTAGAAGTTGCTAGGAAGGGTCGACCAAGAATGACAGGAATTTGATTCTCTGAATGTAATGTTGGTTGAGTATCTAGAACAATAAAGTCAACTGGGAAGATAAAATTATTCACGTGGACAAGCACATCTTCAACAATGTCCCTAGGAATTTTAACAGATCTGTCCGCTAACTGGACTGTGACACTAGTGAGTTTGAGTTCACCTAGACCCAACTGTTGGTAGATGGAATAAGGTAGCAGATTCACACTAGCTCCAAGGTCTAATAGTGTTTGTTCTATCTTGAAATCTCCAATGATACATGAGACAGTTGGACATCCAGGGTGCTTGTATTTTGGAGGGGTTTTGCATTGCAGCAAGGCACTGGCTTGTTCTGTTAGAAAGGCTCTTTTTTTAACATTCTAGTTTCTCTTGACTGTGCACAACTCTTTTAGAAACTTGGCATAAGATGGTACTTGTTGGATTGCATCCAGAAGTGGTATGTTGATATTTACTTGCTTGAAAAGCTCGTAAATTTCAGGCTGATGGTTCATCTTTTCGGTAGCCTTGAGTCTATGCGGAAAAGGAGCGAAAATTAGACATGAAGGTTCTCTTTCCCTAGAGGGTTCTGGCTCTTGTTCAATCACAAGTTCGGGCTCTTTTTCAATCACAAGTTTGGGCTCAATCGATGGGTTGACTGGGATGACATCAGATTTTGACTTTGGAAATAGCATATCTCTGACTGCTTTGTCAATCACCTTTCCACTTCTCAGTGTAGTGACTACTTGGGCTTGGCCTTGTGGATTATCCATGATTGATGGGTTTCCCACCTGGAATTGGCCTTGTGGTGGTTTTGGGTGGGCAGGAAATTTGCCTTTTCTTGTGTGCTCATGGATTGGGTCAACCTCTGAATGTGGTTTTTAAGTTCTTCAAAGGAGTGGGTGGTCTGTGCTTTGAACTCAGTGAAAGATTGGGCGGAATGTGCATTGAAGTTCATTTGAGTCTGCATGAACTGGTTCAGTTTATCTTCAAGGTTCCTTTTGTGTGGTGGTTGGTATGGTTGATATGCAAGAGCTCCTTGAGATGGTGGTTGTGCGTTTTGTGGTTTGTCTATGGGAATTGGTTGTGTGTTCCTCCAACTGAAGTTCAGGTTGGATTGTATATTTCAGAGTACGGGTTGGAGTAAGGCTTGCTGAAGTTGGTGATTGCATTTGTCTGTTCCAACAAGACTTCTTTGAACGCAGGGATGGTAAGACATTCCCTAGTAGGATGTTCTGTCAATGCACAGATTCCACACACTTGTTCTATGGAAGGGCCATTATCAATTTGATGAACTTTTTTCATCTCTAAAACTTCAAGCTTTCGAGACAAAGTGGACATTTTTGCTCTCAGGTCATCATCTTCTCTTAAGAAATATTTTTTTCCTTGGTAAGTGGATGGTCTAGACTCAACAGTGGTAGGAGCGATTGAGTCCCACATCTGAGAACTATCAGATATGGTGTCAAAGAAATTAAATGCCTCTTCCGGACTTTTACCCATAAACTCTCCTTGCGCCATCATTTCAACAAACTAACGTAGTCTAGTTGGCAAAGAGTTATAGAAAAATCCTACTAAAGTCCAAGTTTTAAAAGAGTGGTGGGGGCAGTCTTGGAGTAGATCTTTGAATCTCTCCCAACTTTGATAAAAAGTTTCTCCTTCTTTTACCAAAAAAATCATGATTTTTCTTTTAAGTGTATTAGTCCGGTGTAAGAGAAAAAACTTTCTAAAAAATTCATTCTGGAAAGTTTGTCAATTGGGCATAGAAAAAGCTTTTAAAGAATTCAGTCATTGTTTAGCTTTATCCCTTACAGAGAAAGGGAAAAGTTTTATTTTGGCCAGTTCAAAATTATCTTACAATGTTCCACACACTTCTTTGAAATCCTTCATATGTAAGTATGGATTTTCTGTCTCCAATCCATGGAAAACAGGTAGTAGTAGTTGTGCTGTCCCCGGCTTTACAGTAAAAGGGGGAGCATCTGGAGGAAATACAAAACACGAGGGTACACTATTTCTTGTGGGATTCAAATAATCCCGCAAAGTTCGAACATTAGGCACTTCTTCATCACTCGGAGGAACGTCTCCGTTTCTTTCATTGTTTGCCATTATACTCTCACAAGAGTCTGCTATTGACCTAGGAGAATTTGGCTCAGATTGATTTACAGACCCAGAAGATTCTGCCGGAAAATTTTTGTAGTGAGGAGCGTTCTCAGACATAAAAAAAAGAAAAGAAAAATAAACAAAATTATTCACAATTATTCACAGAAAAGGTCTTCTTACCTTTTTCCTTAAAAACACTTTTTTTAATAAGTTCCCCAGCAACGGCGCCAAAAACTTGACTTGATCCGAAATGTGTACACCCAAGTGCAGGCGGTCAAGTTGTAGTAATAATCTGATTCGAGTCCGGAGTCGAATCCACAGGGAACTTGTTGTGTTGGTGTTTCAAAGTAATCAGTAAAGGAGACCAATTAATTGTAACCTTGAGATTTTAGGATGGTAAGATGTGGGTGATTTCCTAAACAGAATATTGAATCCTCTTCAAGAAAGGTTACAAGGTAAATGGAAATAAAGTCATTCTTTAGTTAAAGGATCGAAACATATATTTAATTATCCAGTTTATTATAATTATGCTTGATAACTCAACTAACTTCCGTGTCAACGGCGAGTTAATTGGAAGATAGAGATGGCCTATTAAGGTCATGGTTCCGATGTCTTACTAGAAGTTTACAAAAATTATTTGCACCGAGAGTTATTGTGCCGCAAATAAGCAAGTATTTCTTCATGACATCCAACCATGGCTTTAATATTCCATCCTTTTAAATGAATCTAGCTAATGGGGATGATTAAAGGGTAGTCATGAAGATCTAGCCGGGGTACTTGCCTTGAAACGAGGAGTCTTTCTATGCAAGATTCATCCGTGTCATAGAAAGACTATCGATTATACAAAGTACCTTAGCTTTGCTAGATGCAATCAATCATCCAATAAACAAGGAGATATGAACATTAAACATTAGAACAATACATAATATAACCTCCGGATAATCAATACATGCCCTTCACCTCTTACTAAAGAGTGAATGAGAAACTACTCACACTTCATAGCTTTGGTAAAAGCTAGAAAAGTGAGTGATATTCATCCCTCTAAGTATAGGACTCCACAAAGCAAAAGTACAGGTAACCAGGAGTTAATCTGCAGGAAAGAGTGAGTGAATCACGTTCCACCCTTCACAGCTTTGGTAAAGCTTTAAAAAAGTGGAAGAGTTTTACTCCTCTAAATAAGAAAGGAGCTCATATAATGAAAGTGCAAGACATAATTAAAAGCATGTATGTAAAAGCATAAATGTAAAGACTAGAAGTAAATAAAGACATAAATGTAAAGACTAAATGTAAATCAAGAACATAAATGTAAAGACTAAATGTAAATAAAGGAATTACAACTCTTAAGCAACTATAAATGTAAGCATTAATGGAAAGAAAAGGAATGGGAATTTGAACTTCCCCACTCTCTAACAAAGAGGTAATACTAAGACAATTAGAACTACAAATGAGAAATGTTGGCTACTAAATGTTGAGTGCCAAGTCCCCCTTTTTGATCTACAAACTGAGGGTATATATAGGCAAGGAGAAGGAAGGGGAGGGAGTAAAAGAATAGAGTTGGGCGTCAAAGTCAAAGTGAAAAGCCAACCACTCTGCAGGCAGTCTGTCAATATCGTTCGAACAGTAAATGGCGTTCGAACGGTTTCTCTCTCTTTGCTCTCTACCGTTCAAATGTCATATGGAATCAGTGCCTGCCAGTTATGTCAGAAGGCACGTGGTTCTCTGTAAAAATCTTCCTCCAAGTCTTTGTGCAAATCTTCCTCCAGGTCCTTGCAGAATCTTGACTGGTCTTTCCAATAATTCCAGGTGCGTTCGAACGGTGGTTGCCGTTTGAACGTGGCACTCAAGTGCCTGGGCCTTCTAACTGTATGTCTGCAACACGCCATGTCTTCAGTCAGTCTGATCTTGTCCTTCCTCCAGTGGACGTTCGAACGTTTATGACCGTTCAAACGTAGTACTTGAATCTCCAGGGCCTTGGGTTTTGTCTGCAACACAGATTATAATATCTGGCCTGGTTTCTCATGACCATTCGAACGGTATTTAACGTTCGAACGTTGCTTCCTTGTTTCAAGCTTTTACAATTTGTTCCTTTAAATGTTGTGATTGCCTTCAAAGGTATTTTTTGGTGCCTTTGAACCCTTGTTCATTTTAAGACATGAAACATCATCACTTAAACTCCACCAAAGCATAATTAGTCCAAAACGGGGCATAAGAATATGCTATATTTGAGTATTAATTAGTCTCTCAAGGGGGCATGTAATCAAAAGATGGCCAGTCGAAAAATCACATGCACAATTTAGTAAAGGACTGAAGTTTTAAGAAAGCAAACTAATTATGTTATTTTCATAATCTCATGAAAGAATATCGATGCAATTTAAAAAAATATCTATTTAACATACCCCCACTTTTGATTAACAATACACACATATGCATCAGACTTGAGATCAATTAGGGCTTGCATAGGATGTAATGTGGCCAGAGTGTTGTCTCGCGAGGTTTTCAGTGAAGCTACCCACAAACATCAGTTGAACAGATGTATATGTGGGATTGCTGGTTAAAGTAAGTTAGCACCATGGTCTCCTGAGGGTTTTGATTTTTCTCAAGGGTTTTGGGGTTTTTAAAATGAAGAAGACGAACTAAGCTTTTAAGTAGTAGAGTTTCCGTTTGAACGTGTGTAGAAGGATTTTAAACCGATCATTCGAACGTGAGTGACGTTCGAATGTGGTGACGTTCAAACGTGAGTGAAGTTTCTTAAAAAGTGTGTCTTTCCCATGCTTTCTCTAGATCATTTATGACTTTAAAGGATTATAATGAGGCCTTGGGTTGATATTGAGGCAAATGAAATGAACGAAAGAGGACAACAAAGAGGGTTATTCCGAGGCATGACCTTTATTGTCAACAATTTCCCTTTTTGTGGAATTTTAAGCTTATCACCTTCACCTCACTCTTTGTTTCTTTTCCCTCCTTTTACTTAACATTTTCTTTTCTTTTTCTCTTTTTTTTTTCTTTTTCTTCTTCCACTTCTTTTTCTTCTCCTCTTGGGTTTTTTTCTATCTTTTCCATTCAACATTTTGAATTCATAAATCATTTATCCCTCTTTAGGTTTCCTCTCCACATTTTATTCCCTTTTATGATCAATCATAATCAATTCTCGGAACAACCAAGGTATGATAGATTTTTATCATTTTGCATTGGCTTGGCCAATTGTGTGGCGTGAAAACAAATTTTTTCATTAAAAGCTCAATCATGGCACTAGGGATAAAAAAAATTCCAAGAAAAAGGCTAAGGCTCAAAGCATTTCAAAGATTCTAAATAAGCATGGGGAGGCATGTTGGCATTTCAAGACAAAGTTAATCTACTATCTACATGCACTCTAACCAAAGCAAGCATAATAAGATTATTGAACAGATTTTGAATTTAAAAAATTATTCTTTAGAGTAAATGTAAATTTCCTCCAACAAGGATTGGCACTAAAGCTCACACGGGTTCTTATTTTATCTCCACTATGCATGTCAAACACTAAAAAGTGAATCCAATTCGTAAATTGTCGAAATTACACATTCAAGGTGAACTTATGGTTGAGTTCAAAAGCAAAAACATATGTGATACTCTATCATAGGATAAATTTCTATAATGTGCTCATGGATTTCAAATTCAAAGCAATGATCAAAATATCCACACACCCATGGCATTCTAACTAGGGAATATAAGTCAACATTTAGATATTTTTCACAAAAAAAATTAAAATTTTCACATATTTCTCAACTATTCTAAACAAAACTCTGTAGAGTATGTGAATGGTGAATTTCACCACAAAAAAGTATTATCAACAGAAAAAATTTCCACAAAAATTTGGTGTATTCTACAAATGGTGCACCTCACCCCTCAACTTGATTCTTGCATTGTCCTCAATGCAACAAAAATATAGAAAATGAAATGATGGATGTAAAAATATAAGTAGGGTCATAGAACACCTTGCACTTAGCTTTGACAAAAAACACCGTAATCTACACATTTAAAGAAAGGAAACTACCCAAAGATGAAAGTAAGTAAACAACATATTTAGTAACATAAATGATAAAAGAAAGCAAATGTACACTACAATCTACTTGGACAGTTATCAATCAACAAGCTCCGGGTAAACCGGATCCACTAACTCTCCTTCCACCATTTGAACCTAAAAATCCTCGAAGAATGGCATAAGTCTTTGGCTATTGACCTTGAATGTCTTTCTATCTTTAGGGTTTGTAATTTCCACGACTCCGTTGGGGTAGGCCACCTTGACAAAGATAGGGGTCATCCCAACGAAATTGAAGTTTTCCTTGAAAAATGGAGAGTTGAGAATTATACAATGGCTCTTTTTGTTTAGGCTCAAATATTTTTCTCACAATTAATTTATCAAGAAAGATCTTTGCCCTCTCTTTGGAAAATTTTGAGCTCTCATATGCATCTCCTTGAATTTCCTCTAACTCATTCAAGTCCAACTTCCTATTCTCTCTGGCCATTCTCAAATTAAAGTTCAAGGTTTTAATGGCCCAATAGGCTTTGTGCTTTATCTCTACCGGCAAATGACAAGCCATTCCATAAACTAGCCTATAAGGAGACATACGTAGAATGGTCTTGTACACGGTGCGGTAAGCCCACAACGCATCGGTCAACCTAAGTGACCAATCCTTTCGATTCGGACTAACCATTTTCTGTAGTATGTTCTTAATATCCCTATTGGCCAACTCGGCTTGACCATTGATCTGTGGATGATAATCGGTGGACACCTTGTGTGTTACGTCATATTTATGCATTAA
This sequence comes from Ilex asprella, assembly GCA_023539305.1. Taxonomy (NCBI): domain Eukaryota; kingdom Viridiplantae; phylum Streptophyta; class Magnoliopsida; order Aquifoliales; family Aquifoliaceae; genus Ilex; species Ilex asprella. Next base: position 5,034,867 of record CM042190.1, on the reverse strand, counting down.
AGATGCAAATGGCCTATTACAAAAAAGAGAACCACCGTCGCTTATCATTGCACGAGGTACCCCAAACCTTGAAAAGATGTTTTCCTTTAAAAACTTGACTGCAACTCGATGGTCATTGGTTTTGGTTGGGATGACCTCTACCCACTTGAAACATAGTCCACTGCTAGTAGGATATATAGGTAGTCAAAGGACATATGGAAAGGACCCATGAAGTCGATACTCCAGCAATCAAATATCTCAATACTAGCACAAGGGAAAGGGGCATCATATTCCTACGGATCATAGTACCTAACCTTTGGCATCTATCACATTCCTTGCCAAATGAAACACAATCCTTAACTAAAAAAGGCCAATAAAAACCAGATTGTAGAACCTTAGCCGAAGTTTTCTTTGAAGAGAAGTGGTCACCACATGCCTCAGAATGGTAGAATGAAAGGACATCCCATTGTTCATTTTTAGGTACGCATCTCCTCATCACTTGATCCGAACAATACTTGAACAAATACAGGTTGTCAAAATCGAAGTACTTCATATCCACATGAATCTTCTTTTTTCCTCTGGGCTCCAATGCGGTGGAATCTGTCTCGTAGCAAGATAATTATAGATTCTAGTGTACTAAGGACAAACTAAATGAATAGAAAACAAATGCTCATTGGGAAATGAGTCAAGGATAAGAACATGCTCTTCAGCATCTTCGATAACAAGTCGGGATAAATAAACCGCCACTACTTTCTCCACTCCTTTCTTGTCTTCAATGATCAAGTTGAATTCTTGTAGGAGGAGGATCCTTCTAATGAATCTAGATTGCGTGTTTTACTTAGACAAATGATACTTCAAAACAAAGTGATCAGTGTAGACTATAATAGGCGAACCAATGATGTAAGATCTAAATTTGTCCAATGCAAATACTACGGCTAACAACTCTTTTTCGGTAGTTGATTGATTTGAAATGTTGTTGTTCCTAAGCTCCTAACATGAACCCTCAAATATGTATATGGCTTATGTGTGTAGGTGAGTGTCACTCTCACTTGAATTCATACAAGAGAAAAGGCAACGGAATGGTGGTGTGAAATGGAATGAACAAAATGTGTGAAATGTGAAATGTGAACAAAAGTGCGCCCTAATCGCAAGGAGTCTTTTGAATGTCGGTGTTTTACTTGGAAGAGTATTCCAAGGTCGTTTCCTCAGGGAAGGAAGGTTGAGTTATGCGAAGGTGATTTTGTTGCAAAAGGAAAAAATGTAAAATCTTGTAGTTGGTTTTGATGAGATTTGTTTTTAATGAAAATGCAATGAGAAACAAATGTTGGCAAACCCAAGAAGTCACTCCAATAGGAATACAATTTCAACTCCAATCCCTCCTCCGATAGAGCATGAATGAACGATTGATTAGGGGGAAGCTAGGGACAAGATTGGTGAGTATCTAAGCATAAATCGTGGCTAGGCCTATGGGATATCAAAGGCTCACCAACTTATGCATTCTCAACCCCAGTAAACCGAACCATTGGACTTATAAGGGAAGGAAGAGAATGAGTTGAAATGGAAAATCCAAGAGGAGGTCTCCCTTGAATTAGTCAACTAGAAATCTAGCTATTCATGTTTAAAGGAAAGGCAAGCATAATTTAAATGGGCATAATGAAGAAAGGAAGCATAGGACTTAACTTAAAGCAAGAAATCTTAAGCTATGAAGAAAAATATACAATACCCATTTTAAAGCTAGGAAATGAAGAAAAACATGAACAACAATGGTGAAATGAAGAACATGCAATTAAACTTGGAATAGACAAGTAAATGACATTAAGATGTAAGAGTTAAAGATTACAAGAGATTAAAAGCTTACTACAACTGGAATGGAGAGGAAAATGCAAAAACATAAACTTTATAATCATCATCTTCTACATTGAACTAAAACTAAGCATAGGTAGCCACCACTCAAAATGGATGTGTAATGCTGAATATAATGGATTGTGAGCCTTCAATTTTCGTGCATGGTGATCCCCTAACATGAGTTTCTAGGCCTCCCATCAATGGGAGGTTCAATGATGGCTTGGACAAGCTAGGAGCAGCCTAACCATCAAACCAGTCAGGCAATCCACTTCTCTCCCATCCTCCATCAATGCCAAGCCTCAAAAGTTTTTCATTAATGTAAGGGAGGCTTGTAGATGTGTAAGGAAATGTTGGGGAAAAAGTGGGAGAAGTGTAGGTGGGTCCCCAAGCAAGTGGAGATGGGTTACAGGAGGTTTGGGGCTGCTTCAGTGGAGCACACTGGTACAGCGTACCGATACGGTTTGGCTACTGGATTCGAAGTACCGGTACCGCGTACCGGTACGGTTCCTTCTCTACTCTAGACCACTTTTAGTAGAATCGGAATAACTTTTGATCCAACCGTTGAATTGAGCTAAAATTTTGACACGATATAGAAGACATCCAGATCTACAACTTTTATGTTTTTTCACTTTTTCACATTCGAAGTGGATCATGGTCAAAAATGGAGGAAAATCGAGGCTCTACTTCCAAATGATGTGGCAGCTGGTGCCTTTGTTCCCAAACACCAATACCTCATTGATTTCTTCTTTTTTAAGCCTCCAAATCTTCATGTATTGTGTCCATGCCTTCACCACACATCCATTATAGTTTCAAGGTCCTAAAATCAATGATTTAAGTTATAAAAACATGCAACATCGAAATATCAACATTATTCATAAAATCAGCTAACACTGAGTACTTAGATGCAAAAGTTGAGCTTAAATGCATGTAATGAGGCCTTTACATATGCAATACTTGAAGAATGATTGGAGTTAGCTTCAACTCTTCCAATTTTAATTGTTGATACATCGAGAAGGGTAGGAGGTTGACACTTGCTCCCAAGTCTAGAAGTGCTTGCTCCACCTGAAAATTCTCTATGGTTATGGAAATGGTAGGGCAACTGTGGTCTTTGAACTTGGGTGGTGTATTGGTTCTCAAAATGGAACTCACTTGGTCCATGAGAAATGCCTTTTTATGCACATTCATCTTCCTCTTCATGGTGCCCAAGTCTTTCAAGATCTTTGCACATGAAGGTATTTACTTGATGGCATCAAGGAGCGAAATGTTTATTTTCACCTACTTAAGCATTTCAATGTTAGCTAGTGGCTTCAAAAGTTGGGGAAAAGGGGCCAAAATTGGACACTCATGAACACTTAAATCAACAAATTTTTCCTTTTCATGTGTCTCACCCCCCTTTGGAGTTGTCCATAATCTCTTTTTCTTTAGCCATTGTGGCTTTGGGTGAGACTTTTGGCAAAATAGTTTGGTCAATTTTTTTGTCACTCCATAGGGTGATGATCACCTTGAGTTGTTCGTAACTCTCCTTGGTGGGATCGAACGATTCAATCACGTGTTGACCCCTAGGGTTTTCTTGAGGTTAAGCGATAAATTTCTCTTTCTCTTGTTAGGATGACCTTATAGCATTGGTTAATTTTGTGATTTGAGTCTGAATATCATTGAAAGCGGCGATTGTTTGGTTGTTGATTGTTGTTTGGCTTTGAATGAATTAGTGTTTAATGGCTTGATCCGAAATGTGTACACCCAAGTGCAGGCGGTCAAGCTGTAGCAATAATCCGGTTTGAGTCCGGAGTCGAATCCACAGGGAATATGTTTTGGTGTTTTCAAAGTAAGTTGTAATGAAGACCGATTGATTGTAACCTTTTTGAGATTTTGTGAGAAGTGGGTGGTTTCTTGAATAGAATATTAAATTCTTTTCCAGAGATTTTTTTTCTAGACAAAATATAAGATTTTAATATAATTAAAGTTACTCTTTAGTTCGAGGTTCAGGATATGTAAGGAATTATCCGGCGTATTACACTTGTGCTTTGTAACTCAAGTAACTCCCGTGTTAACAGTGAGTTATTTGGAAGATAAGGATAGACTGGGTTAAAGCTCCATCCTTTTTATGAAGTGCAATGGTGGTGGAGATTGAGGAGTTTATCTTGAAGTTCTATCCCAGAGCATTTGTCTCACACAACGGATCTTTTTAGAAGGAGTCATCCATTTACCATAGAAAAGATCCCTTGGTTATACAAAATACTAGCCGGGGTTCTTTACTTTGAATCAATGAATCTTTCTAGAAGGAGTCATCCATTTACCATAGAAGTATCCATTGATTACACAAAGAACTAGTTAGGGTACTTTCCTTGAACCAACGGATCTTTCTATGTAGGAGTTATCCATTTACCATAGAAATATCCTTTGGTTGTGCAAGTTACCCTAACTTTGCTTAACTCATCCAATCTCCCACTAAGCAAGTAAATAAAGCATTGAAGTGTAAAAGAAATGCACAAGTATAACATCCGGATGGTCATTGATTCGCACTTTTTAGTGTGTCGAAATTATATTATTATATTACACCCAAGTATAAGTGGTCGAATTATAGTTTTCTCGGTTTTAAGTCCAAGTATCGATCCCACGAAGAGTTAAGTAATTCTTGTTATAAAAATAAAGAATAAAATAGAAAAATAACACAAATAAACGGTAAATTGGTTGTTTGGAGTAGTTTGATGTTTGATAGCTTGTGGTGTGAGCTTAGTCTAATTAACTGGTTTTAAAATAAAAGGCAGGCGAAAGTAAAGTGCAGATATAATAAAGTGCGTAAATAAAGCAGATAACTGACAAGAAATTAAAAGATACCCTTCATTTTAGGGATCCATATGCTTTGTATTGCTTAAGTTACTGGAAATGCTACCTCACAACAATTAACTTCCATTTTACTGGAAAGCTAATTGGCAGGTCTGATGTATATAAATCATAACACAGCTGCTTCTTAGGCGAGCTGGTGGTATAAATAATAACTCAGCAACTTCTTAAGAAAGCTAGTTATATCCACTTCAATTGATTAACTCAATTAATCTAGAAGGACAAGTCATTCATGAGGAATACTTGAGTTATTCTCTTGACGTTATGATTATTCCTTATTATATAGTAAACCATAACACAGCCGCTTCTTAGGTGAGCTGGTGGTAGTATATCATAACCCAGCAACTTCTTAAGAAAGCTGGTTACATAACCGCCAGTTAAACAGCCTCAGTATTCCAGTGGACTGTTAGGAATGCCGTAGTTGTAAGACTGTCAGTAATATATTGTAAATTGAACAACGTATATAACTGCCAGTATAAACTGTCAGTAATATTATATAAATTGAACAACGTATATAACCGCCAATTAAACAGCCTCAGTATTCCAGTGGAAGCAGAGCCATACCAATAGGAACACCGTGGTTGTTAGACTGTCAGTCTATAATATATAAAACATCAGTATTTCCAGAACTCAAGCAATATTATACATATGTTTACCCTAGTTTGAAGGGTATAAACGACTACTCACGCTCCATTACTATAGAAAAGCTAGAAGTGCGAGTAGTATTCATTATAACAGAAATTAAAATATAAAATATAAAATGCTTTCGTAGGGAACGATTGAAAGACAACCACTCTTATTATCAATTAAGACAAAAAAGTGGTAGCACTTCAATTATCCGAATGGAAAGCTACAACAAAAATGTACAAGTACAGTATTAGAGCTGAAAGTGTATCACGGACCGGATCGTGCTTGCACTTTCTTTTTTCTTTTTCTTCCTTTCTTTCCCTTTTTCTCTCCTTGGATTTCTCTCAGAAGCTTTCTATTTTTCAGCCTTCTTGCTAATGAGGAGGAGGGGCCTATTTATAGACAGAAATGGAAGCAGGAGGAAGAAGATTTGTATGGCGGTCATTGGAGGGCCGTCCGGACGGTGGCAGTGCCGTCCAGACGGTGGTGCAAGTGGCTTGGCAAGTTGCTGAAGTCCTGACTCTTCATGTTGGAATATTATACTTTGACCTCCTTTCATTTCATCTTCCTGACATTGCTCCCTTCCTCTTTGGTTATTTTTGCATTTATCCTGTAATTTTTACATAAAAACTATTAAAACAAATAATCCCCGCACTAACCCTAATTTACTTTAATTACTACTTTTTAGTGTGATTATTTTACTAATTTGACTTTTCTTATACTTCTAATTTACAACCAATTGATGTTAATCAGTCATTACATATTTATCACCTCTTCTTAAAGAGTAAATGAGGACTACTCACTCTTCATGGCTTGGCTAAAGCTAGAAAAGTGAATAGTACTCATCCCTCCAAGTAGAAGAACTCCGAAATTGATCTTCAACGAAGAATGAGTGAATGACGTTCCACCCCTCTCGGCTTTGAAAAAGCTCTAGAAAAGTGGAAGAGTTTCACTCCTCTAGGAAGAGGATGCTCAAGCAATGGAAGTGAAAGAAAGTAAAAGAAAGCTAGATCTTCAACTAAGGATGAGTGAATCACATTCCACCCTTCTTGGCTTTGGTAAAGCTCTAGAAAAGTGGAAGAGTTTCACTCCTCTAAGAAGAAGATGAGCTCAAATAAAGAAGGTGCAAGACTTAATTGAAAGCAAGAAAGTAAGAGCATTAATGTAAAGACAAGAACATAAAATGCAAGAGTTTAACAATACAAGTAGGGAATTAAACTTTCCAACTATAAGAAAGATGAAAACAAGTAGGGAATTGAACTTCCCAACTATAATAAAGATGAAGACAAGTAGGGAATTGAACTTCCCAACTATAATAAAGACTTGAATTAAAAGAGCTAGAATGTAAAGACGTGAATGAAACACGAAAAATACATGTAAAGACTAGGTGTTCTTCAAGAGGAGGGCTCTTGATCTCTCTCCCCCCAAGTGTATCCTCAAAGGCTCCCAACAAAGGAGTATATATAGGCAGGGAAGAGCAAGGGATGGGTGAAAGAAGAGTGCTGGATGAGTCAAAGAGAAAATCTGAAGTTCAGACAAAGAATCGGGCAAGTTGCAGTCTATCAGTGACACCGTTCGAACGGTCCCTTCCGTTCGAACGTGAAGGCTATTTTTTTTCTTTTTATTCTGTGTTCTCAGGCTTCACGTGGGTTGAAGTCATCTCTGTCAGAGTCATCCACCAACTCCCTGCAACTATCAGAGTCTTCAAACACTCCAGATTCAGTCGATCATGGCACCCATGTGCCTGAGGGTCTTTCTTCTGGCTTGGGAGTCTGTACATGCGAAGTCTTCCAGTCAGCCTGATCGTGTCAGTGTTTCCAGTGTCGTTCGAACGTGGGATAGTCGTTCGAACGTGATGATGCGTTTGAACGAGGCTTGGTGTTCGAACGTTAGGCTTTAGCCTCCAGGGTCTGTCTGCAACATGCCTGGTCTTCGTTAAATTCAGGGGAACGTTCGAACGGTCCCTTCCGTTCGAACGTGAAGGTTGTCCTCCAAACTTTTCCATTGTTTGATCCTTAAAGCACTGCAGTTACACTTAAATGTTGTATTTGTTATGCTTGACCCTTTTTTCTCACTTTAGCACCTGAAACATCACCATTTGAACTCCATCAAAGTATAATTAATCCAAAGGAGGCACAATAAAATGTTATAATTGGGTATCAATCATTTAACATCCGCCAAGTTTTTTTTCTGAGGAGGTTAGTAGGTGGGTGGGTTGGATGGTCCTTATTGACCAAACCCCTGTTAAGGAGGTGGGTTTTGGGAAAAACTTTGTTGATTGGACCAGAGGTATTGGAAGCTAGACGAGGGACCATGACCATAGTAGGATTGATTTTACTTGGGTGGAATGAGAGGCGACAATAAGCTAGACCCATGACGATTAGGGTTGTCATTCTTCCAAGTGAATTTAGGGTGATTGTTCCACCTCGGATTATATGTATTGGAATGTGGAGAGAATGATGCCTACTTTGGTTGAAAGCATTCACTTGCTCATGATAAACCTCTTTTGAGTGTCGGAATGTTTGGGCACTCCGAGATAGAATGCTCAATATTTTCGCATATATTCCAACACTCCTTAGCCTTATCAATGGTAGACACTTCATGCCTCCTATTCACCTATAGATTCTCCACCTTTTGGAATAACCTTGTGATTTTGGCAAGCAAGTCTTCTTGGTCCCTTAAATTATACATATCTCCCCCACTTGATTGACCATGGAGAGGACCTTGGCACATCAATTAGATCCATAATATCCCAAGATTGAGCATTTTGTGCCAATGTATTAAAATACTCTTGGGCATCATCTAGATCTTTGTTAGAATTCTATGTTACACATTATGTCTATGAATTGTCAGTGGGCTGGTGTATTTCATTCATAGAAAAAACTAACCAATTGCCACAGTTTGAATCCATGGTATGAAATGGATTGCAGCAACTCTTTGTATCGATCCCAACATTGACAAAACTTCTAATTGGATTTCTCTTAAAATTTTTGAATTTGTTTCTTAAGAGTAGTGGTCTTGGGCAACGAAAAAATTTGTTTAAAATTTTGGAAAGCATTTGTGCCCAAAAACTTATCGATCAAGGTCTCAATGAGTTCAACCAAGCTTTGGCTTTGTCTTTAAAGATAAAGGGGAATAATTTCATATGGACTATGTCTTCCATGGCATGATTTGTGAGAAATGTTATAACAATTTTCTCAAATTCCTTAATATGCAGATAAGGATTTTCTCTTTCAATTCCATGGAATTGAGGAAGAAGTTGTAACATTCTCGGTTTAAAGGAGTAGGTTCGGTGGTCTATAACTCTCGAGGATATCAGAGAGGTTGGATCTCGAGGTCCATGGGGCATTTTACCAATGCTGCGATGGAAGGATCTTTCATGGTATGCCTCTCTTCTCAACTTCGATTTTGTTCTCACTTCTTTTCCTTCATGTTCTATTTTTTGAATGCTTAGAGGCGACTATCAATTTTACTTACCTTTTTCAAGGGCCACCAAGCTTGGAGAGGCATTCAAGCATCTGGTTATAAAGAGGTAAGCACAGGGGGCTGTTGAGAGCAGGTGAGGTTGGCTTATGAGAGAGTAACACCTCTTGAGGCTAAATTTTTGACGACTCGTGAGAGGCGCTAAGCTAGAGATTGAGGCTACTTGGGAGCAGAGATAAGAGTAGGTCGAGCTTCTTTGCGACTTATGAGAGAGTGCGAAGCTGGATACATAGGCTACTTTAGAGTAGAGGTAGGAGTAGGTCGACCTTCTTTGCAACTCACGAAAGAGTACCAAGTTGGACACATAGGCTGCTTGGGAGCAGAGGTAAGATTAGGCCGAGCTTCTTAGAAACTCAAGACAGAGGCAAAGCTGGATACATAGACTGCTTGGAAGCAGAGGTAAGATAAGGCCAAACTTCTTGGTGACTCGTGAGAGAGCACGAATCTGACCTACTTGGGAGCAGAGATTAGATTAGGCTGAGCTTCTTAGTGACTCGCGAGAGAGTGAAAACTAGATACCTAGACTACTTGGGAGTAAAGATTAGATTAGGTCGAGCTTCTTGGCTACTCGAGAGAGAGTGCAAAGCTGGAGATTTAGGGTGCTTGCATGAGAGCACTATTGGGTGCTTAGGTTAGGCACGAGTGCCGCTGGGCTCTAAGGTGCGAGCGTTGCTAAGCATCGATGCCGAGGTGTGCTAGGTGTCACTAGGTAAGGATGTCGAGGGGTGCTGGACGTCGTTAGGCACGGACACCGAGGGACGTCGCTAAGGCGTGAATGTCGAGGGGCACTTGTAGGCAAGGCCGGGTGACACCGCATTGGCATGAGAACCATTGCTGAGGATTTTAGGCGATGCCAGGCAATGGGCCGTAGCTCTGGGTGACACCAGACAAAGCCTTGGTGTTGGCCTTTGCGTGGGTGATGCCTTGGACTCTAGGGCACTGGGCGCAAGCGATGCCAGGTGCTGAGGCATAGGCGTTGTTGGGTCTTCCATAGTCTTATTCAAGGATTCCAATTAGCTTAAGGATTAGAATCAGTTCAATGCTGCAATCCATGCGAGGCCAGAGAACATATGTTTTAGTGGTTGATTCTTATTCTTGTTGCCCACTCAATTTCGACCACCTTGTACGAACATAGATGATGGCGGAAAAGTTTTGGTAAACCTGCAAGACAAGAGAAAATCTGGGTGATTCGATGGCCAGAGATAGCCAAAGGGACTCCGATGCTTAAGTCAATAAACAAGTCAAAGAAAAAGTATATGGTAAATAGGCTAGAATTCCATAACATACATGGCACCCGAAACCTTTATATATAATGGTATAGGAAGCGGTGTTCCACATGAACTTGAATTTCAAGTTGTCATAGGATAAACCTCTTCACCAATCCCTTAGAAATTCGAGGTATACTCATATTAGGACGTTGAGTCCTAAATTGTTGGATGAGATATGCTCCCCAGGAGGTGTTGTTTATCAATAGTCTTTTGATACTCAAAGTAGAGTTTTAATCAGTTTCTAGGTCCTGAGTCAATCCTTTGCCAAGTACCAAGTGGGTGTTGCTGGACAAGGACAACGACAAGAATGGCGCAAGGGCTTGGGCAACACCAAGCTTGGACGACTCCTTGGAGAAACGATATGGGCGATGCTAGGTGCTACTCGTGCAGCTCCTAGGATCACTTAGGCGATGCCTCGGGTTGCTTGGGTGATGCCTCAGATCGCTTGGGTGACGCCTCAGGTCACTTTGGTGACGTCTCGGGTTGTTTGGGTGGCGCCTCAGGTTGCTGTCGGTCGCTTGGGAGACATCTCAGGTGGCTTGGGGGTGTTTCAGGTCACTTGGCGACATCTTGGGTCACTTAGGTGGCCTCTTGGGTCTCTTAGGCGTTGGGCACTAGCATTGATATTGACCATTGGGCGCTGGCACTGGGTATTGATCATTGGGAATTGGAGTTGGGTATTCATCATTGGGTGATGGCACTATGTATTAACCATTGGGCACTGGCATTAGGTATTAACCATTGGACGCTGGCATTGGATATTGACCATTGAGCGCTGGCGCTGGATATTGACCTTTAGGCATTGGCGCCAGGTGGAGTACTAAACAACGGTGAAACTTCAAACGGCCATAAGTTTGAGCTCGGTTGTCCGTTTGAGACAAATTTTTTCGAGTCTCTTGAAGGTGTTTCAGGTGGCTTGGTGACGTCTCGGGTCGCTTGGGCTACCTGCCGAGTCGATTAGGAGCTAGGCACTAGCGTTGAGATTGACTATTGGACGATGGCACTGGGTATTGATCATTGGGCAGTGGTGTTGGGTATTGACCATTAGGTGCTGGCGCTGGGTATTGACCATTGGGCACTAGCACAAGGTATTGATCATTGGGCGTTGTCACTGGGTATTGACTATTGGGCGTTGGCGCTGGATACAGACCATTAGGCTTTGGCGCTGGATATTGAACTTTGGACACTAGCACTGGAAAAAGTAGATTTTCCATGTATCTAGTTTTCGCCGGTGGTGGAGTACAAACTTCAGATGGCTGGGGGGCATTTTGGGTCACTTGGCAACATCTCGGGTCGCTTGGGCGGCCTCTCGGGTCATTTGGATGCAGGGCACTAGCATTAATATTGACCATTGGGCGCAGACACTAGGTATTGATTATTGGGCGCTGGCATTGGGTATTGACCATTGGGTGTTGGCGCTGGATATTGGCCATTGGACGGTGGCATTGGATATTGACCATTGGGCGGTGGCGTTGGATATTGACCTTTGGGAACTGGCGCTAGGTGGTACTAAACAACGGCGAAACTTCGGATGGCCATAAGTTTGAGCCCGGTTGTCCGTTTGAGATGAATTTTTTTTGAAGTCATGTAATTTTTTTCGAGATCTATGACGTAGGGCACCAATTTTCTCCAAAAAAATGATTCTTTCTCTCAGGAAGACCCTGAAGTACTTGAGCACCACGTTCGAACGCCAACTCACATTCAAACATCCACTTGAATTGATTGAAAACCAGAGTGATGAGTGCAAAGCAACAAGATATACATGAAGTGTGGAAATAGGATTCCACAGAATAGCACAGGCCACTTGAGTGAGAAGGCCAGACCCTATCTAGCATTCAAACGCCTATAAAGCAAAGACAGAAGAAAAGTTCGAACATCATCTTACGTTTGAATGCCCATAACGCAAAAAACAGATCCAATGTTTGAACTTCATATCACGTTCAAACATTATCCATAGATCGACTGCAAAGTGGTTGGTTTTTCACTTAGACTTGGGCAGCACACTATTTTTTCACCCCATCTTGTTTCCTCCTCTTTGCCTATAAATACTCTCATTTTGTGGAGAGAATGGGTGCTTGCTAGAGAGCTTGATGGAGGCTTAGACTCCCACTCATTTAGGTAGTCTTAGATGTATGTTATATTTTCTTGTATCAAGGGAGTTAGTTCATCTTTTGGTTAAGAAAGCAACCCTCCATTTCTTGGTTGAGGAAACCACCCTCCAAATGTGACTAGCTTTCTTATACTTTTATTGTTTATGTCTTTCCCTTCCATTGCTTGAGTTTTCTTCTTTCTTAGAGGAGTAAAACTCTTCCACTTTTCTAGAGCCTTACCATAGTCGTGAAGGGTGGAACGTGATTCACTCATTCTTTGGTGAAGATTGGCTCTTTGTTTAGTGTATTTCATTTTGTAAGTGCTCTACTTGGAGGGATGAGCATCACTCACTTTTCTAGCTTTACCAAAGCCATGAAGAGTGAGTAGTTTCTCATTCACTCTTTAGTAATAGGTGAAGGGCGTGTATAAATTATCCAAAAATTATATTTGTGCATTGTTCTTATGCTTAATATTTTATTTTTTCCTTGCTTATTGGATATTGATTGCATCTAGCAAAGCTAAGGTACTTTGTATAACTATGAGTTCTTTTTATGACACGGATGACTCTTCCATAGAAAGGCTCACCGGCTCAAGGCTAGTACCCCGGCTAGATATTCATGACTACCCTTCAATCATCTCCATATTTGTGCTTAACTGAAAGAATTGAATATTAATGTCATGGTTGGATGTCTTGTAGAAACACTTGCTTATTTGTAGACTGGTTAAGTCTCGGCACAGACAATTCTTGTACACTTCTAGAAAGACATCGGAATTATGTTCTTAATTCTCACAATCCATTTTTATCTTCCGATTAACTTGCTCCTGACATGAGAGTTAATTGAGTTATCAAGCACAAATATAATACCACGGATGATTAGCTACATGTCCAGATCCTCGAACTAAAGAGTGACCTTTTTATATTTGACCTTATCAAATATTTTGTCTAAAAAACTATCCTAGAAAGAATCTTATATTCTAGCTAGCAAAAATCCCTAGAACTCCCAACTTTAAATCTCAAAGGTTACAATCATTTGGTCTTCGTTACTGCTTACATTGAAACCCCAACAAGAAGTTCCCTGTGGATTCGACTACGGACTCAAACTGGATTATTACTGCAGCATGACCGCATGCACTTGGTGTGTACACATTTTGGATCAAGACAACTCCCGACAATATTCAATGCTCCCCCAATCCGCTTTCATCTAGGCTCTCCCCATCACCATCAGTCCCTAGGACTTCATATGGGACGATGCCAAAGAAATCAATAGCACAAAAAGTTGATAAGGCTTTTCCCTGAAACTCTTCATAACCACAAATAAAAGTGCATGTAATGGCCCTCTCAGTAGCCTCTCTCCTCATCTCCATCTCATAGAATGAGCCTCTGCCCTGGTGGTTCTCTCACGAGTTACTCGAAGGTCAGTCTCTGCTACGGTAGCCCTCTTCGAAGTTATACATAACTCGGCCTCAGCTCCTACGACCCTCTCATGAAATGAGCCTCTGCCCTGGTAGCTCTCTTACGAGCTACTAGCAGGCCAGCCTCTGTCATGGCAACCCTTTTTCGAATTATACGTAGCTTGACCTCACCTCCTACGACCTTCTCGCGAGACACTAGCAGCTTTAACTCTACTCTAGTGCAGACAGTCTCCTTATCAGCCTCCAGATTCGTGGCCCTCTCGCAGGACTCTAAAAGCTTGGCCTCAAAAGGTGTAGCACTCTCGTGAGCTAGCCTCAACCACTCCTCAACAGCTTCTCGTGCTCACCTCTCTAGTCTCAACTACTCATCAAAAGCCTGTCATGCTTGCCTTTCTAGTCTCAATTGCTCCTTAGTAGCCTCTTGAGCCTGCCTCTCTTTTGCCAGATCCCGAGGATGCCTCTCCAAGATTGATAGTCCTTGAAAAAAGGTAGAAAAAAGTAGCAGCCACCTACATGCATTCAAAAAGTAGAACATGAAGGAAAAGAGGCGGGTACAAAATTAAAGTTGAGTAGAAAGACATACCATGGCAAACTCCTCCATTACGGTATTAATAATGCCATCTAGACCTTGAGAGTCAACCTCTCTGATATTTGCAGTAGTCATAAACCCCCAAAGTAGCATATTGGCCAAATTTACGTCCAGCAACATGGATACTGAAACACTGCTAAAAGCAGGTCAACAACGTGGAGCTCCAACACCGATGAAAGGCCTCACAGAAGTCTCAACTCCCGAAGTAGTAGCGGGACTAACCCAACACTCGAAGAAGTTGTATACTGAGAAAGAGTAGGGGCACCCTTTGATCCATCCTCCTGAGATATAGCATGGCCCTCTCACCGTTGAGAAACACTAAAGGCATTGGCCTTCGCCCCCTTGGGAGGAGGGGAAGATGTCACCCTAGAAGCAAAGAGAGCCTCCCCTATTGCTCTATCGAAAAGGGCACCTGTAATCAGAGACAATGTCAATATAAAGAACCAGCATTAAGAAAACATTAAGGAGGAAGCTGGATTGGAGAGAGCGGGTTTGCCTCATACATAGTCAAAAGCCATCATACTCTCCCTCTCTGGCAAAACCTAGAACGCCAACTCACCGCCCATGGACGCCTAATAGTTGTTTGCTAGAGCCCAGCTCCCCTAGAATTCATCTTTCAATTTTATCTAGGTTATCAAATTAATTGATGGCCAAACAATTATATATTAAGCACAAAATATGACAAACAACTCATGTATGGTCAATAGAACTAGAATTGAGAGTAGATCAATTTAACTAAACATTAGGTTACGTTGCAATCTTAATAAAAACTTAGTTCATAATGCAATTGAAAAACATCATTCTAAAATTAAACAACATATCAGAAAATCAGAAAAGAATGAAAACTTAGTTGCAATCTTCAATCTCTCTCCAGCCTTCAAACCCAATCTTCTTCGTGTCGCTTTCTTCAATTCTTGTATTCAGTTTTCTATCAATCCTTGATGTTTTTCTTCTCATAGCATCCCCCAAAATTATTATATTTATTTCAAACTCAAACCCTAACATATATGTAGCATTAGAGTCCAGTTTCAAGTCAAAAACAAGTCAGAATTCGCGTCAAGAGCCAACACAAGCAGCTGGGTGCTGAAAAGGCACTGCATAGACAGTATGTGGACGCTGGGGCACTAAAAAGGCGCTGGTCTTTTTTAAGCCTTCTGCTCCCTTCTTGCTTAGCCTTCAAAAATCTAACACTTAGGCTCCAAATTGACCTTGTTTCTTCCAAATGATCTTGTTTCCTTTCCAATGATGATCCCTACCAAATAACATCAAATCACACAAAAAAAAATAAAAAGGAACATAAAATAATTGAAAACTTGTAATTCATCATACCAAAAATACTCAATTTGTAGGTATAAAACTCAGTCATCACCTAGGGTTGTTAGTTTGGTATGTGGATTCGTTGTAATGTCCTCAATGGCTTCACTCACTCTCGTCGGCCTCTCTCTGGCCTCCATGGTTTACCTCACGCTAAGGACGTCGTCAAAGTAAGGCAAGCTAAGTCCTCATGTAGTTAGGAATACAAAAAATAGACAGGTGCAAAATCTCTTTTTTCATAAATTTGTAGTTAAAGTTCAAATTCAATGAGGAAAAACTATTTTTTTTGGGGGGGGGGGAAGGTGGTTTGATTGTTGTAGATCTAAAAAAATATTTGAATTCAAAAAAAATTCACCTCAAACGGACAACCAAGCACAAAATTATGACAGTTCAAAGTTTGACCATTTTTTCATGATTGTCTAATACTTCACCAAACACTGTTGCCCAGCATGCCAAGACGCCAACCAATGCCTTAACACAAAAATCAGCACTGTCTAGATCACCACAAATAGTGGCGCTGTCTAAAAGCTCGCAAGGGATAGTGTCAATGCCTAGTCGAGCCCCTCTAGTCGCAAGCCCATGTTGCCTGGCATTGCCTAGGTTAGCAACTGGCTACTTGGTGTTGCCTAGGTCAGCGTGTTACCTGGCATTGCCAAGGCCAAGTCCAGCTGCCACAAAGGCGTCTCCCACACAATTGCCTGCTCTTTCCTCTACTTCGATGTCGCTTTAATGGCAAGGACATCACTGATGTCGCCCAACGAGTCCCTGGTGTCGCCTCCTCTCTCCTCCGCACTGGCGCTGATCAAATGGCCTTCTGGGCCACCTTGCTTGCCCTTAGTGTCACTTGCACTCTCTCTGCTACCTCAGACACCTGCATCATTCGAGGTGTTGTCTAAGCTGTTGGTGCCACCTTGAGAGTCTACTGGCGTCGCCTATGGCAAGGCTTTGTCTACCTAGGTGATAATGGACCCCAACTTCACCACCATGTTCTCTTGCTCCTTTGGTAACCCCTTCTCATCTCCATGCCTCGCCTTCTCCATAAGCTAGTCTCTCTGCAATCTGTGGGAGTGAGGAAAAGGAGAATGGTGAAGAGGTTCTGATACCACGTTGTCAATCAAATGGGGAAAAGAGGCTTTGTAAATATAAAAGGATGAGCTAGGGGCAAGATACCTGAACCAACTGAACAGATGAAGAAGCTTGGGAGGTATCATTGTGCAAAGCAAGAGACCTTGTCAATCCAAATGAGGAAGCTCACTCTTATGCCCTCAATCTCTTGTCATCGCACGGACTTGGGGAATAGGGGGCAAATGATGAGCCCAAATCCAATTGGGTCCAGGCCCAATTCTTAAGTAAGCCTAAATCAGCTACAAAGTAGGTCAAGCCTAACTCATGGGTTCAACCCAGTCCAAAGTTCAAAGAGTCCAGGAAGATTAGTGCACGTGGGGAGTAATTACTGGGATAGTCACTCTCAAAGATCAAGACTATCTCTAATTGTATCTATTCTTAGTTGTAGTTATCCTCCCCGAAAAGCTAGTAACCTAACCCTCACACCACTACCTCAATTAAGGCTCTGTGCTTATAAATTGTAAGCTCTCTTCACGAGAGGAACATCTCTACACACCTTTTACATAACTATCTCTCTCATAGCTACCTCACCATAACTAGAGCATACCCTTGCTCTCTCTCCCACCTACTACTTTATCAACAAAGTCCTATGACCACCGTTGCCGCCTTTAATGTGGAGTAGGTCACCTTGATTGAACCATTATATATTTGTGTGTTGCTTGAGTTGATTGAATCTCTATCTTTTATCATTGATTGCTTCATTAATTACTTTGCATTGTATACTAAACTGCTGATTGTGCATAAATCCACTTTTGTGCATCATCAAATCCTTTGTTCAAACCCTTGGAAAAAAATAAATTTTTGTTCAAACCCTTAGAAGATAACAAACCCCGCGCGCGCGTGTGTGTGAGAGAAAGAGATAGAGAGAAATAGAGAGAATAGGGAGGGAGGAAGATGTGTAGTCATAGACTGTATATTTGTTTTTGGGTCACTATTCATACAGGAGAGGGGGACTAGGTGAGACTTGAACCTTGCAACAAGACCCAAGGCGGGAAAGACACTAATCGCTAGTCCATTCCTATTTGCTTATAGACTATGTAGTTAGGATGGTTGTGGTGGTTAGTAGGTTAGGGTTGACTATTTTACAAACTTTGACACGACTTATTAACAAGAGTAATAAATGGGTTGAGTTAGTCTCAAACACAAACAATACGAAATTGTCACGATTTACACATTTAAGTAGTACTATAAGAATAAAATGTTAATTTTTTTTTATATTTTGTCTAGTGACTTGATTCTTATATAAAAAAATATGTTTACGCATTTTTATTATTATATTTATTAAGTTGATTTTTAGTTTATAAAAAATATATGAGCATAGATTTGATTAAGTGATAATGAAATTTTAGATATAAAATTGAGCGTTAAATTTTTTATTCAAGGTTTATATGGATCAACACGGCAATAAATAAATTGAAACGACATTAACACGATTAATTAAATAAATTGGGTTAGAATTGGTTAGTATTCGATACAAACCCAAAATAATATGACACAAAAATGACTTGACCCGTCATGATCCCAACCCCTGGGGTCGAGCTTAAAGATTTGATCTAGACATAATATATTTGTTTATTTAGGTATGACTAGTCAAATAGAGGGCAAAATTGTATTTTTACGCATATCATTAATTTTGAATAGTTATTGAAATATAAATATAATTTCTTAAATAAGAGGGGTTGTCTGTGTAATCAAATGTCAAATTTAACCACTATAATTTAAACCAATTATAACCTGTTGGGTTAAACTAGATTGGAATGGGCTTGATTGAAAAACAAAAAAAACAAAGGGAGAATTACACTCATATCTTCTGAGGTTTGTTATTTAATCACTCAGACTTCCTGATATTTAAAATATTCCACACTGATTCCCTAAAATTTGTACACGCATAACACTTAGACCCCTACTATAAATGTATCAATTAATAAATTACATTCAAACTCATTGAAGTTTGTAAATATATTACTTACCCCTTAATTTTAAAATGTTATCGTTAAAGCAAAAATACTTCAATCAAAGACAAAATATCAAATATTTTAAATTTTATAATTAAATTCATGTTCTATTGTATTATTTATTGAAATAAAATCAAAAATAAAAATTCAATTTTTTCTTAAAAAAACGTAATTAGTATATAATTATATTGTCTATTGAAATTTAATTTGGGCGTTTAAACGACCAAATTAAAATACCAAACTACCCCAGTTAGAGCTAAAAGATAGTGTATCTATTACAATTTGACCCCTTGTTTAATTTTTTAGTTTTATTCTAATAGATAGTATAATTATATAGTAACCATAATTTTTTAAAAAAACTAGATTTTTATTTTTGATTTTATTTCAATAAATTATATAATAGAACATGAATTTTGGATGTAAAATTCATGTCCTATTATGAATGACTTAGACCCATTGTTTGACTTTTTAATTTTATTCCAATAGATAGTATAATTGTTTACTAATTACAATATTTTAAGAAAAAAATAAATTTTTAATTTTAATTTTATTTTAATAAATGTACAATAGAACATTAATTTTGGTTATAAAATTTAAAATATTTGATATTCTATCTTTGATTGGAGTATTTTTTGTCTAAGTATAATATTTTAAATTTAAAGGGTCTAAGTATTATATACTTAAAAACTTTAAAAGGTATAAGTGTAATTTATTAACAGATGTAATTCTCCCAAAAACAAAAGACTAGAAAGTGTTGGATGGAAAATCCGAATCCAATCACAATCAACCCGCAAACAGCCCTAATAATTAATACTAAGGGGGTGTTTGTTTGGGTGGATAAAGCGGGATAACACATGTTGGATTGGGTAAAAAAATTCGAGAGCCCACAAAACTTAACTTTGGATCCCATATAATGAATGGTATAAACATTGGGCTCAATTCTTCTGCCCGTAGTCTTTTAGGCCCCTTATCCCCTTTGACTCAGCTAAATGAATCCCACTTGAACTTTGGGATATGTAAAGCCCATTGACATGATTTGGCTTGTAATTACATTAACGCCCTTGTACAGTAAGGTTTTCGTTCTCTCTCTTTGTAGGGGGGTGTGTGTGTGTGTATATATATATATATCAACTAAGCACCACCAGCAACAACAACCAAGCACCACCAGCACCCCACCCCTTTTCTATTTGCCTCTCCACTACAACGCCACCACGACAACGAATGGCACCACAAGCATCACCTGCGCCACCTCCAACATAAGCAAACCCCCTTCTCTCTATGTCAAATATTATTCCCCTCACATATCTCTCCTCTATCTCTATTAAATGCACACATGGGGCCCATATGTTTATTTTTTGATCTAATAATGTTAAAACCAAGTTATTATAGCTGGGTATTTTGCTTTCCCAAGAACATGATTTATTTTACGTTATAGAGAGAGACAGGGAGAGAAGGAGACACAGATGCTCCTCAGGGGCATTATTCTATGTAATGGGCTTTGGTTGTTGATGGACAGAGATAAAAGGGTCATCACTTTTTGAGAGCTTGAAGAAGAACTTTGCTCTTCTAGGGTTGTTCGTGGGCTCCATAATATAAGAAATACACCACTTTATTAGTATCTTAGGGTGTGTTTGGTAACATTTTGTTTTTATGTTTTTTTACCAAAAAAAAAAAACTAAGTTTTATTTTTTTGTGATAAAAAAAAAACATGTTTGGTAGTCATTTATATTTAAAAAAGTTTAAAAATAAAAATAAAAAATCTGTTTGGTATTATACCGAAAAATCACCACCCAACCTGCTGAGCACCCAAAATCACCACTCAACCCCACCATCAAAACCCACCACCAAAATCCACCCCTAACCCAGAAACATTAGACCACGAACAAAAAAATCAAACAACAAAATCCAGCTATTCATAAATCAGAAGAAATGGAGACTAAATACCTTCATTTTGGGTCCTCCTGTTCTGAAACCAAAACTTAATCTGACGAGGAGCCAAACCCAACTCCCTGCTCAACTGCAATCTCCTTTTCTCATTTGTATGAGGACACTCTGAGAACACTTTTCATTCCCATATACTGATATACATGAACAACAACAACAACAACACAAATCCATTATCATCAAACCACCTAAAAATAAGACGAAGTTTCTTGATTTTTATGGGTAACCTTTGTTCAACCTCACAATATGTGAAATCATACCTTACCCGTAATGAAAAATGTGTGTAAATAAGATGGGGGAATGGGGGATGTAAATTGTAATCTTACGTTTCAAGCCTTTGAATCTGATGAGCAGTGTGGTGATGGTAACTCTTCTTCCTCCGGTGGGAGTCGAAGGCATCATGATGGTTGTCATCGGACCTGCCTCCTCTGCCACTGTAATCCGTCATCGTAAGCCTCACAAGCACCACCGACAACAGTCACATAACCGAAACCCACAATTATTGAAACCCACCCCCCCTCTGCTGAGT
>CM042190.1:4965460-5013461 GCA_023539305.1 Ilex asprella | reverse complement strand
AGCAGACACAACCACCGAAAGAGAGAGAAGACAGAGAGAGACTTTGGCTTCGATCCTCCTTCGCAGCGATTGGCTTCGACATGAGGTCTTAGCTTCGTCTTCGTCTTCGTCTTCGTCCTCGTCGTTGGCATCAAGAGAGAGAGAACAGAGAGAAGTGAAAGAGAGTTGACCTTTTATATCCGAGCAAAAAAATCTATAGATCATTGCTAAGACAGATCGAAACCAAGACCTCATTAAATGTCGTAAACCGTGCATGTGTTTTTTTTGGATGTTTTGAAAAACATCCTTTTAGATGTTTTCATATTTTAGCTTTATTTTTAAAATAGAGATTTAAAAAACAACAAAAATATTTCTCAAACATATTTTTATTTTTTTTAGCCATAAAATAAAAACAAAAACAAAAAAAATAAAAAACAGACGGTTACTGATCGTCTCCTTAGTTACTGAGTTTTCATTTGGTTTGGACAATCCTATTCCCAAAACTTTGCCAAACACACCCTAATCGAATCATCTGCGATGAAAAAGAAGAACAAAATGGCTTCCTCGAAGAAAGGCAAACCGAAGGCCAACTCGGCGCAATCAACTCAGTCTCCGTCCCCTGTTAACACCAAATTTCCAGCATGTATCCGTCCCGTTCCTCCTTCCTCCGTCGCCGTCACCATCCACGCTAAACCCGGTTCCAAACTCGCCACTATCACTGGTCTTCTCTCTCTCCTTCCGAAAAGAATTTCTGTTAAGTTGAATCTTTTCTTTACGTTTTCTGTCTCTAAATACTCGTGCTTTCATGGGTTTGTGATGAATTTTAGATTTCAACGATGGGGCATTAAGCGTGCAGATTGACGCGCCGGCTAAGGATGGTGAAGCTAACGCTGCCTTACTCGATTACATTAGCTCGGTAAGTCCTTCACCCTTAGTTATGCATGGCTTAAAGTTGCAAAATTTAAGCAGAGATTTTGAGATTTTTGGCAAAAACTGCTCAGCAGTGAGATGAAACATGGCTTTATTAATCTATTTGGACTGGACAGATTTGCAAGATAATCGGATGATTGAATTTTAATATATATATGTGTGTGTCAAAACACATTCTTAGCTTTGAAGCCATTCGATTGTTGGGAAACTTAAAAAGAATTTTATTTATCAACATTACTCCATCCGTGCTCTTAATGTGATATTTCTTTATTGTCACATTCTTAAGCATATAATCAGCATAATTTAGGGAATAAAGATTCAAGCATCCCCATTCAGGTTCCCTCCTATAAGATAATACAGAAACATCAAACAAATATAAGTATAGTTCATGATAAGTGAACTAATCTCATTTACTCCCTTGTACATGCTCAGATACCCTTTGGAGCATTGAGTTTGAGAAATTCAATGCTCTGCATTTGATGCCCACCGTTGAGAGTGAGTTGTGACTCACTAATTCCAGATTTCAAAGAGATACCCAAGGTTATGAAAGAGCTCTATTAACACCATCCCCACAACTTTAATCGATATGGACTTAACTGGCCTTAATGCATACTGAAAATGATCACATATGAGACAAATTATAGACTTCTACAGGTAAAAGAGAAGAACAATTAGCTGTTTGGATACTGAAGATAACACACATTAGATGTACTCCCAACAACAAAAGTCCTGAAGATAGTCATGTATTTTTCTGTGTTGATTAACCTCTTTAGATAGCTAAAACCCAGTAAAACAGGTGATAAAGCTATGCTTGCCTTGATTTTTTCAATCCAACCAACTAATAGATCTACCTTGATATCGACTACAAAAAACATAACTAGCCATCTTTCATGAATCAACTTCAGCCTAAATCCTATTCTGCTCATATCTATACCTGGGATTCTATCTTTGTGATGGCCAGTTTCTCAATTTCAGCCACCACATTTGCTACTGATTCCTTTCTTTAAACTGTGTCTACGTCTGACAAAAGTCCCTTTTGGGGGAGATGAAATCTCATGAGCAAATGAATTGGATTGACCCTCCATATAGAGCGGTCGTCCATATGAATCATGTTTCGCTATGGTTTGTTGTCAAGACTATCTTCCATTAAAGGTTCCATGATATGAATCTTGTTTTGACATTCTTTGCTGTCAAAAACAATATCTTTTGTTAAAGCTATCATATTTATCTAGTTTAAAGTTATTTTTGATCAATTTAATTTATGTCATATTATTTCCTGTTAGTGTCACTTATATCATTTCGACAATGTACTCATTCCTAATTCCTTTCTTTTTGCTTTTACTTCACATTCATTTAACATGATACTCTTAGTTTTTGAACATGTTTTTTAGTTGCTCAACAATTTATACCATAAGGTATGAGTAGTTTTTTTTTGAACCAGAAATGTAAAACTTTCATTACGAAACGATGTCATAATTACAATCATTAGACAAAATGCGCATCAGATCTACAGGTGGATTAGAAATCCATCTATCTAATAATAAAAGAGACATCATCGCTTTGGCCACCCAATGGGTTGCCTTGTTAGCTGAAAGAGGGTTGTAAATCAACCTAAGACTAAGGTTGCATGATAGTACTCTGATATCCTCCACCAAAGTTGTAATCTCCCAATAGGGTACATCTTCCTCGGTTCAAAGTGAGATTAGGATTTGAGAATCGCTTACCACAATTGTCTGAGATATTTGTAACGCAGAAATCTATAGGCATGCTTCATGTAGAGCCATTGCTTCCGAAAAGAGGCCGGATGCAAAGGGAGACTTTTGTGCTATTCCATCTAAGAAAGCTCCTGTATGGTCCCTAATGATCATGCTTATAGATGCTTGTTTCGTCTTTTCATTAAAGGCTCCGTCTCTATTGGCTTTCATCACACCTAGAGGAGGTCTTAGCTAGCAATTTGAGAAGAGGAGATCTGAAGATAGATTACGAGGGTGTTGCTCCTGAACATAAAAGATGGAATTGTATTCTCCCCAATCGAATTGCGCCCTTTTTAGTGTGACTAAAGGATTGGGGATTGCAGATTGGAAAATAATCTCATTCCTCATTTTCCAGATAGACTAGCCCATTGTCGCAACTTTGCTAAGAACCTTCACAACTTGTTGAACAGAGTTTGGTCCCTCCAATAAACTAGATGTCCAAAACTTCACAGATACCATACTTTGATTTTCCATTCTTAAGCCCAGGTCCATTTCGAACCAAATTCTACGCATCCATGCACATCCAAATAAACGGTGTTCAGTGGTCTCAATTTGAGTCTCACAAATCTGGAAAAGTGGGGAGGAGTTGTATTTCCTCCTAAATAGGTTCTCTTTAGTAGAAAGAGCATTAGAGCATACTCTCCGCAAAAGTGCCTAATCTTTAGGTGTGATCTTCAAGCTCCAGATAATGTTCCAAAGTTTAGGATGAAGCAGTGAAGAGGAACTACTTCTTAAATAACTATGGATAGCCATCTTCCTTCTTCTTGCCTCCATATAGCCTGACTTGACTGTGTATTGGCCCTTCGGATTAAAGTGTCATATCCTATTATCCTCCTCCTTCGTCTTCGAGATGGGGATAGTCTTAATTACTTGTTGTTCCTCTATGTTGGATACCTTTTGAAAAATAGTCATGTCCCAAGCCTTTGATGACTGATTAATTACGTCTTCTACATACTCAATATTACAATTAAAGGGCTTAAACGTAGTAATTGAAAAACCAGGCAGGGTAGGGATCTATCTATCCTTCCAAAAATTAATTTGATCACCACTTCTCACCTGCCATCTTAGGCCTTTAGACAACAACTCTCTTCCCACTAATAGGCTGCTCCACATCCATGATGGTCTCACCCCCCCTTCTAGTCTCCATAAGTTCGAATTAAGAAACTAAATCGATTTTAGCTATGAAGCATGGACACGGACACGGGACACTGATACGACACGATACAGACACGCCGACACGATATTTTTCAAAAAAGTAGGACACGGACACGTTAGGGACACACTACAAGAAAGTTATATTTTATATATAACATTATATAATTTATTGCAAATATAGTGATAATAATATACAATTCATAAAAAAAATAGTATTTTATGATACGAAAACCTAATGTCTAGTCATCTGTGTGAATTTTTAGACTAAAACATCCTCATTATAGTTAATAATTATCAATTTTTTTTTTTGTAGACAATATGTACCTAATATATAATTGAAATAATTGCTCTCATTTTCTCAATTTCTCTTTTTTAAAACTTTTATGCATCTTTTGTTTTTATTATTATATTTGAAGTACAATTTTAATATGTCTAGTATTAGTAATTATATGTTCTTAAATTTTTAAGTTTTGTTAATCACATTTCAACAAATGTCTATTATTTAGGAGTAGACACGTTCTAAAGAAGTGTCGGACACGTCACCAAAGAAGTGTCCGACACGTGTCCGAAATTTAAAAATTTATTATTTAATTATGGACACGGATACGTCACGTTCCGACACGTGTCCGACACGGATACGTCACGTTCTCGAGAGTGTCCGTGCTTCATAGGATTTTAGTATCCGAACCCAAAATTAATTCGAATTCTGTATTAATCGCCAACATTACTTACCTAACAAGGCCTAATTAAAGCAATGGAATTCCCTAAAACCCATACTTCCCATAGCTTTAGACGTCGTCATACCATCCCAAGATTTCCACGGGATTCCACTAGTCTCTGAATTTTGACCCCACCAGAAGCGCCGCCCACACTGTGTCATTTTATCGCATAACTTCTGTGGGAAAATCAGACACGACATAGCATTATTAGGGATCGCTTGGACCATTGATTTTATAAGAATTTCTTTTCCCGCTCGGTGAGATAAACTTCCTTTTACCCTTGAATCTTCCTTGTAATTCTCTTAAGTAGATAATTGAAAGTCTTGGTCTTAGATCTCCCCCACATAGTTGGCAAACCCAAATATTTGGCACTATTGGGAATGACTTTTATTTCCATGACTTGACTCATCATGGTTTTCTGCTCTACTATGGTGTTTGTTGAGAAGATAATTCTCGACTTCTTGAAATTAATAAGTTGTCCAAGCCACCTCACAATATTTGCGTATAATAGACTTCAATTTAGTTCCATCCTGTTCATTGGCCTTGAAAAAAAAGAGTTGCCAGCAAAGAAAAAATGGGATAGTGTGGGACTCCTCCGATAGATTCTCCATGGTTTCATTTTCCTCCATCGCCCAGACGAAGCCCTCTTTGAGGAATCACCTCGTCTCTTGATTCTCCATTAATCACCACATCAAATTTAATTGTGAAAATACACTACGTAATGAGGTTGATACATTTCAGTGTGAACCCTAACTTTTTCAAAATAGCTTCCAAGAAATCCCATTCAATCTGGTCATAAGCTTTGTTGACATTGAGTTTAGTGGCCATGGATGGAACTTTACCTCTCTTATTGATCTTGAGCGCATAGAAAGCTTCATTAGCAATTAAAAAACTGTCCTATATGTGTCAATGAGGGACGAAGGCAGCTTGATTGGGCGTTACCAGGAGGTGGAGGATCTTCTTTAGTCTATTAGCCAACACCTTCGATATTATCTTGTAAGCAAAGTTTCATAGTGTGATAGGCCAAAACTAAGTGAAGTCCTCAAAATTTGTTTCTTTCGGGATCAAGGCGCAAGGTTCGTTCTGTTAATATCCTGGAACATCTTCCCTTCATCAAAAAAATTTCTAATAGCAGCATAGACCTCTGGATCAATTGTATTCCAAAATTTCTGATAGACCACCCTGAATACCCATCTGGACCAAGTGCTTTGAGGGCCATTTGCCTCATTGTGGCTCTTTTTATCTCATCTAACAATAGGCTTAGCAAAACATCATTCATTTCCGTGGAAATCAAATTGGGGATGACTTCCAAAATCCTTCCAAAGTCCCTCTGTCCTGAGGATTTGAACAGATTCTGAAAATGCTGCTTTTATGATGATTCAACTCCTCTTCTCTTTCTGTCCACTCCCCTCCTGCCGATTTCAATTTCACAATCTGATTTCGTTGACGTCTTTGGATCGTTGTTAAACGGAATAATCTCGTATTTTGATCCCCTGCCTTCAACCAATTAATTCTTCTCTTCTCCAGATTGTCTCCAATTGGATTTTGGTTTCCTTTTCCTTCAAACAGTTCTAGCTATTAAGTCTTTTTTTTTGGATTTTCTCTCAGGCTAACTTCAAATTTGTCAAAATTGTCCTATTGTTACTAAATTCTTATTTGCTCGACTTTTTCAATCTCAGCTTGCAATCTTCTAATTTCGCAGGGACAAATCCCATAATTGGGTGATTACCACTTTCCCAGCTTTGTTTCACTATCTCTGTACATTGCTCCGATTCTATCCACATAGCTTCAAACTTAAAGACATAGGGTATTTTTTTTGTGATATATTTATGATCAATCATTTCCAGTATATTCACATCTCCTTTCCTGTTATTAGACCAAGTGAAAGTTTACCCCTTAAAGTCTAGTTCCATCATGCCAAAATCTGATATCAAGCTTTGTCCCGCACTAAACCAATGATATTGAAGTCAAGCTTTGTCTTCAATCGACCTCATATTTCCCACTTTGCCACTCTTTTATACCACACTGAACCAATGATATTGAAGTCTCTAACTATTAGCCCTGGATGGTCATTTGCGGCAACTAGATCTCTAAGAACTCTTCACACCCTTTGTCTCTGATGAAATTTAGATTCAGTATAAATAAAAGTTGCTTGCCATTGAAGAGGATATCTAGCTATGCACGTAGCATTGACTAGATTCTTGTTGCAAATATCAATTTCCAACTGTACATCATCCTTCCACCTTAGAGCCAATCTCCTCATAGGATCCACATAATATTGCAGTGATATTTGAATTCTTTCCAATTTTGTGGTCTTATTTTTCCTCTCCACAAGGAAGACTATATTTGGACGATAGGATTGAACTAACCCTTTCAATGAAAGAACTGTAGGGGTTGCTCGACTCCCAGATAATTCCATGAAAGTATCGACATAGAGCTTGTGGCTGTTCAAGGCCAGCCACCACCACCTGTGAATCTAGGATCTCTTCCAATGATGGAAAAGTATTTCGGACTTGAGATATCCATTGAGATAGGCAAAGATCCATATTACTTTCGTCACTCCTCTCCCCCTTCGCATCGCCCAAATGATTAAGCATTGTGTTTCATACACCATGATCTTGATGAGGGACTTAGCCTCCAGTATTGAAGCCTCTCACATCCCTCCTTTAGGTTCCCTATTGTGTCCTCTACCTTGAGCAGATTTTTTGGTAGGTCTTCTACCTCGACAATCGCCTGAAACGTATGTATTGTGTAGAGATCTATCAACTTGAACGCATTCATCAATAATTAACAATTGGCAATGTTCTAAAGGTGAGGTCCTAGATTTTTTGCAACATTTCACTTCCTCTATTTCCGCTTTCCTTTTTAACGTCAGCTGCTAGGAAGCTCGGGTCAATTCACCCTCATCTTCCTTATTCTGGATCAAATTCATAAAAGGCTCTACTTGGATCACAAGTGAATGAGCTTCAAGGGGATTCTGGCCCAAAACTATAAGGCTATCCTGATCTCTATACTCATAATGGGCCTTATTATCCACTTGGCTTTCGAGGGGTTTCGTTACCAAATGACCCAAACTATTTGGGTTTATATCATCCCATGGATTAGGTACCGCAATATTCAAACGGGGATCAAAAGGAAGCCTAATAAATGCCCCCACCTTTGGATCCTCTAAAATGGAAAAGGTTCCTACAAAGCTAGGTGGGTCCTCATTGTTCCCTGGCTCCACCAAATTAGTGGAGTTGAGATTCTTTCGTCGTGAATTTTTAGAGATGCCTTGAGAATTTGTAGGAACACCACGTGAAGGTAGAGGATTGGCTATTGGCGTTTCAGAACCTTGAGGTGGGTCACAAGTCATACGAAGTAGTGGTTCGTTGCTACTAACTTGGCGGATAGTGCGTGTTTGATCTTTAATCCCCTACATTGTACGCACCACTGTCTCCACTTCATCTCCAGCATCAAGAAGAACTTGCTTGAACTTTTTTGATCTCCCTCTGCCTTGTTTACCACTTGAGCTCGAACTTTCTCTGAAGATAGATGAACCTTGAGGGGATTGTGCTCGTAATTCTGGACCAAACTCCAAAGTCTCCCCATCCGTTTGATGTGGACAGAGGTTTCTCAAATAGCCAATATAACTACATTGGTAGCAAAAGTCCGAGAGCCTTTCATATCGAAATTGGATCCAAGTATCATCGAAATTTTCCCTAGTCAAAAGGAAATCTCTCTTTAGCGGTTCAGTGATATCAATCTCGCATTTAATCCTTAAATAGTTACGTTGTAGCATCAATTCCTCATTGAAATTATCTAGTTGTGTGGATGTTCCCAAAAAGTTCCCAATTTTTCCATGAATTATTTTTTAACATCATATCAATTGGGAGTCCCCAAATCTGAACCCAAAATTCTGTTGAATTGAACATATAGTCTCTGATTGTAGCATGGGGGGCACTTCTTCAGTACCAATAAATTCCCCATAACTGACCAAGGTTCTTCTGAGTATATTTTCTCTTTATCAGCTTCAGATATGCATTTGAACAAGTAAAATTTCCTCTCCCTGGGTGACCGAGAAACCATTGATAGTCTTCCATGCACCCAGAATAACATTGCACACCTCATTTTTGTTTAAGTTGGAGTCAGAAACAATTTTACCTACTAGACAGAGATGTAGTATCTCGTTGACTGCTCGAGGGTTTGAGAAAAGATACAGTCGAGGTAGTTCTGTCTTCTTGGAATTTGCTTCCTGTTCATTCACCTGTGGCAGAGTTTCGTGTTCCATTCTAGGTATTTTTGGGAAATAAGATTCAAGAAATGGGATGGGTTGAGGTTTAGAAGAGGAAAAACTTAATAATGGGATGGGTCAAGGTTTTGAAGATGAAATACTAAATAAGAAAAGTGATGGGTCACAGTTCTGAAACAGAATGCTAAATAAGGTGAAAGGGGAGAAGTATTGGTTAGGAAAGAGCCACAGCAAAAAGTTGATGGCTGTCATCATCTCGGTTGAAAATGGTCAGTAAGCAAGGTTTACGGAAAACAATTTTCTGGGGAGCAAAGGTATGAAAAGAAGAGGGATATGAAAGAAATCAGGATATACTACTAGTGGAGCTTGTTGGGGACCCGAATGGTGAGTGCTTACAGAGTAGGAACAGACGAAGATTCAGGAAAGAGGGTTTGAGGACAATAGCTAGAAGAAACACCATAAAAGTGATGGTGAAAAAGGAAAAGGTCATTGGAAGGTAGATACTAAGATGGACTAGAGGACTGAAGGTGTTCTGAGATTTTCTTAGCAAAATTTCCCTTAAAGAGCAGATAGGATCTCACCATGGTGAAAGAGAGCTCTCACAGAGGAGAGAGAATATTCTTGTAGGGTGTTAGTATGAGTAGTTGTATCAAGTTTTTTGTAGAACTTAGGTTTCAGCTTAAAGTGCTATGTGTCCATCATGTAATAGATCAAGTACATTCCTTAATCTCTCAATCTCTGATCTTTACTGCCCGTGGGACTAGTTTTGTGTGGATTAAATAATTTCTTTTGTTTTATATTTGTTTGACTTTGGTTTTTCTTTCTGTGAGTTTTTTGTTAATGTTTTTGCCGGATAATTTCTGATAGTGATAGGTTTCCATCGCTGTTTATTGTTGAAATTTCCAAGTGGTTGGGTTTTTTTTTTTTTCATATTAATAAAAAGAGAGCTCTATTTGGTTGTTTGCATACACTTAGTTCCTTCCCGAGTTCCATCTTTCCTTTCCTCAGCATACATGATGAGATTAAGGGATACAATGCCTCTATATCATGAAATTTCACTATTGTTATCCTTATAAACAGGTTCTAGGGGTCAAAAGAAGGCAAGTTTCTATAGGTTCTGGTTCTAAATCAAGGGACAAGGTTGTGATTGTTGAGGAGGTGACTTTACAGAGTGTTTTTGATGCTTTGGACAAAGCTTTCAAGAGTTACTCATTGAAAGAATAGTAGCTGTGACCTTTATCTATCAATGCGGCGCAAAACTTGTGTTTTGACAAATTTTACTCCCAAACATGCTGCTGCTGGTTCTAACGATTGCACCTACTTGTTCAACTGCATTGTTCCCTGATGATGCTTGGAATACAAATTGTTGTCGCACATCTGCTGGAAGAGTTACAGCTTTGTTGACTATGATTGAGAGTATAACAGTAGAAGTGCTCAACGATTTTAAGTATCTTACACAAATCTAAAGTCTAGGATTTTTGTAGCCTTCAGTGTCACGCTTTTTATTTCTTAATTTGTTTTACAGGCGAACTTCAGATTTTATTGAACTTTCACTTTTTATGTTAAGTGTTTATGGAAGAATTTGTAATTTAGCACATCCAATATAGCGCTACACTGATCCCGCAATAGGCGGGACATGCTTGTGAACAAGATACGGTGTTATGTATTAAGTGCTACTCTTGGAAGCACCAAAGGGAAGCTTTGTTTAACCTTTTTATCCGATATAATCTAGCGTCAGCCTCTTCATCAAACATGATCTTACTAGTCACACCAACTTCAAAAACAAAAGAATAATGTTATCATATTCTAATAATCAAACTTAAATACCCTAAATGATGACTTGTCAACTGACATGGTCTAAGACTGAATAAATAGATTTATTGGCTTCCAAGACAAAAACAATAGATCATTAGTGGTACGATTGTGACACAATAATCCTACGAATGTGTGGGTCTGAGGCATGACAACTGATGATACCTAGAAAAATTTTAAGTTTGAGCTCGGGTATTGAGGTCAGGAAGGGAACTCAGCCAAGAAAGCCTGAACTCAGAGGTTTAGACCTTGGGCTTCCTCCACGGGTGACCCAAGACACTTTGGAGTTTAAAGCAGAAACGATAAATGAGGGTTTTTTATTTTTAATATTAATAATAAATTTAATTTTTTTAAACATAAAAATATTAATTAAAATTTTATATTCAAATTTTTGTTATCATATTTGAACTTAATGGTAAGAGAGAGATAAAGAATGATTGAAAAATGGTAAGTTTGAACTTGACTTTTTTTAGGGTTTAAATTAGATTTTTTAGTAGCTTTAGTTTTACATTTAGTTTTTTCTCTTTATTTTAAAAAAATAAAATTCAGGCCCTTTTTAATTCTACGGTTGAATTAATAGACTCAATCTATTTAAGTTGAAATATTTTGTTTAAGCATAAATTTAAATTTTTTGTTGGGACTATTACTTTACACCTATAAATTATGGGTCTTCCTTGAAATGAGGTCTTAGTTTTTTTTATTGGACTTGTATTTTTATAAGGCATTTTTGTAGGATTTAAAATATTTATAGTTTTAATTTTTTTACATGAACTATTTATGATATTTAAAAATTTGGGATCTTTTTTAAGAATGAGGCCTAAAGCCCAAGTTTTTTTGATAACACTGTTGAGCTGCCCCTGGCTCCCTCGATCTGTTCCCCAAAGAAAATGAGTGGAAAACGACTGGCAACCACTAAATGTCTCTTCAACGGCAGTAAACGCTAGTTTAGGCGCAAAAACCACAACTGCGTAAATCATCGTCGAAAATCAAGCAAAACGTTACAAGAAGGAGGCAAAGATCTCGCCCCAGATCCCATGGAACTAGAAACTAAGCTATAAATATTGTACAAATTCCTCACTTTGGGGCGGGCAACCAAAATTGTACCAAGAAGACTGTGTAAACCCTTTTATCTTCAATATAATTCTTAGGGGCAAGAGACTACAATGTAGAGTGAATTATTGAAACGCTAGTTTA
This sequence comes from Ilex asprella, assembly GCA_023539305.1. Lineage (NCBI taxonomy): Eukaryota > Viridiplantae > Streptophyta > Magnoliopsida > Aquifoliales > Aquifoliaceae > Ilex > Ilex asprella. The sequence continues at coordinate 5,001,687 of CM042190.1, read as the reverse complement.
GGTGCAAAAACATGCGTAAATCATCGTCGAAAATCAAGCAAAACGTTACAAGAGGGAGGTGAAGATCTCGCCCCAGACCCCATGGAACTAGGAACAAAGCTTATAAATATTGTACAAATTCCTCACTTTGGGGCCAGCAACCAAAATTGTACCAAGAAGACTGTGTAAACCCTTTTATCTTCAATATAATTCTTAGGGGCAAGATACTCCATTGTAGAGTGAATTAACCGAGCTCCCGAGCTGGTGAACCATTAATAACTCATCTGTGCAATTTTTCGCCTCTTTTTCCCGAAAATTACCATACTGTTCTCAAGAGTCTCGTAACTCAGATCAAATCCAAGAGCGTACATAATCTGTTCAATCACGTTTCACGTACCATCAACAACAAATCAAAAATTTGTTACAAGTAGATCCCAATAACTCTCTTCTTGTAGCTTGCAACGCTGTTTTGTGATCTTTATTTTTGGGTAAATCGCTATTTTGTGATCTTAACCCATTGCAATGCTTTTATTTTTAGTTTATGTACGTTTCTTAGGAAATGCAACCTAACCCTCTCAAGTAACCCTGCTGTATGGGGTTATCTTTCTACGAAACAGTAAACTGAAGACGCTTTGGGTTGATTCCCGGTTGTTTGTTACCAAAAAAGAAAAGGTAAAAATTAGAATCAAGTACAATTTCTCAATCCTTTTTAACAAGAAGGACAAGCATAAATCTGTTAAGGACAAATACTTCAAACAATTAAGTTAATTAAGTCCAAATTAATTTTAAATTTTTTAATAACGCAACTACCCTTTTAAATCAAATTAGGTCTCCAGACGGCTTCGAATGGTCTGTTCCTCTGAAGAAGAAGACGAACCACAATTCACCACCGACCACCACAAACTGACTGCTACGACGCCGACAACCTATATAATAAAACAAAAGAGAGTTTAAAATTTATACCTAATATATTTTCCCCCCAAAACCTTCTTATCACACCTATTACCTCTCTCTTAACGTTACACAGCCCCTCACCTACACACAGCCGCCTGACACACGCATCTATCACCTCCCTTCTTTTCCTCTACTCCTTTGCCTTCTGTTTATTTTTTTACCTTCCTGCTCATTTTCTCTTCACTCCCATCGTCTTCACCTCACCTATCAATTTCGGTCAGACTCTATCTACCACTCTCCATCTTTCTCTCTCTCTTTTTTTTTTTAAATCCTTACCTCTTTACTCTCTCTCTCTCTCCCCATCGCCAGAGGCAGAGCCACCACTTCCGTACCACCATGCTAGAGCTAGAGCTACCGTGCCACAACTTCCTCTTCTCCTAGGTATCCCTCTTCTCTTCTTCTCTCGCTCCACACACACACAGATAACACCCCTGGCCTTCCCTCGCTGTGAATCCCAACCCCTCCCCCTCTACCTCCTTTCCCTTATACACTCGCGCACAAACAAACACAACACACAGAGAGGACCACAGACCACCCCCTTTCATCAAACCCACACCACCACACAATGGCCCACCAAGTGTTTGTTTAAATTCCTAAGAGAAGTTTGTGCAAATATTTGACAAAATTTGGGTTACGACTTTCTTCAAAGGTAGAGAGGATTTGGAGTGACCTTTAACCAGTTATGGAGAAAATAAAAACCCAACATAAATACAAATAAAAATCGATTCAAGGGTGGGTGGTTGGAGGAGAGTGAGAACAGAAATAGAATCCCCGAAGAAGCAATACTCACAAATCTTTTTTATTTTGAAATTCTGATTTAGTTTTAGTTTTTTTTTTTGTGACATTTTTTGGTTTATATGTTATGCCCAAATGATATTCGATGAAATGCATAAGCTAAGAATTTTATTGTTTTTTGTGTAAAGATTTTTTAGATATTCACTTTTATGTAGTTGTTTTGATATATTGATCTTGAATTTATTCTAAAATGGATGGGGAAGCTATGTGTTTTTTTAAGTGATGAACAGTGTTATTAGTAGTTGTGGCTGTTAATGTGATCATGAGACAATTACAAAGTCTGCAATCATTGTCACGTAAATTTGGATGATGACAATAGACAGTAACAATGAAAATTCATTATCACTATCACTGTCAATGTCTAGTTTGGTGAAATTTGGACAGTGACACTGTCATTGTGTCATTGTTATTGTCATTATATTATTGTTACTGTCATTATCAACGTGGTTATGTTATTGTCACTATAGTTGTTATTGTGATCGTGTAGTTGTTTAGCCCACATTACTGTCTAGTTTGGTAAAATTTTGATAATGACTGATTGTTACTATGATCATGTTGCTGTTACTGTGACCATGTTTCTGTCTGGTCTGGCACCACCATCTCTTGTAAACCATGCCGCATTCCATAGCACCTCCATTATGAGCCATCGCCCTTACACCTCACCTACACGGGCATTGTTATTATTGTGCTAGAGACTGTTATTGTTACTGTGTCACTAATACTATTACTTTCTAGCTTCGTAGAATTTTGATAGTCACTGTGACTATTATTGTGATTGTGATCGTGTAGCTGTCTAATCCTGTGACACCCCAAAATCCGAGGGTCCTTTATCAACCGTTGACCCACCGTCAACCCGCGGAATATACATTTCTTATCTCAATTCCAAACCTTAAGTCCAAACAAATCCCCTTAAACGGGACTTTAACCCACAGTTAAACCCCAAGTTCTTTTAGTCATTTAATTCATCCGAGGTGTGGTGTGCCTCAAAATAGTTCATTTAATGTTCATTTGCAACTTTTGAATCAAGGAAAAATCAAGCCCAAAAGCATAAGAACCAATATTTAAATTTTTAGAATCTTTCGGCTGTACCGGTACGCAACCGTACCGGTACGCAGTACCAGTATGTCATATGCAACCAATCCACTATTTACATATTTCAATCATATATATGACATCAATGCTGAAAATTTTTCCATGCAATGTTATGGAATGAGGTGCGACTCACTCCCTATAACCAAACTTAGGCCCTTCCCGACCCTTCGACACATGCAATTTGCAATCGTGCAAATGCTTGTCATCCATGAACCCGAGCCTTTTCCGGCTCTCCTACATATGCAATTTCCCATGTGTATAATCCCGTCATCTATGTTACACATCAAATGACATTTTTCATCCGGGGTCTTGTATGGGGTGAGTGTTTATGGGCTTACACCAACGGTACCCAACCGACACGGGATTTATGGACTTCCACCAATGGTCCCGCGTACACCGACACACTTTATGGACTAATACCAACGGGAGTGCATATCCAATCACTGGGCCTTACACCCGAGGGATCTTCTAGCCCTTCTTGCTAACCCCAACCCATAACACCATGCAAAACCATGCGACTCGGCCAAGTTATCGACTTAGCTTCCTCGAGTACACTCGTCATCCACCCATGTGGTGTTGACTACTTCCATGTATAACCACCCATTTGGTGCGATGTCCCCATGCATATGCAATGTAATGCCTCATTGCAACTCTACTATAATGTTCAATATGCAATGTATGCAACATGAACCATTTCAAACCCAATTCACCCAATCCATGACAATTATATCCAAAGCATATAATTTTCATAATTCTCAATGCCAACAAACAAGCATGTATTTATCAACATTATCCATAATCATATCCAAGCATGTTATCTCTTATTAAGCAAATTACACACTTCATAATCACGACATTATGTAAACACCTAAATGCCCATATTTCACATAATTTCGAGAAATTACTTTAAGTAATTTCTACATACTCAATTTAAGATAGAATATATTCTTCTTATTTTCAATACTCACTTCACCAAGGTAAGATTTGAACACACTACATGTCTATATAACACAAATTCTCATAGAATTTTTCTCCAATTAAATTACCACATTTTCTTAATTCCAAGTTAGGAATTTACCGTAATCTATTTCTACTCTCATTTTCCTACCCATTTCATTTCATTTCCTTTCAAATGGTAAGTGATATAGACATCTATCAACTTACCCATTTCATTTAACATTCTAGGTTGTGAATACCACCAAAATAGGAAAATTCCCTACCTCTTGTAGCGTGAGGAATGTCCGTAGAAGCTCCAAGGGACAAACCTAACTCCGATCCAAGCTCTCCCAAGGAATTTTGGATTTTCACCTTCGTTGAAAGCCCTCATTTTTGGTGTGTATGCGTAGCCCTCGTCGAAAAGATCGACTTTCCCTCTTGGCTTGCACGGATCCGAGCTCTCTAGCTCCGTAGATCGTAGAGAGAAGTTAGAGCTTCCCTCTCTTTTCCCTCTCTTCTCTATCGGCTGAAAATGGCTGAACCAAATGGGGGGAAAATCTGATTTTTCCCTATTTATAATTTTAGAACACTTGGTCCATAATGCGCCACATGTCCATTTTAATTTCGGGTCCGTTTTCATCCCGAAACGATTAAATTTTGCTTCGGTTCAAGTTCAAAATATTTTTAATTTATCTTAACCTCATTTATTTTAAAAATCTCATAATTTTCCCAAAAATTTCGTATTTGGGTCTCCCGGGGCCCGATCGCCTTGTAAAACGCAAAAAACTCGACTATCTCGGATTTCGATGAAAATTGACATGTTCACTAGATTTCGCGAGACGATTCCAATAGTGAGGTCATTTTCGTCATCCGAGTTCTAAAAAATTTTATGTTTACAACCCAAAATATTTTGATAAATTACCGTTTTGCCCTTTATTCTTAACAGTTTAAATTTACCCGGGTTTTTACATTCTCCCCCTCCTTAAAAGAATTTCGTCCCCGAAATTCATGCACAGATGCATACATCAAACATATGCATATGCAACATGTAATACTCTACTTAAAATTATAGACATGTATCTCCATCCTTGAACAAAAACAGATAATTGGCACGAATGGTGTCCTCACGCTCCCATGTTGCCTCCTCCACTCCCTGGTGCTGCCATAGCACCTTCACTAGCCTCACAGTCTTGCCTCGCAAAACTTGCTCTTGGCTATCCTTGATACGCACCGGTCCTTCCTCGAAGGTCCTGTCCGCGTCAACCATCAATTCACCCCAATCTACCACATGTGTCGGATCAGGTGTATACTTTCGGAGCATTGAGACATGAAATACCGTGTGAACACCCGAAAAATTTGACGGTAATGCCAACTTGTAAACCACTGTACCCACCCTCTCTAGTACCTCGAAGGGCCCGATAAACCTCGGCGACTGCTTCCCCTGCTTCCCAAATCTGACCACTCCTCTCTTAGGTGTCACATTCGAGAAGACGTGATCTCCCTCCTCAAATTTCAGAGGTCGTCGTCGTTTGTCGGCGTAGCTTTTCTGCCGACTTTGAGCCGTTAGGAGACGCTTCCTTATCAGATCCACCTTCGCCGAAGTGTCCCTAATCAAATCTGGACCCGTAGAGGGTCTCTATCAAACCTCCGTGCAACAAACCGGAGAACGACAAGGTCTCCCATATAGTGCCTCATAGGGTGCCATCTTTATGTTCGCCTAATAACTATTGTTATAGGTGAACTCCACCAAAGGTAAATGATCTTCACAGCTACCCTTGAGATCTAGGACGCATGCCCGTAGCATGTCCTCTAATGTCTGGATGGTCCTCTCTGACTGACCGTCCATCTGGGGATGAAAAGCAGTACTCATCATCAATTGTGTCCCTATGGCTCGCTGAAAACTCTCCCAAAAGTGAGCCGTAAACTTGGGGTCCTGATCCGATACTATAGATACAAGCACCCCATGCAGCCGGACTATCTACCGAATATATAGCTTGTAGAATTCATCCAATGTGAAGGTCATCTGCACCGCCAAAAAGTGAGCTAACTTGGTAAGCCGGTCCACTATCACCCACACCGCATCATGTCCCCATGATATCCGTGACAAGTGGGTCACAAAGTCTATCGTGATATGCTCCCACTTCCACTCATCTACCTCCAAGGGCTGGAGCAACCCTGTCGGTCTCTAGTGCTCGGCCTTGACTTGCTGACACGTGAGACATCTACTGACAAAGTCTCTAACGTGTTTCTTCATCCCACTCCAATAATATTGGCGACGAAGATCATGATATATTTTCGTGCCACCGGGATGAATTGCAAAACGAGAGCAATGAAACTCACTAAAAATCTCCTCTCTCAGATCTGCCATCTGAGGAACCACAATCTTTCCTCGATAACGAAAACTACCATCCGAGTGAATGGCCCAGCCCTCGTCACCTGTACTTGCTTGTACCCGGTCCCTGATGGACAACAACTCAGTGTCCTGACTCTAAGACTCCATCACCCTGCTCAGTAGGGAAGGCATAGCCACCAAACTCCCCAAAGTACCCTGAGTCTAACCCCAGTAATGTAGCCCGAACTGTCCTACAGTCTCGAGCATAAGCCACTCTCGGGAAGCCACACTAGCCAAGACTCAACGTGACTTCGGCTAATTGCATCAACCACCACATTTGCCTTACCGGGATGGTAGTGCAAAGTGAAGTGGTAATCCTCCAAAAACTCCATCCACCTGCGTTGCCTCATATTGAGGTCCCGCTGTGTAAAGATGTATTTCAAACTTTTGTGGTCCGAAAATACCTCAAACTTCTCACCATACAAATAGTGGCGCCAAGCCTTCAAGGCAAAGACAGTGGCCGCCAATTCCATATCATGCGTGGGGTAGTTCTGCTCGTGGTTCTTTAACTGCCGAGAACCATAAGCCACCACTTTTCCAGACTGCATTAAAACACAGCCAAGCCCGTCTTTGGATGCATCGCAGTAAACTGTATACATTTGCCCCCTTTCCGGGATTGTCAAAATAGGAGCTAAGGTCAACCTCCTCTTTAACTCCTGGAATGCCTTCTCACAAGAATCATTCTACTCATACTTGACCTCCTTTCGGGTTAATCTCGTCATAGGTCCAGCCAATCGAGAGAAGTCCTCAATGAACCTCCGATAATACCCTGTTAATCCCAAGAAACTACGTATCTCAAAATATGACTTTGGTCTCTCCCAATTCATCACTGCTTCAACCTTTTCTGAGTCCACGGATACACCCGAAGCCGACACGTGTCCTTAGAATTTCACTTCATTCAACCAAAATTCAGACATACTAAACTTGGCATACAATTGATGATCTCTCAAGGTTTAGAGAACAACCCTCAAATGACCCTCATGCTCCTCCTCAGACTTAGAGTAGATCAGGATGTCGTCAACAAACACCACAACGAACTGATCTAGATAGGGCTGAAAGACCCTATGCATAAGATCCATGAATGCCACCGGGACATTCGTTAACCCAAATGGCATCACTGTGAATTCGAAATGCCCATACCGCGTTTTGAATGCCGTCTTAGGGATATCTGTCTCCCTAATCCTCAACTGATGGTAGCCCGTTCGGAGATCTATCTTGGAGTAGACTCTTGTTCCCTTCAGTTGATCAAGTCATCAATCATCGGCAAAGGGTACCTATTCTTGATGGTGACCTGGTTTAACTGCTGATAGTCTATGCATAGTCGAAGGATTTTTTCCTTTTTCTTTGCAAATAACACCGGAGCGCCCCAAGGCGAATTGCTCGGTCTAATGAAATCCCAGTCCAACAATTCTTGCAATTGGACCTTGAGTTCTTGCAACTCAGCGGGTGCCATCCTATATGGAGTCATAGAAATAGGCGAAGTACCCGTATGCAACTCAATGCTAAAATTCAAGTTCCTAAGGGGTGGCAATCCCGGTAGTTCATCCGAAAAAACGTCCTCATACTCGCAAACGACCTGAGGTAGACCAAATTCTTGTCTCACCTCGACCTCCAAGGTAAGGCTCGTAAGCCAACCCATCAGCTGTCCGTGCCAACGAGAGTCATACACGGCTTGGGGCAAAGCATTGTACTTCTTCCCATGAAACTTAAAACAAACGCCATCCGACGTATAAGCAGTGACCCTTTTCCATTCACAATCAATAACAACACGATGTGTCGTCAACTAGTCCATCCCCAGGATGACATCGAATTCCGACATGTCCATGACCCGCAGGTCCACGGTGAGTAGAATTCCCGAGATCTCTAACTCACAACCCCGACATATCTGATCAACCCTCATTCTAGCTCCTAGAGGAGAACTTACATACAATGGCTCTTCCAAGGTATCCACCTCTAAGTCTAAATCTCTAGCACATGATGTAGATATGAATGAATGTGATGCCCCACTATCAAACAACACTTTAGCCCATAAGCGAGAATGTAGAAATGTACCCTATATCACCGACTGATCTGCCGACTCAGTTTGTGGCATCATGGCGCAAACACGCCCTTGAGTCCTCGAAGTTCCGGTCTGCAAGCCCTGTCCTTGGCCTCGACCCATGCCCTAGCTTATCTGGCCTGATTGCGAAGTCCCCGCTCGAAAAATGGTAGGAGTCTGAGTAGCACCCTGGAACTGGTATTGATTTCCCTGGCCCATAGTGGGGTAGAGAGGAATATAATGCGTCTGTGACTGTCCCATCGAAGATAGGGACTGAGGTGTCCCGTAACCCTGTGATCCCCGCCTCTGAGGGCAATCCCACTTTATGTGACCCGGCTGGCGACAACGAAAATAAGTCTTCTGGCCTGTCTGGTAGGTAGTCCCGAAGTTGCCCCCACCTTGGAAAAATCGACCTTGGCCTTGATGATCGCGGCCCTGTCGCTGTGGAGTAGAAGTCCTCTACTTCTTTCCCGAACTAGAAGAAGAGGATTGACCCTCCTTCTTCTTGTCCTTAGCACCCGCCTCTCGGATGCTTTGAGCGTCTTCCACTTCTCTCTCAATGGCCATCGCTGTTTCGACCATTGTATCTAAGTCTTGCAGGCGGAGGCCCACAATTTTTCCTCGGATGGACAATTTCAAACCATTTTCAAACTTTCTCACTTTAGCCATGTCGGTGGCCACGTAATCATCAGCAAAATGGGCTAGTTCCGTGAACCTAGCCACATATTCCATCACCGTCATCGTGGCCTGCTTCAATTCTAAGAATTCCAGGGCCTTTGCATGTCGAACGGTCGCCGAAAAATACTTGCCCATGAATAGCTCCTAGAACTCTCCCCATGTCATGGTCTCCAAGTTCTTGGATTTCGTCAACCAATCCCACCATACTTGGGCTTCTCCTTCTAGCTGGAATGCCGCTAATCTTATCTTAGAGGCATATGAGGTGATCTCCATAGCCCTTAAGATCTTGTTTACTTGCCAGAACCAATGCTCGGCCACCATCGGATCCACCCCTCCCGTGAAAACTAGAGGCTTGTGTGCCTTGAAGTGTTGGAGGCTACTCGTGCCTCCCTGATTGGCATTGGCGCTAGCTTGTGCAACAGTAGCCGCCATCATGCCCATAGTCTCATTAAACGCTTGTTGATCAAAGGCCGGTGGTGGTTGATTATTGTTCCTCCAATCGCCTCGGCGTCTTCTTCCTCTACTTGCCATCTACACACATGCCAAATGGTAACAACACACTAACTTAGTATCCCGAACTGGGGATCAAGTGCAAACTTTGAGAATTTTCTCATTGTCTCACTAGTAGGGCACAAGTCACCCACTAGTAGACCTTCGTACCATGAACCATCCGTTCACCCTTTTTCCCACACCCAAGTTTACGTTTTCTAACCCTAGTGTGTTCACTTCTATACACATTTTTCCATGTATATCAATCACATAACAAATACCACATAACATGTAGCACGTAAAGAACATAACATGAAATGCACATGGAATGCAATGGTTTAGAACCAATGCCCATCAAGCCCTAGGTAATTCGTGTACCTAAGCTCTGATACCAAGCTGTGACACCCCAAAATTCGGGGGTTCTTTATCAACCGTTGACCCACCGTCAACCCGCGGAATATACATTTCTTACCTCAATCCCAAACTTTAAGTCCAAACAAATCCCCTTAAATGGGACTTTAACCCACGGTTAAACCCCATGTTCTTTTAGTCATTTAATTCATCCGAGGTGTGGTGTGCCTCAAAATAGTTTATTTAGTGTTCATTTGCAACTTTTGAATCAAGGAAAAACCAAGCCCAAAAGCATAAGAACCAATATTTAAAATTTTAGAATCTTCCGGCTGTACCGGTAAACAACCGTACCGGTACGTCGAACTCTCTGGACCAAAGTGTACCGGTACGCTGTACCGGTACGCAGTACCAGTATTTTCTACCCAGATTTTTACCATTTCTTGCATTTTTTGTTTCCAATTCATTCCAAACCTTACCAAAACCAACCCAACACTTACACAACATGTATTTGGGCATTCTACATATGTTTTACAATTTTATTACATCATTTGAATGCATTCTCATTTAATTACATGCCAAAAGTAAATATTCTTTTCACTTTTACAACTCTTGTCAAAAAGAGCCACATTCCGGCTTCTTCACCATTGGGACTCAAAGTGAGAGCCATCCGCCGGCATGAGCCCCACACCTGAAATATTTTTCCCATAAAAAGATGAGCTACGCTCACTAGAAAACTTCCTAAAATAGGCTACTCCCCAATCCAAATGCACGTGAAATACTCATATGCAACCAATCCACCATTCACATATTTCAATCATATATATGACATCAATGTTGAAAATTTTTCCATGAAATGTTATGGAATGAGGTGTGACTCATCCCCTATAACCAAACTCAGGCCCTTCCCGGCCCTTCGACACATGCAATTTACAATCGTGCAAATGCTTGTCATCCATGAACCCGAGCCCTTCCCGGCTCTCCTACACATGCAATTTCCCATGTGTATAATCCTGTCATCTATGTTACACATCAAATGACATTTTTCATCCAGGGGTCTTGTATGAGGTGAGTGTTTATGGGCTTACACCAACGGTACCCAACGGACACGGGATTTATGGACTTCCACCAACGGTCTTGCGTACACCGACACACTTTATGGACTAATACCAATGGCAGTGCGTATCCAATCACCGGGCCTTACACATGAGGGATCTTCTAGCCCTTCTAGCTAACCTCAACCCACAACATCATGCAAAACTGTGCGACTCGGCCAAGTTATCGACTTAGCTTCCTTGAGTACACTCATCATCCACCCATGTGGTGTTGACTACTTCCATGTACAACCACCCATTTGGTGCAATGTTATCTCTTATTAAGCAAATTACACACTTCATAATCACGACATTATGTAAACACCTAAATGCCCATATTTCACATAATTTCGAGAAATTACGTTAAGTAATTTCTACATACCCAATTTAAGATAGAATATATTCTTCTTATTTTCAATACCCGCTTCACCAAGGTAAGATTTGAACACACTACATGTCCATATAACACAAATTCTCATGGAATTTTTCTCCAATTAAATTACCACATTTTCTTAATTCCAAGTTAAGAATTTACCGTAATCTATTCTCACTCTCATTTTCCTACCCATTTCATTTCATTTCCTTTCAAATGGTAAGTGATATAGACATCTATCAACCTACCCATTTCATTTAACTTTCTAGGTTGTGAATACCACCAAAATGGAAAAATTCCCTACCTCTTGTAGCGTGAGGAATGTCCGTAGAAGCTCCAAGGGACAAACCCAACTCCAATCCAAGCTCTCCCAAGGAATTTTGGATTTCCACCTTCGGTGAAAGCCCTCCTTTTTGGTGTGTACGCGTAGCCCTCGTTGAGAAGATCAACTTTCCCTCTTGGCTCGCACGGATCCGAGCTCTCTAGCTCCGTAGATCGTAGAGAGAAGTTAGATCTTCCCTATCTTTTTCCTCTCTTCTCTATCAGCTGGAAATGGCTGAACCAAATGGGCGAAAAATCTGATTTTCCCTATTTATAATTTTAGAACACTTGGCCCATAATGCGCCACATGTCCATTTTAATTCCGGGTCTGTTTTCATCCCGAAACGATTAAATTTCGCTCCGGTTCAAGTTCAAAATATTTTTAATTTATCTTAACCTCATTTATTTTAAAAATTTCATATTTTTTCCCAAAAATTTCGTATTTGTGTCTCCCGGGGTTCGATCGCCTCGTAAAACGTGAAAACCCTGACTATCTCAGAATTTGATGAAAATTGACATGGTCACTAGATTTCACGAGACGATTCCAATGGTGAGGTCCGTTTCGTCTTTCGAGTTCTAGAAAATTTCAGGTTTACAACCCGAACCATTTTGATAAATTATCGTTTTGCCCTTTATTCTTAACAGTTTAAATTTACCCGGGTTTTTACAAATCCACCACCATTCTAGGCTTCAACCTTGCCACCTTTCAAAGTACCTTCATTCCTAACCAACGCACCTTACACCCCACCCACACTGGTATTGATGTTGTTGTGATCATGTTATTGTGACAATAACTTTTAAGGTTAATGTGTCGCTGGTACTGTTATTGTGCCATTGTTTCTATTACTATTTTACTGTTTCTATCCATTTCATAATATAACTATTTATTTCATTAAGGATAAATTAATCTTTATACTTTTAGTTGTCCTTTAAGTCTAAAAAAGAACTTGCCTATCCTTCATGTCCCAAAAGTCCACAAGTGTGGACCGGCTTCCAAAAACCCAAAAAAAAAAAAAAAAAAGAAAGTGAAATTTGGGGGTGAGTCTCCCTAGATAGACTTATAATGAGTTGAGTTCGGGAAGGAAACTTATTTGGGGTTAAGTCCATGTTTAAACTTATATGTAGGTACTGAAGTCCACTTTTTTTTTAAAATCTCAAAATTACTCTAACAGTGTTAGTTTTATCCAGTTATGAAAAGTCACATAGGTTAGATCATTGAGGTATATATGGAAACCGTTGATTGAGTTAAATATGGAAACCATTTATTAAGCATTCTAATAATTAATGGAAGTTTTATATGGGATGTATATATTCTGATAGTTATATATGGAAGCTTTATGTACGAATAAATCGCTGGTATATTAAGTGAAATTCAGATCACAAGATTTCCTTAACAATTCAAATTCAAATTCTTAATCAATATTTGGTCTATTATACTTTTGAATAACATGCTTTTGTGTTTGGAAGAGGTGTTGAAGGTGATAGAAGTAGCATGTAGTAACATGATACAGAATCACCAAGCGTAATTGATATATCAAGAATTATGTGCAAAAGTAACATGAACAATGCCACCTAATTAGCTGATGTAAATATAGTAACATCAGCTTAGTAACATTAATTTCTTAACTGAATCTCAATAACATCATTTTAAGTAACATTAGCCAAACACTATTTTTAGTTCTCATGTTACAATTTTATGGAATGAACGTTACATTATACATATCATTGTCCTAAGGTAACTTAAACAGTTGAGTAAACTTGTGATATTATGATAACACTATTTCAGTCACATCATTTTCATGTATTCGAATAAAAAAGACTCACTCCTAATTTACACTTTAAAGCAAACAACAACCTCGTCAAAAGATTGGTAAACAAATATATTGCGTCAAAGTGTATCGGTCCACAATAATATGTACTCTTGTTCTTTTCACAATAACACAATGAATCAAAATGGGATTGTTTTCCTCAAAACAACAATACCCAAAATGAAGAATTTCAGAATTTCAAATAGTAACACACCCAACCCCAATTTTCACTTACACTATCAACTGCAAACCTTTAGACGTATATTATGTAACCTACACTTATAATTTTCATAGTAACATCAAAGGTTTCTGCTCAGTAACACATCAATTTTTACAAAATACAAGACAATAGCGTTTTCGCAGTAACATCAATTTTTGAAAGATTATAGTGAACATACGATCCACAAATTGAAAATTCACAAAAATTGTAGGAGTAACACACCATTGACTGTTGAATTAAGACACACAACACCAAACGAGAACATTAAGATATCAAAATTCTGAAATTCATTTTTCAGTTCACACACGGTAACATGATCTATTTCACAGACACATAACCAAGGAATTTTGAAAGTCTTGCACAACAAAGAAAACAACAAAATCAAAATATATAATACTTTAATTTAGTTATAATAAATCTCAAATTTTAAATTAGGAATGCAAAAAAAAAAAAAAAATAATGGACAACTTGAACTACAGATTATGTAAAAGTTTTTTTAAAACCCTAAAATGAACATTAACTTTCATGTAAAATCACATACCTTAACTCTATTTCTGAATCCCAAAGTTGTGAAGATGTTTTGAATGCAAAGAATCAACTATAATTTCGTTAATGGAGTCCACAGTAAACTTGAAGAGTAAAATCGGAATTTGGTTTTATGGAATGTTGCCGATTTGAAATTTGAATATGAACGGTTTGGGTATTACCGGTTACTTGTTTTCAGAGAAGGAAACTCTGTGGCTTGGAAGATGATTGCCAGATATGAAGGTGAGCATAACGAGAGTGTTTGTCATTGAATGTTGTTTCTATCTGTGAAGGAGACGGAAAACCAGATATCGTTTGTTGCTTTTCTACAGGGTAGAGTTACAATAGTAAACTTGACAAAAAATAGACTTAAAGCCAAATAAGTTTTCTTGCCAGACTTATCTTCAAATAAGTCCGTATAGGAGGACTGACCTCCAAATTGCCCCCCCTAAAAAAAAAAGAATAAATGCAACCTAAATTGTGTGTAGCCCTTGCATTAGGGTTGCAATGTGGCTCAACGATCATTGCATATTGAGCTTGGGACCTTTGCTTGATATGTGGACCGACCACCAAAAACCCCTTGATAAAACTCTATACATCCCAAGCACCTTCAATTATATTTTTGGGTGTGGGGACAAATTTTTATACTTATTTGAGCAAAAGTGCATGGATAAGATTTTTACCCTATTAAGTACAATTTTAATAATTTTTTTTGTGTTTATGTACAAAATTCAAATGAATTAAAAACTTTTTTACCTAAACACCCTCCCTTAAATTATGCAGTCATCATTGATAGTTATTTGAGGAAACAAATATGTAAAGATTACAATATATATTTTAAAACCCGGGAAAATTTAATTTTTTTTCAAAAAGGGCAAAATGGTCATTTTGCTACTATAATGTGGAATTAAAATATGTGTTCTATAAATCTCATGTGACACAACATGCTTCACTGTTAGATTCGTATTGCGGAATCTAATCATCCTGTCGAATTTCATCGAATTTCGAGATAGTCGAATTTTCGCATGTCGTTCGAGGTGGCTGGGTGGTGGATGACCTCACGAAAGTCCCCAAATATAAATTTTATGTATAATTTGATAAAAATTCAAATAAAATTAATTTGAACTTAAACCTGGATGAAATTAACCATTTTAGGACGAAAACGTACCCAGACAAGGGGCGTGTGGCACGACTTGAACCAAGTGTTAAGGGTTATAAATATGATGAAATATCTAATTTTGGAGACATTTCTTCAGCTGAAGCTAGTAGGTACACGTTGGGGAGAAAGAGAGAAAGAAAGAGAGAAATTCAATCTTCTTTCTCAGATCAACGGAGTTCCACCAATTGAAATTTGTTGATCATAGATTCAAAGTCGATCTCCTCGACGAGGACTACCCTTACATACCAAGAACGAAGGATTTCACTGAAGATCCAAAAAAAAGATTTTCAGAAAATCAAAGGTTTGGGCTTAAATCGTGTTCTTGAGGCTTCCTACGACTTCTTTACACTTCAAGAGGTAGGGTTCTTCCTACTTTGGTTCATTTCCTACCTAGAATGCCCATAAGGGATGTTAGGTGTATGTGGTTATATATCACTTGTCTATTGTTATGGAAATGAAGAATTGAGTATAGAAATAGCTTAGACTAATTTCTAGCTTGGTTTTGATATGTGGGAGTATTTGTGAAATTTCTTGACATTTGATGTTATGAGGATGTAACAACACCCCCACGTGTCAAGATATTATCCGCTTTGGGCCCACTGGCCCTCACGAATTTGTTCCTCCCAGTATCCCTGGGAAAATGCATCTTGTCAAGTAAGGACTAGGGACTTACATATAAAACCCAACAACTCTCTCTCCCTAGCCGATGTGGGACACCACGACTGTGCATCATTTTACCAAGAACCTCACAATCCACCCCTTAGGGCTGCACGTCCCCGAGCAGCACAGACATACTTACCAGTAACCTCCCACCCACATGCGAGCACGGCAGGGGCCCACCCTCAAACAAGGCGATAATCGGCTCTAATACCATTCTGTAACAACCCCCACGTGGCAAGATATTGTCTGCTTTGGGCCCACTGACCCTCATGGATTTATTCCTCCTAGTATTCCTGGGAAAACACATTTTTTCAAGTAAGGACTAGGGGTTTACATATAAAGCCCAGCAACTCACTCTCCCTAGCCGATGTGGGACACCAAGATTGTGCATCCTTTTACCAGGAACCTCATAATCCACCCCCTTATCATGTGTTGAACAAAGAGATGGTTAGAGAGCCATCAAAATCCTAGTTTTTGAGAAATATGAACTTCTCTCTTTATATTCACTCAAACTTGGTTTTGAAAATATAGAGTGGTTGACTTGCAAGCTGGGATCCAGAACTAGAGTCGATTTGAGCTTGATTGGGAAATGGGGAAACAATTGAAGGATGGTTTCTTAAGAATTGAGAATTGAGATATAAGAAAAAGCTATGTGTACCCGATGATTCGTCTTTGAAGGAGGAGATACTTGGAGAATGTCATCGCTCTAAGTTTGCTATCCACCCTGGAAACACAAAAATGTATAAAGACATGAAGCATCAATATTGGTGGAGGGGAATGAAGCGAGATGTGGCTAAGTACATTTCAAAGTGCGAGGTCTGTCAGCAGGTGAAGATTGAACATCAAAAGCTTGGAGGATTATTACAGTCCTTACCTATTCTTGAGTGGAAGTGGGATCACATCACCATGGACTTCGTATCTGGCTTTTCACGGACTTCACGAGGGCATAATGCCCTATAGGTCGTTGTTGATAGACTCACCAAGTCCACTCACTTCTTGAGTATGAAGACCACTGACATGTTAGAGACCCTGAGCAAGCTCTATATTCGCGAGATAGTGAGATTGCATGGAGTTCCGCTATCCATTGTGTTGGATCGTGATTCTCATTTCGTAGTACAATTTTGGCAAAGTCTTCAAAGAGCTATGGGGATAGATTTGCACTTCAGTACCGCTTTTCATCCTCAAACGGATGGTCAATCCGATAGGGTGATCCAGATTCTAGAAGACATGTTACGTGCTTGTGTGTTGGACTTCAAGGGAGGTTGGAGCGATCATTTGTCATTGGTGGAATTGCATCCAACAACAACTATCAGGCAAGTTTTAGGATGACACCGTATAATGCATTTGGATGGAAGACCATGTAGGTCCCCAACTTGTTGGTTAGAAGCGAGCGAGAACAGTTTGGTTGTATCAGAGATTGTTCGAGAGACTAAGGAGAAGATTCAACTCATTCGGGAGAGGCTACGCACGGCACAAAGTAGACAGAAAGGCTATGCGGATAGAAGAAGGAGGCCATTGGAGTTTCAAGAGGGGGACTATGTGTTCCTCAAAGTTTCACCCAAGAAGGGAGTGTTTCGTTTTGGCAAGAAGGAAAAATTAGCTCCAAGGTACATCGGACCCTATGAAGTGATCAAAGTAGTGGGCAACACGACATATCAACTTCGGCTACTAGCTCAATTATCAGGCGTACACGACATATTCCATGTTTAGATGTTGAGAAAGTGCAAGTTGGAGACCACACATGTTGTAGATTTAGAAGATATTGAGGTTCGAGATGGAGTAACATATGAAGACTAACCGATGAATGTCCTCGATGTCAAGGAGAAGGTGCTTCACAATAAAGTCATCCAACTAGTGAAGGTCTTATGACAACATCATGGAGTGGAGGAAGCTACTTGAGAATCGGAGTTAGAGATGCGAGAGAAGTACCCTCATTTGTTCACTACTTGAGGTAAGTTTTGAGGACAACTTTCTTTAAGGGGGGTGGATTGTAAACCCCCACATGTTAGTAATATAAGGATAAAGGTGTATAGTAAATTAATATATGTAATGGCGTAGAAAATACTAATATCGTAAATAAAAGTTAAAACTTGGATTTAGCTCATGAATATACGAAATGATTTGTAATAAGACATATATCAACTATGTTTGATGTGCAAATGTATGTTGTATAAGTTTGAGTTGGTTTTGGAAGGGTTTGGAATGGATTGGAAATGAAAAACAGAGAATATAGGCAAAACTGGGCAATACCATACCAGTACTGTGTACCGGTACTGAATCGTACCTGTACTGTATTCCAGAACCATTTGGTCCACCATACCGGTATTGTGCTCTGGAACTGTATTGTACCGGTACGGCCGAAAGAGGGCTGACAGTTTAAAGTTACGATTTGTGGTCTATTTTCACCCTATAAATACATTAGGACGTCTCCTTTAGCCCCATTTCGGCCCCTCTAATCCTAGAAACACTAAGAGAGGAAGAAAGGAGGAGAAAACACAAGATTAAAAGGGAAAAACAAGAGGTTTAAGAGTGATTCAAGATTCAAGCCCTATTTATTCAAGAGCCAAGGTAGGAATTTTCTTCCATTCTTGTTCATTGATGTTAGGGTTATTATATATGTATGTTTTGACTCCTAATGATATGTATTTGCTATGGGTTATTTGTTTCTTGGTTCTCTCACAATTATCCACATGCTTTACACAAAGTTAGGGTTGTATACCCATGAAATTTCTCTTTTTATTTGAAAAATCCTAGTTTTCAAGAGTGATGAGTTTTCCTCTTGAACTCTTCCTTTATTCTTGATTTCAAAGCCATAGAGTTTTGTGTTGAGCAATAAAATGATATTGTTGTGATCTCTTGTATTTTTTCTTAATTGGTTATTGGAATTGTTACATGATAAAAATTATGGATTTTTAAGATATGCTTATAAAATGAGAAATTGTGATTTTTGTATTTATTTGGAATTGTTGGTGAATCGAGAATATTTTGGATTCTTCATTTGTATGGTTGTTGTGATGGATTTGGATTGCCATCGAGAGATGCCATAGAGTGTTAGAGGTTAGTTTATCCCCAGTGGGGGTGAGATGGTTTCCTAACATTTGTAGTGGATTGTCATTTGGTAATGCGACCACTATCGTTCACCGGAGTTCGTACAAGGGATGGTATACCTTTCCTGGGAAGAGACTCGTCACTGCCATTGGTATGGTAGACATCCTTTCCCGAAGTGATTGTGGTTTATTGGTTGTGATGCGTGGACTAGGTATAATCGTTGAGTAGATTCTTGAGAAGCAATCAACGTACATGACATGGAGATGAACCAATATACATGAAAATATGATTTATTGTGGAGAACTGTCTTTTATTGTTTTTGTTAAATTTATTGCTATTGTGAAACTTGAGATCTATTTAAAATGTCCCTGTTTTATTTCAAAATTACATATGCTAGTTGTGAAATGAGACTGACCAATTATATATATATATTTTTTAAACCTTGTTCGAGTTTGAAAGAATTTTCCTACAGAGCTTCGTGCTCACCCCCTACTTAACAACCTTTTCAAATTATCCTCTAGAGGAAGAGCTGGGAGTCGAGGAGTCCGCACACTGGGAGACTCCAATTGACGGGAGCGTGGATCCCGAGGTGGACACTTAGAGCGACACTTTCTTTTGATGCTAGACTAGAAAATTCATTTTGGAGACATTGTGAAGTCTAGTTTTCTTTTGTTATTTTCGTTGTGCTATAATAGTTAAATTGTGGGGATGTAAATGCCATTATTTGGCATATTGTTTTGGATAATGTTGTAAGTATTTTATGGAGGAAGTCTTATTTATTGATGGATTATTTTAGTGCTCTCATGATGTGAATAGTTTATAAATTGTAATGCCGTCCAGGGTAGTATTTGGGGCATTACAAAGGACAATTTTTTTGTGATAACCTGATGTGTTGCTTTGAAAGTGTTTGATAGAATAACTTGAATGACCAAAGTTGCTATTTTGAGAAAACTGAAAGTGTGTGCTTTACAATTGAAAATGGGTATGTTGATGTGTTTTATGATATATTAGCATTATGATGATCATGGAAATTGTATGCATGTGATATAGTTTTCCATGATAGATGTTGCATTCAGTGACTAGATGCATGTGAGATATATTGTTCATTTGGCATTATTACATAGTGGGCATGGTGTTGGCATCACATTCATGGGCTTTATGCATGAGTGTGGGTGTGCGGGTGCATGATTTAATCAAACACCATACTTGGTGCTTGATGGGTGGGCTCAGAAAAGTTGGATCGAAGATCCGACTGAGTTGCACGGTTACATGCATGAAAAAACTTGTGTCAAGTATAACAAGAAGGCCTAGATACTCCCTTGGATGCAAAACCCGACTACTTGGTTCACACACTTCCCTGAGGTGAAATTTTAGAAAGTGTGATGGTGTACGGAACCGGCGGTTATGATACCAAAATCCATTGCCTAACAAAGACCCGAGATTTTATTTTCTAAAACACCCATTCAATGGGTAACATCCATCAATGATTTAGTTTTATAAAAACATAAATTTTATTTCAAACAATCATTGGATGGATTTTCGTCAAATGACGGTTTCATTGCACAAGTGTATTGCATTGTGTTGTAGGAGTCGGTGAGGGCTCGGGTTAAAGTACATAAGGGAGTCTCATCTCATTTCATGGCATGACATAAAATTCCTATCATTGGATGCATATTCTTGATTGAAATGTTGAATGGATAAATGTGTTGATTGTTGCATGTATATATTTCATGAGCATCTAGGAATGGGAGTAGCCTCTGTAGGGAATACTCTATTGAGCGTGACTCACCCTATACGGAAAAACATTTTAGGTGCGGGCTATACACTAGTGGATGACTCTCATTCGGGGCCTCAAGGGTGAAGAGAGGCCCCACTTGTGGCCTTTAACCTTGGTTTTTTGTAAAACTTTTGTTAAAACTATATTTTGGGCATGTAATGTATGTAAAAGAATTGTAATCAAATTTATATGGACTATTCTTAATATAACCTTGCATGTTTTATATGAGTATAGATAAATGGGCCCGGTGTGGTCAATGTTTACTTATAAATAGAGCCGGTGTGGTTAATGTTGAATATTGGACATCAGATGGGTCTTGTAATTTTATTATGGAAAGGTTGTGTTTTTGGGTAGAGCTCCCCGTACAAAGGAGACTCTGCCCGAATTTCGTTAAATTATGAATCCCGATAAATGGGGCATAACGGAATGATATCGAGTTACACGATATCCACTGGTATTCCGTGGGTTGATGGATGATCAACAGGCCGCCGAATTTTGGGGCATCACATATATTATGATTTATTTTTGAAATTTGAATTTGCAGATTTTGTGGTATGTATCTGCAGTAAAAGTGTTCTTTAAAGGTTGGCTTCATTGCGATTTCGTTCAATGTACGACTTAGCGATTCACTTATACGGTTGATATATTTCATTGGGTTATTTTTGTTTGCTTCCAAAATCTATTTTTATTTATCAATAGAGGCTTTCTTCAAAAAAAGGAATTGCAAATACCGATCATCATAATCGGCTTGAAGGTAAGTTTTTAATACTTGACTTTTTTCTTTTATTCGACCATTTTTATTGGGAAATCGTAAGTTTGCTTTTTTTATGTTGTTCGTTGTTTGGTTGTATTTCAAAAAAGAACTACTTTGGTTTTTTAATGGGCGTAACTATTTTGTTAATGAGTGTAACTAGTTTTCGTATAGACAATATTCTATGTTTTTTTTGGTTCGTATTGTTGTCTGTATGTGTAGAAAATTATTTTAGTGTTTGGTTGTATATACTTAATTTTTTTTATGTTTCTTAAGTGCTTTTTTATGTGTAATTATTTTGTATTATGTTTTTTAAGAGCCTTCTGTCATGTTTCTTCTGATTTTGCTTTGTGTAACAGTCTCGAAAAAATCAGACTAACATTTTAGTGCAACTATTCTTGTATGCAAGTTTTGAGCCAATACCTATTTTTGGTAGATGTTGTGTAGTGTAACTATTTTTTTTATTATGTTTTCCTCCTAGTATGTGATTAATTAATTCAATCCTTTGTGTTTTTTTTTGATGTTTTGTGTAACTGTTTTTTTTCCTTTTAAATTGATACAATGTCATTCATTTTTTTAATGTCTCAATCAGGAATGGAGGGAATAGTTTTGCTTGTATGAAAATATACTGTTGACACCTTATTATCAGATGTTTTGTCTGTTCAACATTCAATTTCATTTATGGTAGGCTTTGCAAAAAATGGGAGGAATTGGGGAATATGCCTGCTATCATATCCTATTTTATTCCAGGTCACCCAAAATGTTGTTTGCAAAATGATGAGAACCAGTGTAATGTGTTTGATATAATACATTTGATAAATGTCAATCATGTTGAGGTCATGGTAACTATGCAATATAAAGAGTCACGTGTGGTGGTTGATGCTAATTTGCTTGAAGATTTTCATATTTGCGATGATGGTGTCGAGTCTGATGATGATTTGCTCCCTTGCTTTTGCTCACATACCGAAAAAGTATTGTTGACAGTTGGGTGGTCAAATGAAATAAGACATGTAGGCCAAAGTTTGAAGGTGGTGTCTCACAATTTCGGAAAGCTATGTGTAAATACTCAATTGAGGTTGGGTTCAAGTTTAATTATGTGAGGAATTGTGGGGATAGGGTTATTGTTGAGTGCGAGTCAAAGTATGATAAAAAGTGTGGATGGCATGTCAGTGCTACTATTTAGAATCTTAATGGTTTCTTTCACATATAAAAAATGAATAATGAATACAACTTTGGAGTACCATTGCATACCATAAAGAGAAGGAGATTGTCTTGCAATATGATTGCAAATTTGATTGTTGATAATGTACGTGGCTAGATGTCCACTCGTCAAGTCGACGTGGTTAGTGATTTCCTTACATCTTATGGTTTTGACATATCTTATGACCAAGCATGGATGGGGTGGAAAAAGCAAAGTGCATGCTTTTTGGGGATCATATTGTGTTGTAAAGATAGTTATTTTGGTATGTGGATGCTGCGAATAATACAAACCCCGGAAGCCAAATAGTTTTGCATTGTGATGAGGAGACTAACAGCTTTCATAGATTGTTTGTGTCCTTCAAGGCTTGCATTGAAAGTTTTAATTATTGTCATCCAATTTTATTCATTGATGGGACATTCATTAATGGAAAGTACAAAGGAAGCATTCTTTCGGCAATTGAGAAGGATGGAAATCAAGGAATAAGTCTTTTTAACACCCTTTTATATGTGTGTATTGATTTTATAGTTTCTTTGTCGTCTTTGGTTATTTTAATTTTTGTTAATGTTTTTTTTTCATAGGTATTGTATGCTATTGTTTGTATTTTTATTTTATGCTTAATAATGTAGGTGTTTATGTGTGTGTGTGTGTGTGTGTATTTGTTAACTGTATAATGTAACTGTAGACTATTTCTAATATGTGATTAAGTATTTGTAATTGTATGTGGTTAGTGTAACTATTTTTTCTTTTAAATATTTTAATATAACAGTATTTTGCGAATCTGTAGGCTATCGTTTTAATATTTTACTTAATACATTTACCTTTGTGTTTCAGTATTATACCCACTAGCGTTTGCGATTGTTGACTCGGAAAATGAGGCAAATTGGTTATGGTTCTTGCTACAACTGTCAGAGATTTTGGATTTGAATAGAGAAATTACATTTGTATCTGATCGTAATGTTGGTTTGTTGGAAGCCATGCTAAAGGTTTTTCCAAGGTGTCACCACACTTTCTGTTTGTAGCACTTGAAAGCGAACTTAAGGGACAAGTTTAGCAGTAGTCAGTATTCAAATGGATTTATTGAGCATATGGTGGTGGTGTTGCGTAATTGTCCTTATACCCCCACCATTTCATTGTTTACTCAAAAAATTGAAGCTTCCCGACGTGAGGGTGGATACATTGTGGAACATTTTTTGGATAATCTTCCATATGAGCGTTGGTCAAATGCATACTTTAGAGGTAGATGTTATAGTGAGATGAATTTTAGCACAGTAGAGTTGTTCAATGCATGGATTATGAAATCACGACATTTTGGAGCATGGTTGACACTATTAGGTGTCAAATTATGAATCAAATGTGTGAGATCCCAAATTTTTAGAAGTAGTTTAAACATAATTAACTGGACGAAATTCTTTTAAGGGGGAAAAAATGTAAAACTCAGGTAAAATTAGAACTCTTTATGAAAAAGGGTAAAACGATAATTTGCCACTCTAGTGTGGATTTAAAATTAGTACTTCTCTAGAACTCAGATGACACAACGGCCTCACCGTTGAATTCGTCACGTGAAATTGAGTCACCCAGACAATTTTCGTCAAATTCTGAGATAGTAGAAATTTGCACGTATTTTGAGGTGACTGGGTGGCGGCAGTGTGACGCCCCAAAATCCGGGGGTTCGTTGATTATCCATCAACCCGCGGAATATCCGTAGATACCGAGTAACTCGATATCACACCGTTATGCCCCATTTTACCGGGATCCATAACTTAACAAAATTTGGGCAGAGTCTCCTTCGTACAGGGAGTTTTACCCAAAACCCAACCTGTGCAATATAACTTAACATGACCCATCCGAGACTCAATATAAACAATGACCACACCGGGTTCATTTATAAATAAACATTGGCCACACCGGGTCCAATTACGCATACTTATATCAAAACATGCAAGGTTACTTTAACATTAGTTCATATATGTTCTATTACAATTAATTTGCATAATCTACATGTCAAGGACTAAGTTTTCATAAACCTTTTACAAAAACTCAAAATAAGGCCACAAGTCGGCCCCCTTCATACCTGATGCTCTCCAAGTAAGCTATCCGCAGGTGCAAATCCCACACCTGAAATGTTTCCCGCATAGGGTGAGCCAACGCCTAGTAGAGTAAATCCTATAAAGGCTACTCCCCCCTAGATGCTCATGCTCAAGCAACATTCATTTACAATATATAAACAATCATTCCTTATAAGGATATGTATTCTAAGATGGAATGCAACAATACCATGCCATGAAATGAGATGACACTCACTCATGCACTTTAACCCGAGTCCTCATCGACTCCCACTACACGATGCAATGCCAAAGTGTTTCATTCCATCATTTATGTACATATCAAATGACATTTTCAAAACTAGGGTCTTTCTTGGGGATAGATGTTCATGGACTTACACTAAGGGTCATCCAAACCCACACACTTTATGGACTCTTACACTAATGGAGTGCATTTCCCAAATCACCGGGTCTTGCACTCGTGAGGTCGTCAAGCCTCTTCTTGCTAACCCCAACCTAATTTATCATGCAACCAAATAGCTTAGCTAGGTCTTCGACCCAACTTTTCCCAAGCCATCCCGTCAATCACCAAGTGTGGTGTTGACATCAACCATGCACACACCCATGTGATGAGATGCTTCCGTGCATATGCAATGATATGTCCCATTGCACACAACTCAATGCTCAATATGCCAAGAACAACACATGAACAATTTCAACACATCCATGGTAAATTTATATTCTAAGTATATAAATATCATATTCATCTCAATGTTAATATATCAACACATGCATATATCAACAAATACATTTAATCATAAATCATATCATAAGCATATGATTCCACGTGTTAAACTTAAGCATGTTATTTAAATTCAATCAAAACAACAATTTCCAAACACTCAAAGCATTTCACCAAACACCTTCAAGGCATAATTTGTATAACACATATCATGCTTTCAATTTTCATTAAGTTACATAATAAATCACATGTAACTTCCACATACCAAAATCAAGCTAGCAAATTAGCTTAAGCCATTTCTATGCTCACTTTTCCATTTTCATTACATAAACATACCTATATATCAATACATAAGTTACCTATGTCAATCATATGTAACTTCCACATACCCAAAACCAAGCTAGCAATTAGCTTAAGCCTTTCTATGCTCACTTTTCCATTTCCATTACATAGACATACACATATATCAATTTAAAAGCTACATATGTCAATCACATATAAATTCTACATACCTATAAAAGTCTATTCATGTGCATAAATATATCAAACCCTTAAACTATCAACATTTAAGGAAAGATTAATCCAAGGTAGGAGGAACCCTACCTCTTGAAACTTGAAAAGAAGACTAGGTTTCAAGAACACACCAAGAACATACCAAGAACACAAGACTTTAAACTTTGCCTTTTGATCTTCAGTGTAAATCTTCGTTCTTGGAACCCACGCGTAGCCCTAGTCAGGTAGAGCAACTTTAGTTCTTGGTCTAAGAGATTCCGAGTGACGGAACTTCGGGATATCGCAAGAGAAAGCTTAAGAACTTTGTGTTTTTCTCCTCTCTTCTTTGTCTCTCTCTTCTTGGCCTGCCAAACAAGGATCAAGTGGGCTAAAAATATGATTTTCTAAGATATTTACCCCTATTTATAATTTTAAATACTTGGCCCACGTCGGGCCACGTTTCCTTCGCTTAATCGGATTCAATTTCGTCTCCAAACGACCAATTACATTACGGGTTAAGTTTAATTTAATTTTATTTAAAATTTTAATAAAAAATAATTAATTTATGATTTTATCGCTTTTAGGACCCTCGGTGAGGTCATCCGCTACCTAGTTGCCTCGAACTACGTGCAAAAATTCGACTTAACTTGGAATTCGACGAAATTCGACATGGTGACTATATTCCGAGATACGAGTCCAATAGCGAAGTCCGTTTTGTCATACGATGTTTAGAGAACACGTATTTTAATTTTCTCATTATGGTGGCAAATTACCATTTTACACTTATTCACAAAAATTTTAAATTTACCCGGGTTTTACAGGTAGACCTCACAAAGGTTCCCAAAAATAAATTTTATAAAATTTTTTTATAATTAAATTAAAATTTAAATAAAATTAATTTGAACTTAAACTGAGATGAATTTAATTGTTTCGAGACTAAAACGGATCCTTTAAAAAGATCTAGAAGGTTCTAGAAGATTTTAGAATATTCCTAGAATATTCCACATTTTAGAATAATCCTAGGAGTCCTGAATGCCTATAAATAGAGGACTTGGTTATAGAATTAGGAGGAAAACACTTTGTTACCTCCCTAAGATAAGGCAAAAGAAGTTGGGAAAAAGAGGAAGAAAATTGAGTTATCAAATTCGAATAATGATTTTGAGGTACGAGGTGGTATCTAATATGCTCTTCATAAATATCTTTGTAAATAGTATTTCATTGATTATCTTATGATTTGTATTCCAACTTGTGCTATCGTTATTTTGACTTTTTGATTGAATATCGTTGAAATTTTTTGTGACACCCCAAAATCCGGGGGTCGTTTAACCCCGACACTATGTCAATAACATTGTCCATAGTAGTGATTATTGCCACAATTGAATCCGTAGTTCAATATTCATCCAATTCAATTGGGGTCCAAGGTACCCCAATGTATGACAATTTAAGTCTATTTGTGTCATTGAAACCCAAGAACTCAAACTCCAAAAGCATAACAAGAAGACTTGAAAATTTCAAAGTCTGGGAAATCATACCGGCACACGTACCAGTACGACGAACTTTTTGGATAACAGTATATCGGTACGCTCTGCCAATAACTACCTGTTTCGCCTATTTTTTTCCCATTTCCAATCCATTCAAAAACTTGTCAATTTCATCCCAAACATGTATAATGATGTTTTCTACATTATACAAGATTTCATACAAGTCCTATTACAATTATTCACATACAATTTCAATATTTACATGCCAAAAACCATTTTAAATCAAAAATTTTATAATTTTCTCAAAATAAGCCACATTCTGGCTTCTTTATCCACGAGGCTCAAAGTGAGGGCCTTCTATCGGTGTAGACCCCGTACCTGAAATATTTTCCCAAAAAGGGTGAGCCACGCTCAATAGAGTATTTCCTAAATAGGCTACTCTCCAACCCAAATGCACAAGAAACGTTCACATGTAACCAATTCACCATTTATACATTCCAAGCATATATATTCTATCAATGTTAGAAATTTACAATGCAATGCTATGTAATGAGATGAGACTCACTCTCATTATCTAACTCGAGCCTTTCCCGGCTCTCGACACATGCAATTTGCTAGTGTGCATTTGTCCGTCATCCATGATCCCGAGCCCTTCCTGGCTCTCCAACACATGCAATTTCACATGTGTATAATTCCGTCATTTTTGTTACACATCAAATGAAATTATCAATCCGGGGTCTTGTATGGGGTGGGTATTTATTTACTTACACCAATGGCACCCAATCGACACGGGATTTATGGACTTTCACCAACGGTCCCGTGTACACCGACACACTTTATGGACTAATACCAACGGAAGTGCGTATCCAAATCACCGAGACTTGCACTCGAGGGATCTCCTAGCCCTTCTTGCTAACCCCGACCCTCAATACCATACAAACCGTGCGACTCGGCCAAGTCATCGACCTAGCTTACTCGAGCCAACTTGTCATCCACCAACTGTGGTGTTGACCTTTTTCATGCACACACACACCCACTCAATTGCGATGTTTTCGTACATATGCAATGTAATGTCTCATTGCAACTATAATATGATGTTCAATATGCTATGTGTGTCATATGAACTATTCCAAATCCAATTCACAGGAGATCAAGAGCATATAATTCTCAAGTCTCACAATGTCAATAAACCAATATACATTTATCAACATTTTATCCAAAACTCAAATCCAAGCATGTTATCTCATACTAAGCAATAATACACTTCCAAATCCGGACATTATGTAAACACATAATAAGCCCACAATTCACATAATTTAAGAAATTACATTAAGCAATTTTTATATACCCATTTCAAGATAGAATATATTCTACCTAATTTCAATACCCATTTCACCAAAATCACTTCTATAGGCAAGTCATATATATCTATATTAACCTACCCATTTCAATATAACATTTAAGGTTGTGAATAGACCTAAGTAGGAGAATCCCCTACCTCTTGAAGCGTGAAACAAGTTGTAGAAGCTTCAAGGAATCAACCCAACTCAATCCCAAGCTCTCCCAAGAATTTTGGTTTTCTCACCCTTGGTGAAAGCCCTTATTTTTGATGTATACGCGTAGCCCTTGTCGAGGAGACCAACTTTAGTTCTTGGCCCGAGTGGATTCGAGCTGTCCAGCTCCATAGATCGTAGAGAGAAGGTAAGTTTTTCTCTCTTTTCCCTCTCTTCTCTCTCCCTCTTTCTATTGGCTGAGCAATGGCTAAACAATGGGAAAAAAACTGATTTTTCCCCCTATTTATATTTTTTGAATACTTGGCTCACAATTGGTCACACGTCTCCTTTAATTCCGGGTCCGTTTTCATCCCAAAACGATTAAATTTCTCATTGGTTCAAGTTTAAAATATTTTTATTTTAAGTTGTTCTCTATTATTTCCCAAAATTTAAAATTTTATCCAAAATTTCAATTTTGGGTCACCCGAGTCTCGATCGCCTTGTAAAACATGAAAAATCTGACCATCTCAGAATTCGATGAAATTTGACATGGTGACTAGATTTCGCGAGACGAATCCAGCGGTGAGTTCCGTTTCGTCATATGAGTTCTAGAAAAATTCAGGTTTTTAACCCACATCGTAGTGATAAATTATCGTTTTACTCTTTATTCATAAAAGTTTAAATTTACCTGGATTTTTACATTCTTCACCCCTTGAAAGAATTTCATCCCCGAAATTCGTGCTCACATGCACACATACCTACATGCACATGAAACAAGTAACTTTATACTTAAAATTTTAAACATGTACCTTCATCCTCGAACTAGAATGGATAACTTGTACGACTGGTGTCCTCACGTTCTCATTTCGTCTCCTCCACCCCTCGGTGCTGCCACAACATATTTACTAGCCTCATAGTATTCCTCGCAAAACCTGCTCCCGGCTATCCATGATACGCACCGGTCCCTCCTCGAAGGTCCCATCCGTATCAACCATCAAGTCACCTCAATCCACCACATGTGTCGGATCTGGAGTATACTTCCGAAGCATAGAGACATGGAACACTGCGTGAACACCCGATAATTTTGGTGGTAATGGCAATCTGTAAGCTACCGTACCCACCCTTTCGAGTTCCTCGAAGGGCACGATAAACCTCGGCGACAGCCCAAGGTAAGGTATATATAGATATTGCTTTGCTTGGCTATTATTTGAGGTAAAGAAATGAATAATTATCATGGCTCAATCACGGATCCTGGCGACAATGAAATGAAAGAATGGGATTCATTCTCAATAAAAGTTCAAAGATGGTCTAAGATTATATTTTAGAAAGTATGAAAAAATGTTGCTCATTGTTGAGATATCACCAACTAATTACTCATATGCTCCTAACCAGAACTAGAATAACGAGATTATTGAAAGACAATGGATTTGAAATGAATATCATCTGAGTGCATTATAACCCTCAGACACTATACTCACAGAGTATATACATGCATCTCTACTATAAATGTCAAGCTTTTTGAAAACATAAATTTCATCCCATAAACCTCATAGAAATTTGTAACGCCCCAAAACACACGCTGGACGACATTACATTCTAAAACCATTCATATCAAGAGAGCACTAATAAAATCCCTTATGAAACAAGACTTCATTTGTCATCCACCAATAATTACAATATTATCCAAAAGAATAAGCCCAAGTCATAACTATTACATCTCAAAAATTAATGAAAGAAACGCAGCGGAATAAACAAAAGAAACTAGACTACACATTGTTCCAAAAGAATGTCCTAGTCTAGTACAAAATGAAAGGAAGCCGCTCTATGCGTCCACCTCGGGATCCACACTCCCGTCAAGTGGAGTCTCTCAAGTGGCGGGCTCCTCGACCCTTACGTCCTCCTCTAGAGAGAAATCTAAAAAATATTAGTGGTAGGGGGTGAGCACAAGGCTCTGTAGAAAATTCTCCCAAACCCATACAAGGTTTAGAAGGCATTTAAAACAGTCGGTCTCATTTTTAACATAACATAGATACATAATTTGAAATAAAACGGTGACATTTAAAAAAGATCTCAAGTTTATTTAAAAACATTACTTAAATGAATAAATGAGCACCTCATACAAATAATAATCATTAATGATCATAAATAATTTCCAACAATTCTTTCGGTAGGTGGCATACTTTGGGGTAACCTCCATCCCCTTTTTGATCATTTTTGATTCTCAAGCATCCTTACCGGGTACCTCTTCAGAATGGGTGAGCATCCTTACATAGAACCTCTCACTAATCGCTACATTATTTTTCAAGCATCCTTACAGGGAACCTCTTGGGAATGGGTGAGTATCCTTCCATGGAACCTCTCACTAATCACTATATTGCTTCCCAAGCATCCTTACTGGGAATCTCTTGAGATTGGGTGAGCATCCTTACAAGTGACCTCTCACTATAACGGACTTATTTCTCAAGAATCCTTACCAAGAACCTCTTGAGAAAGGGTGAACATCCTTACAAGGAACCTCTCACTCATGTACATCACAAACAACCCAACCAAGCATACAATTCCAATCTTTATCTCAATTTACTAGTATCTATCCCAAAATCTCCAAAATATATCATGCCACAATTCCATAACCAACTAAGAAAAGTACATGAGATCACAACAACATCATTTTATGGTTCAATATGAAACACTAAGGTTTTGAAATCAAGAATCGAGCAAAATTTAGAGAAAAGTTCTTTCTCTTGAAATCTAGGATTTTTTGTCAAGAACAAGGATTTAATGGTTACCCACCATTAATGTTGTTTAAAGCATGGTAATAATAATAAGGATATCAAGAATCAATGATCTATAGCATATATATAAGATTTAGAGTCGAAATAGTACATATAAGTAAACCCTAGTCTCAATGCAAGTGAATGAGAGAAAACCCCTACCTTTTGTTCTTGAAAAGTTGGATTTTGATGGACTCCAAGGTGTAAATCCCTTCAAAACAAGTATTTCTCTCTCCCTTTCTTCCTCTCTCTTTCTCCTTTCTTCATCTCTCAGGGTTTCTAAGGTTGGAGGGGCAAAAATAAGGCCAAAGGAGGCAACATAAGGTATTTATAAGGCAAAAATCGGGCCAAGATCGAGACATTTAAGTTTCAAAATCTTTCAGCCGTACCGGTATGCAGTATCGGTACACAGTATCGGTACGGTTTTTCCCAATTTTTTTCTATTTCCTCTATTTTTCATTTTCAATCCATCTTAAACCCTTCCAAAGCCATCTTATGCATCTCCAACACCTATTTCTACACCAAACCTATTTAGTATAAGTTCTAGGACCTTAAGTTTCATATTTTCACCTATTAAAACAAAATTTTAACTATTATTTTCAATTACCTTTTTAAACCTCTACTTTTTCAATCTACCAAGATTTAAAGACACATCACTACATATATCCACCTTTTTATAACACTCATTTACTATAGATATTTATATGCACATATAAAAGAAAATACGGGGTGTTACAAAATTACATGCTCATGATGAACAAGGTTTGAGTTCCAAACACACATAACCATGATATTCAAGCATAGAATAAAAGTCTATCGAGTAAAAATAACAAACTAATATGAATGTCAAATAACAAATCTACAATTCCACAGCTCTTGAGAAACCACAAATTTCATCCAAATAGACATATTTTTTCAAAACTTTTTCATTTTTCTCACTAAACTACCTAAACAACTAAAATAAATAAAATTAGAAACAAAGGAATGGTGTAACTTGAAAGGAATCATATAATAGATGCAACAAAATTTAAAACATAAAATAAAATTGATTCCTCGTTCCATGATCTACTCATGTTTAATACAAGCTGAGAAACTTTAGATTTATAGAGAAGATTAAGGATTACGTCTTGAAGTGTGTCTTTACCAATATTTAAGCATTCTCAAAAACTTTTGAATGTTCAAATCTAAATTTGATCTTACCCCAAGTCTCATAAACGTTGTCCTCTATCGGTATCCACATGAATTGATAAACTTGCAGGATCTACCTCAACCTTTGGTAAACTAATAGAAAAAGAGAATGAGGATGATTCTTCTTCTGCTAGAAAGAGAGTTGTTATCTCATATTTATCAACCTCCTATACTAAAGTATTTATAGAGCCTTAGAAGACTTTAATCCTTGTTTGGGTCTAGTTGCAATTATCTCATAATTACATATTAGCCCTCTATTAACCACTAATTTTAATAAAGTCCCTAAGTAACCATTAATTAGGTTTTTATCCCCACTAACTCTTAATTGTTTTTCTCTCCTTAATCTTTTAGTTTCCAATCAATTTTATTATGTGTGACCCTATGAGTTCAAGCATATCCGATTGTAGGCTTTTGATATTAACTATAAGTAGCATATCAAATTAGAACACTTTCTAATTTAACTTGAATTAGCACTCTTTTAATTCTCCCTTTATGAATAAAAATTAATATACTTATATTTATTTCATTCTTCAAGATTCTACTAATAATGAGTGACACCTAGCAACATATCATGATAAACCTCCAAATAGCACGAAGTAGGTAAAGAACTCATTCGGTCTACGGTGCCATGCAATTTAAACCTCTATCTCACAATGTCCCAATTGAATTACTAGGGTATTGAATTCTTGTCAAACCCCTAACTCAATTGAAATACTTGGTTTTCTAATTGTCATTCTTCCTTGACCAAGGAATCCTTGAGTCATATTCTAGAAGATCTAATAGGAAATTCTCCATTTATTTACTAAGGGTGATAAATTCCATGTTGTACACTCATAAGTCTCCATGCATGTCTAACTATGTCCAACAATACCTATCCAAGTTACATGGTCAGTATATGAATATGTTGTATAGTTAAAGCATATAAGTCCATGTATATGACAACCATGGTGTCTAAAGTCGAAGGATTCGTTGCATAACTATAACTTTTAAGTATTAACATCGACATGTATGTAAAACTCCGTATGAAAATTTCTACATTCATCAATGTTCATATTCAGTATACTTGTTCTCTAATAAGTACCCACACACTTGCTTCAATATCCCTACATTAGTGACTTTGATGAGTCACCTCAAATCAAGTATGAGTAAACATAGTGTATACTAGTCTAACCAGATTATATAGTTCCCATATAGTAATTCTATGACTAGGAATATTTAAGAGTTAAGTTGAGAGACCCGGAAAATTTTGAACTTTTGTGCATAAGGGCAAAATGGTCATTTATCATTCGAATGCTTATTTGAGATACTCATTCTCTAGACCTCAGATGAGAAAACAGATTTCTCCGTTGGATTCGTATCGCGAAATCTAGTTACCTAGGTAAATTTCATCGAATTCTGAGATAGTCGGATTTTTCACGTTTTTCGAGTTGACGAGCGTCAGATGACCCCAAAAACGATTTTTTATTAAAATTTTGAAAGTTAGAAAATAATTTAAATAAAATTCATATAAAAATATTTAAGCTTGAACCGGAGCAAAAATTAATCGTTTCGGGGTGAAAACGGACCCGGGATAAAAGGGGGCGTGTGGCAAAATTTGGGCCAAGCATTAAGATATATAAATATGGGCTAAAAAGCTGATTTTCTGGAAGGGGTTTCTGCTGGGTTGGCTGGTTCTGGACGTTGGAGTTGAATAGAGAGAAAAGAGAGAAAAGCTAGGGTTCTTTAGCTTTCTTCTTAAGATCTAGGGCCAAACTTTGGTCGAATCAGCTTGGACCAAGAACAAAAAGTGTTCTCCTCTACGAGGGCTACAAGACCATACCAAAAAATCAAAGGTTTCACCGAAGATCCAAAAGGGGGACTTTGGAGAAATCAAAGCTTTGGGCTTGAATCTTGTTCTTGAAGTTTCCTACGGGTATTTTACGCTTCAAGAGGTAGGGTTTTTCTTACTTGGGTCTATTCCAAGCCTATGATGTCCATAGAATAAGGTTTGGGTATGTATTTATATGTATGTGGACTTATATGTATAGATAGTTAAGAAAGTGAGAAATGAGTCTAGAGATGACTTAAACTACTTTCTTGAGTGAATTTGATATGTAGGAGTTACTTAAGTAATTCCTTGATGTTTGATGTTATGTGGGCTATGTTATGTGATTGCATGACTTGGGTGCCTTCAAGGTGTTTGATAATATGCCTTGGTTGAGAAATTGATGTTATTTCAATGAAATTGTGATAACATGTTTATGTGTATAGAGATGATCAAAGTATGCTCTATGTTGAAATGATTAAGGTGTTTTGGTTGTTGTATGCAATTAATATGATGACCATGGAATTATATATATGTTGGACATATAGACATATTGCTCATTTGGCATCATTGCATTTGGAGCATGAACATAGCATCACATTCATTGGCATTGAGCATGAGTGTGGATGTGTGGAATTTGGATAAATCAACACCTAGCTTGGTGTTTGATTGGGTGTAGACTCGAGAAAAAAGGGATCAACGATCCTTTTTGGAGTTGCACGTTGCATTGCATAAGGAAAACTTGTGTTGGGTAAAGCAAGAAGGGGCATGGCGACCTCCTTGGGTGAAAAACCCTTAACCACCTGGTTCACACACTTTCCCTGTGGTGCAATTCCGAAAAAGTGTCAGGCCCACGGAGCATGCGGTGTAACTCCGGAAAATCCGTTGTCCAAAAGAAAACACAAGGGTTTTGTGATAAAAACGCTCATTCAATGTGTAGACTCCTAATAATGATCGGATTTTCTAAAAACATATGGTTTGTTATTCAAAACGATCATTAGAAGGATTTTTCCGTCAATAGACGGGTTGCATTACACTTTGACATTTCATTGTGTGGCGTGAGTCGGGGACGACTCGGAAAAATCTGCATGAGTGAGTCGCATCTCATTTCATGGCATGGTATTGTTACATTCCAGCATTGAATGCATGTTCTTGTACGGAATGGTGAAGGTGTGTGTAAATTGTTGCATGTGTGCATTCCATGTGCATCTAGGTGGGGAATAGCCTCTATAGGAATTATTCTACTGAGCGTGGCTCACCCTATACGGGAAAATATTTCAAGTGGGGGTTATACACCGGTGGACGGCTCGCATTCAGGGCCCCAAGAATGAAGAAAAACTGACTTGTGGCTTTTAATCAAATTTTTGTAAAACTAGACTTGTAATTAAACTTTTGCATGTAATATATGAAAAAGGATTGAAGTTTGAACTTATATTAACCATGTTGGTGCATAGGAGTGAGGTGTTGATAAGTCATAGTGGTGCATGGCAGTGTTCCACTTTTACATGGCAATGTTACACTTTCATACCCCATGTTACACTTTTATGTGGTAGTGTTACACTTTTAGTGTTACACT
>CM042190.1:4901652-4965450 GCA_023539305.1 Ilex asprella | reverse complement strand
CACTTTTATACGCCATGTTACACTTTTACATGGCAGTGTTACACTTTTATACGCCATGTAACATTTTTATATGACTGTGTTACACTTTTACACGTTGTGTTTCACTTTTATATGGTCATGTTACACTTTTATGCGTCATGTCACACTTAATACATTGACATAGAAATTCCTGTTTTGGGGGCGTCAAAAGTATGGATTAATGGACTCAGTGTGGTCAGTGGTTTATATTGGACCTCGGATGGGTCATATGATTTTAAAATTGCACAGGTTGTGTTCTGGGCAGAGTTCTCTATACAAAGGAGACTCTGCCTGAAATTTTATTAAATTAAGGACTCCGGTAAATGGAGCATAACGGTGTGTTATCGAGTTCTTCGGTATACACGGGCATTCCGCGGGTTGATGGGTAATCAACGGACCCCCGGATTTTGGGGTGTCACATAAATACTAAGAAGTATAGGTCTTATCTTCTTAATACCTTGAGAAACTTTCTTCTTAACTTATACTCTATGGACTTTATCATGCATGTTAAAATAAAATAAAGTAGAAACACGATAAATAAACTTAATTTTTTATTCAATTAAGTAATGAATGTTGCTAGTAAAACCCCAAAATATCATCTATATGATTGGTCTTAGAGCATTCTACTAACAATCTCTCACTTGCACTATTACAAATTGACCATGTATCTAATACCCACCTTCTCCAGATGTCAGTCTAGCTGTTATTTTCTTAGTGCCTTCGTAAGTGGGTCTATTATGCTATCCATTGATGCAATCTTCTAGATACACACATCACCTATGACAATGATCTCTTAGATCACATTGAAATGCTAATATAAATATTTGGACTTCTGATGAGACTTTGATTCCTTGGTTTGAGCTATTGCCCTATTGTTGTCACTATACAATAGTATATGTGACTCAATTGTATGAACTAATCTAAGTTCATTAATTTAAGGTGACAATAAAATCATTCTTAGTAGTAGAATTCACTGTAATATCTTATTTATAGTTCCTCCACCTCACTACTCCATTTAAGATGGACACCGACTTGATCTAAATCATACACCCAATTATAAGCGGACAAGTTGTAATATTACTCAGTGAAGTCCGAGGTCAAATCCGTATGAAGTTATTTGTTGGAACTCAAAATAGAAAAGGTAAGATTGTCATGCGCGTAGTGTGCATTACAATAGCTTGTGATGTGAACCTAAAATTTATATGTAAATGCTTAAACTAAAATTTTGATTACAACAATTGAAAAAGGATAGTATTTAGTTCAGAGATCCAACATGCATTATTTTTCATGAGATAAAGAAAATCCCACCTTACAACAATTGTAAAACCTGGAAAAATTTAAAATTTTTCTAAAAAAGGCAAAATGGTTATTTTGCCACTGTAATGTGGAATTATAATACGTGGTCTATGGACCTTGTACGACACAACGGACTTCACCGTTAGATTCGTATTATGAAATCTAGTCATCTTTTCGAATTTCATTGAATTTTGAAATAGTCAGATTTTGTACATCGTTCAAGGCGACTGGGTGGCGATTGACTTCATAAAGGTCCCCAAAAATAAAAATTATAACATTTTCTTATAATTGAATAAAATTTTTAATAAAATTAATTTGAACTTAAACCGGGTTGAAATAAATTATTTCGGGGCCAAAACGAACCCGAAAAATAGGGAGGCGTGTGGCTCGATGTGAGTCAAGTCTTTAAAATTGCAAAAATTTGGGTAAATATCAGATATTTCAGCAGAAATATCTCGGATATTCGGATGGTCTCACACGTTGGAGAGAAAGAGGGAGAAAAGAGAAAAAAATCAATCTTCTTTTGCCGATTCTCGGAGTTCCGTTGGTCGAATTCTGTCGAGTCAAGACTTAAAGTCGATCACTTTGACGAGAGCTACACATCCCCACAAAAAATGAGGGATTTCACCGAAGACCCAAAGAGAGAATTTTGTGAAATCAAAGGTTTTGGATTTTGGTTAGTGTTTTTAGAAGTTCTACCACTTCCTTTACGCTACAAGAGGCAGGGTTTCTTCTACTTTGGTTGATTTCGAACCTAAATGTATATATGAATGGTTGGGTGCATGCGTTTATATACGTATATCATTTACCTATTAATATGAAAATGATAAGGTGAGCACAGAAAGGGCTTAGACCAACTTCTAGCTTGATTTCGATGCATGGGAGTTACTTGGTTATTTTCTTGTAACGTTGTGAAATTGTGAGAAGAACATGTGCTTAGCATGATTGTTTGCCTTGAAGGTGTTTGATAAAATGCCTTAGATGGTTAAAATTGTTGTTTTGATGAAATGGAAATAACATGATTAAGTTATGTGATAATTTGTGAAAATTATATGCATTTGATATAATTTGCCTTGAAATTGAATGGTATGTGTTGATTAGTTCATATGGTATGCATCAAATATGAGACATGACATTACTATTGTGACGGTGCATCACATTGCATATGCACGGAAATATCTCATCACATGAATGTGTGCATGGTGGTTGTCAACACCACACTTGGTGATCGACGAAAGGCTTGAAAAAGTTGGGTCGAAGGCCTAGCTGAGCCGCATAAAAGCATGATAATTTGGGTTGGAGTTAGCAAGAAGGGGCTAAAAGATCCCTCGGGTAAAAGACCCGGTGATTGGATGCGTACTTTGTTGGTATAAGTACCCATAAAGTGTGTCGGTGTACACAGAACCGTTGGTTGAAGTCCATGAATTTTGTGTCGTTTGGGTGCTATTGGTGTAAGTCCATGAATATCCACTCTAAGAAAGACCCTAGATTGTAAATGTCATTCGATGTGTAACATGGATGACAGTTTCATACACTTTGGTACTTGCATGTGTTAAGGAGTCGGAAAGGGCTCGGGTTGAATTGCATGAGTGAGTCTCATCTCATTCATGGCATGACATGAAAAATTTTAACATTGAATGCATATTCTTGCTTATAATGTGATGTATTGTTGAATGTTGTATATGTGCATTCCACGTGCATCTAGGTGAGAAGTAGTTTCTGTAGGAATTATTTTACTAAGCGTGGCTTACCCTATACGAGAAAATATTTCAGGTGCGGGTCATGCGCTGATGGACGACTCCTATTTCGAGTCTCAAGAATGAAGATGGCCGACATGTGGCCTTTAAAACCATATTTGGTAATCATTTGCGAAAATGATGTTTTGTACATGTAAATATGTGTAAATAAATGTAATAGAACTTGTACATATCAAGTTTTATGTGAGAAAGGGTGTTAAACATGTGTTGGTGATTTGGATATGGTTTGGAATGGGTTGAAAATGAAAAACAGGAGAAACAAGCAAATCTGGACAAATTGTATCGGTACGGAGCTGTCTAGAGAGTTTACCGTATTGGTTCGCAGTACCGGTACGCTCTCCACAAACCGTACCGGTACACTCTCCAAAATTTCGAAAATTTTAAATGGTTTTGCCATGCTTTGGGCTTTGAGTTTCCTTCCTTCCAATGATATATAATTGAACTCGAATTACATTATGGGTTATACTCCCGGTTAAGGGGATGTTATCACGTGGTGTCGGGTTATGCAGCATTCACGAGTATTTTCGCGGATTGATAGGTTATCAACGGTTAACAAAAGACCCCCGAATTTTGGGGGGTCACAACAATTAACTCATGTGTCAATATAAAGTTAGCCTATAGGTTTGATAC
This sequence comes from Ilex asprella, assembly GCA_023539305.1. Lineage (NCBI taxonomy): Eukaryota > Viridiplantae > Streptophyta > Magnoliopsida > Aquifoliales > Aquifoliaceae > Ilex > Ilex asprella. Next base: position 4,961,749 of record CM042190.1, on the reverse strand, counting down.
ATAGGTTAAACCATATCACAACAACTATTAAGTTAGCCAGAAGGTTTATGCACCTTGCAACAACCAATTTATCCTAATAAACCCGAAGGTGAACCATTCAAAAGGTTTACTATAGCTAATCAATTGGCAGGTCCATGATTCAATGAAAACAGGGTTCTAGTTTATGCATTGAATCAAAAGCATTGGCTATGGCAAGACTTAATCCGTCTGTAACCAATCTCCCGACTATTACATAAATTCCAACTACGTACATCATAGATCATGCGTGAAGTACATAATAACGTATAGATGAAATGATATATATCAATAAGCTTAGCTCGGTACTCGTAACCATGATCATATAGTAATATGATACTAAGCATAAATGAAAATCATCCATCACTTAAGGGAGGTATAAACATTGAGGTATAGATAAAGCATCGACATTTCTATTTGTCAAACTATATTACACATGTCTTCACCCTTTACTAAAGAGTATAAAATGACTACTCAATCTCTATTGCTATAGATAAGCAAGAAGGGTAAGACAATTTCATTACACTACAACACAAACACAAAGAATCATTCCTCGAGGAATAGTTAAAATTGTAAACCCCCACGTGTCTTATGGTGCTATAACGATAAAATTGTTTAGTAATTTAATATATGTAATGGCGTAGGAATGAACCATATAGGTTATAAACATAGGAAATACTAATATTGTAAATATTAGCTAAAAAAAACTTAGTTTCGGCTAACTCTAAGTACTTAGATACAAAAGTTGAGTTAAAATGCATGTAATGAGGCCTTCAAATTATGCAATATTATGTGTTCATCACCTATGCCGCTAAATTCTATCTAACTGCAATGTGCTCAAATCTTTGTAGATAATAGGCAATTCTGAACTAAAAGTTTTAGATAAAAAATGAGTATCATACCAAATTTGTTGCTCAATATTCTCAAACATTTCAGTATCAAATTGATTTTGAACCTGGGGTTGCTCCTTCTCTTGTGGCATTGTTAGGGGAGGTGGAGAGACTCCTTGCCGTGGACGGCTTGAAGATGCACCACCCTTGTGAGCCCTTGATTTCCTTCTTGAATCTATAATGAAGATCTTGAATTTCTTAACAAAAATGGGTTTTACAAGATTTCAATTGGGGAAAGTCTATATAATAGGATGGGTAAGTGTTTAATCGGAGCAGAATCGAATAAAAACAAATGGGTAGGGTAGATCTAAGGAGATAGGGTAGCTTGGTTCACTAGTTTTGGAAAAATCTACTGCGAGGGAAGACAAACTGATCTAGTTCGCGAACTGATAGGTTTTATAGGAGGTAGTAATGTCCGAACGCCACCACCACCTTACGGACGATGCTGCCTTTCTATTTCTAGTAGGCAGTCTTGCAATTCCAATAGTTCACCTTCCTGATTTCCAGCCATTTCCTTAATAAACATATTAATTCAAAATTCCTTTGTTAACTGCCTTCTTAACACAAATCATCATTAAAATACTAATTTAAACATAAAAATACATCCTTCTAAAATTTAAAATTAAACATACAAAAACACATAAATAATACACGAACCATAAACTATACAGAAAAATCCTAAAACTACACATTCTTGATCATGATCAGTTTTCTAAATTGAGAACATCAGTGAAATGATTAATATCACGTCGCAATTATCTTGTAAGTATTGGATTGGAATAAGATGGGGTCTCAGGATATTCCTTGTTCTGCCCATACTTAATCCAATCAAGACAATCTAACGCACGGCCTGAAATTGGTTGAGAATATTGATTGAATTCTCTCATATGCATTAATCGACCATACTTTACACAACTACCGAGTCGATTTGCTCATCGGCGTTTAGCATATGAACTTCTTCCACACGTTGGCCTTGCTTAACTACAAAAGATTTCTAGCTTTCTCACCACTTTTTCTTTGGCCATGATCAAAGAGTTTATATCTTTTGAAAAAGTGTCTAACACATAAAAACAGCTGTCGGAATGATTTAGAGTCTTCTTCCAAATATATACAATGAGTATAGAGAAGATGACTTATTCCCTTTATATCTACTACTGTCCAACCGATTGCACTTTGATGATTTTTTATAACTCTTATCAATTGCTTTTCTTGGACTTTTGACAATTTTGAAGATACTATCACTAGATGAGTTTCATTTTCCCCTAAGATGACATATTTCAAGTTAGTTGGAAAATGTTTCAACTCTGTTTTGGGGACTACCACACTAAACTCTAGAAACTTGGTTTCAGAAGGCAACAACTCTTCAAATTTTGGAATCCATGTTTCAATAGTTGACATATCTACAAACTCAACATTGTTTACAGACTCTAATGCAATTGACTCTTTCTTTGCACAAGTACTTTCAAACAAATTTTGAGTTAAGGACCAATGGAATTTACTTCATGCAATTCTTCTTCCTTTCTGGGTTGCTTAGCAATATTCAACACATTTAATTCTAATGTCATATTTTCAAATGAAAGCTTCATGATTTCATTCCTACAATTGATTAATTCATTCGACGTAGCTAGTTGTGTAGAGTCATGAATTTGTGTACAGACATGCAAAACTGGTTTTGTATCCAAGATAATAAAATCCTCCAGAAAATGGAATTTATTAACTTGAACAAGTACATCCTACACAACTCCCCTCGGATTTTTTACAAAATGGTCCGCCAATTGAAATGTAAACAAATTAACAGTGGCTTTAAAATCAAGCAGGGCTTGCTCAATCCTGAAGTGCTCGATTATACATGAAACTATAGGACTCCCAAGATCTTTCTACTTGAGAGGGGCCTTGTGCTGAATGATAGCACTAGCATGTTTGGTTAAAAATGTTATTTTATATACATTAATCATTATCTTAACTGTGCAGTGGTCTTTCAAAAACTTGGCATAAGATGGGACTTGTTTGATTGCATCTAACAGGAGGATGTTAATCTTTACTTACCTAAACAACTTGAATATTCCAGCATGATTGTTCAATGGTTGAGGTTTCTTGACTCTTTCAGGAAAAGGTAAATGAACAAGACTTGATTTTTATTTTTCATTTGGCAGCTCAGTTTCATTTTTAATCAAAGGTTCATGCTCAATTGGTTCATTAATAGGGACTGACTCAGTTATGGTCTCCATGGTTTTGGCTTTAATGGTCTTGTCAATCACATTTTCACTTCTCAGAGCGGTAATTGCTTGTACTTGACTTGAAGAAGGTTCAGAAGACAAGACATTAGCCTAGTTTTGAACCTATTGTGCTCGAAGGCTATGTCAATTTGTGAATTATGAGCCTTAAAATCATTAAATGCATGAGTAGACTGGGTATTAAAACTCATTTGAATTTGAATAAACTGGTTCATGGTGTCCTCTAAAGGCTGATATGGCTATTGAGTCTAAGGTTGTGGTGAAGGAGGATTTGGTGGTTGACTCACAGCTAGATAAAATTTGGGTGATTTTGTCACCTTGGATTAATAGGTTTCAAAATAGGGATTGGAATAAAGTTAGTTAAAATTTAAAATAGCATTAGTTTGTTCCATCAAGACCTATTTGAATGATGGAATGGTAGGACATTCTCCCGTGGGATGTCTTGACAAAGCACAGATTCCACATGATTGATCAGTGGGTGACACAACAGAATCTTCCTTGACTTTTTTCATCTCTAGAGCTTCAAGCTTTCAAGAAAAGTAATCATTATGGCCCTTAGGCTATCATCCTCTTTTAACACATTTCCCACATTGGGATGAAGATGGCTTCATTTGAACAATATTTGGTGAGGGCGAGTCCCACACTTAGGAACTCTCAGAAATGGTATCAAAAAACTCGAATGCCTCATCGGGACTCTTACTCATGAATTCTCTATAGGCCATCATTTCAACAAACTGACATATTGCGGACGGAAGGCATCATAAAAGAAATCAACTAAATTCTAGTTTTCAAATGCATGATGTGAGCAAGCTTGAAAAAATATCCTTAAATCTTTCTCAACATTGATAAAAAGTTTCGCCTTCTTTCATAGAAAAATTCATGATTAAACATCTCAATGCATTAGTGCGGTGCACAGGAAAAACTTTTTAAAAATTTTGGTTTGTAAAAATTTCCACCTTGGAATGAATTGAGCTTTTAAAAAATTTAATCACTATTTAACCTTATCCTTCAAAGAGAAAGGAAAAAATTTCAACTGGGCCATTTTTAGAATTATCTTGCAATGCACCACGTACTTCCTTGAATTCTTTCATATGCAAATAGAGGTTTTCAAACTCAAGACCATGAAACTGCCATAGAAGTTGTATTGTCCCTACTTTAATGTTAAAATTTGAAGCATTAGTGGGCATGTGGGATTCATATATTCTCTTAAAAGTCTGACATTCTGAACTACTTCTTGTTCTCTTTGATTATTATTAGTCATGCTTAGCTCAAAAGAGTTCGATGATGTTTGTGATGATGAAGATGAAAGACTAGATTGATTTACAGACCCTACTAATGACTTAACAGATATAAGCAATTAAAATACAACACACAATGTATACACATATAAGACAAACTAGACAACTTCTCTGTTCATTTTGAAATCACCGTAACTCCCTGACAACGGCACCAAAAAGCTTCATCTGACCTGATTTAAACCATACACCCAAGTATAAATAATCAAATTATAATATTTCTCAGTTAAGTCTGATGTCGAACTCATAGGGAGCTAATTGTTGGTACTTAAAATAAAAAAAAAGTAAAATTGTTGTGTGTGTAGTGTGTGATGGAATAGCTTGTAGTGTGAGCTTAGAATTATCAAATAAACACTTAACTAAACTTTGAATAACAATGATAAAAGGTACTCTTCAATTCAGGGGTTCAACATGCATTATATTGTTTATTTATGAAAATGCCTCTTTATAGCAATTAACTCACATTTTACTGAAAAGTTAACCGGTATGTTTGATGTATAACTGAACAATATCACAACACTTGGTTAGGTTAGCCGGTCAGGCTATGTACCATGCAACAATTAAATAACCCTAGTAAACCTGAAGGTGAACCATTCAAAAGGCTTACTTTAGTTAGTCAATCGGTAGGTTGATGATTCAATGAAGATATAGTTCTAATTTATGCATTGAATCAAAAGTATTGGCTATAGCAAGAGTTAATCCGCCTATATTCAATCTCCCGACTGTTACACAAAACCCAATTATGTGCATCACCATATCATACATCAAGTACGTAATAATTATAGATAGAATGGTATATAACATTACGCTTTGCTCGGTGTTCATTACCATGAGTATATTATAATAATAACCATCCATCAATTAAGGGAGGTATAAACATTAAAGTATAAATAAACGGCATTTTCATAACTTAAACAATATTACACATGCATTCACCCTTCACCGAAGAGTATAAACAGACTACTCAGGCTTCATTACTATATGCAAGCAAGAAGAATGAGATGATTCCATTGCAACCAAAAACAAAATACACAAAGTCCTTCCCCGAGGAATAGCTAAAACACTGTCACTCTTATTATTAGCTAGGACACAAAAGTGGAAAATGTTTAACCCTCCAAGTAAAAAAGATAAATAGAAATGTAAAAGTAGAGAAAATTCTGGTTGAGAAGTGATTAGGGCAGGGCTTTGCTCTTTCTGACTGAAACACTCCTTGAAATCTTTCTTTCCTCTCCTCATTTTCTCTCTTCTCTTGCATTAGACTGAACTCTTGTGAATCTCTTGAAAATGAACTTAGGCAGGCTATTTATAGGCATTAGAAGGGGGAGGTAGAGGCAGCAGACACCCAAATTGCTCAATCACATCAAATTGTTGCTCAAATGGAACAATGGGAGTAGAGGGGGGAGAAAGGCAATTTAGCCACCATCCAAACGGTGCTAATCCTCTGATTTTTCATGATTTTGCAGCCTCGTTTAACTCTTTGAATTCTTAATTACTCTTGTCTCCCCTTCTTCATTCAGTCTTTGCACTTTTATCCACTTAAATTTGCGTATTTATGCTTGGAACCTTACAAAATATACAAACTATACATTAACCCTAATAATTTATAAATTAATCACTTTAACAAATTTACGCACACACTTAACCCTAAAACTTAATTCATTTGCGCACTATTTATAGTTAATAAGGCTTTGATAGCACTTGTTGGGAATTAACTCCGCAACAATTTGGTCAGAACAACGACAAAAGAATAAATAAGCAGAATAAAGAAAATCAAAGCATAACTCACAATACCAAGTTTAATTGGTTTTGGCAAAATTATTTTGCCTACATCCACAAGGCGTGATTTGTATCTTTTCTTTGCTATTGAGAGAAAAATGAGTACAATGGTATAAGTCTCACCACTCAGGTTTAAATTTCAAACTGAAGCCCTTAACCCCTTATAAAACCAACTCAACCTTACCCTCTTAAACCCTAGTAAAGAAAACCTCTCGTACTCTTAACAAAAGAATGAAAATCGAGCAAATACAATTTTCGGGAAAATCTCAAAAACAAGAGACACATGCCTATTTATAGGCATCTAAAGGTGGTGATAGAAGAACTCATTTGCATTTGAGCAATGTATTTGATTGCTCCACTTATATCCTCCAATAAAATTTTACCAATGACATCATTTAACCACTTCCAAAGAAACTCTCATCTCATTCAAGTAATGAAATTGTTGCACTTATATCCTCCAATAAACTTTTAGTAATGATATCATTTAACCAATTAATTTTTTTTTTAATTTCTTTTTAAAATTGAGCTACCGCCTCACAATATGAATGAGATATACTACATTACGTCTACTAATATTTTACTTGCATTGTTCTTGTCCTTTGTTCGACAGGGTTTCATATAACGACGGTGGTGGGATTTCCAAGCAAAAAAAAAAACAAATCAAACATAGGCCCCACTATGTGAATGGTTTCATAATCTCAAAAACCAAGACCATGTTGACAATTGGCATTTCCTGTCCAAAACATAATGAAGATAGCTATTGGAATAAAGTGCAACAAAATTGTGGCAGTTAAGGAGGTATGCGAGCAAATAAGTAACAGAGCATGCAAATTACAAAAAAAAAAGGGTCAGTTAGGGCTTCTCGGGAGCAAGCAAAAGTTAGTATATCCAATAAAAGAGCTGAATATTTATTATTAAAAAATATTGGCATCTCAAAGCGTCATTCCAACAATAGCTCAACCATGACAAAAGAATTTTTGAATACTACCTTACTCTACCTGTACGGCATGGCAATCACTGCAATTGAATCCCACGAAAAAAGGGCAAACTAGAGAAACCAACGTGAACATAACATATTTTAAGCTGCTAGCCGGATTTTTTTTTTTTTTCTGTTCTAGAGTTTTCTTTTTAATCCAACAGGAACATCAAATTACTTTAAGCTACTGGTATGTCTTCTTTTCTTTCTTTCTTTTTTTTTTTTTTTCTTTTTTGGTTTTCTTGGAACTGTTTGGTTCTATCATTATTTTTCTTTTTGCTCGTTGTCGAATGAGGAGTATTTCTATTCTGTTGTTCCAGCTGTTCAAGCTTCCTCGGCTACAATCTGCATTTACGGTCATCACGGGATCTTTGGAAGTTTTAGTTTCCTTGGATCAACGTCTTTGAATCCAGTTCATCCAACTTCCACGTCTTCGAATATTCAGTCCCTATCAAATATGCAATCAGTAAACATGCGTCCATTAAATGCACAATATGAACTTACTCAAGGGAGTGAAGATTGTGGTTGGTTAGAGTGCAGTTTAAGTTCATTATTTCTCATGCAAAGAGTATAAATGCCTATGCCTTCCAGCGTAAACATACAAAATTGCATGTTGATTGTTAGTTCAAAGGTAAGCCAAACAATTGTGAGCAAAAATGGTATTTACCTGTACTTCCACCGTGTGCGAGGGTTGCAAAGCTTCCAGTATCAACTGAATATCATCGGTCAACCTTTTAATCTGTTCATGGAAACCAAATGAACTTGCCCGCTCAGGAATAAAGAAGTGAAATCCTCTCTTTCGCTTGAATTATATTATTAAGTGACGCTCATTTCACACTAAACAAGAATAAGAGCAATAGGTATACAAGCAATTGTTGACATTAATAATTGATTTAATCTTCTATATTTTACATCCAACACCTATCAATCTCGTAATTAATTAGCTCATTCAAGTTTTCCAATTGTATTAAACTCGAGGAATAATCGACTCCTTGTCTATCGAGGAATGATGGACTCCTTGTCTACTCATTGAAGTCACAGGGTACATTTTAAGTACTTTAACCATGAACGAACACATGAACAAGAATACTACTGAAATCAAAAGAAACTCATAAATTGAGAATTTTAGAATATGGATTTAACATAACTTACCCTGGGAAAGCTAGCAATAAGATTGACTTTAACCCATCCTTGCCGGTCCATACGATCCTTCAAGTAAAAATCTGACACCAAATTCTTATCACTGCATGATCAAACAACATAACATGTCATCTAAAATCATATAGATCCTATTTGAACACTTGCAAGGTAAATTTTGTTACTCATTTGATCACCAGAAATAATATTCAATTTGCTTTCGAATCCTGCCACACAGTTCCATTTCCTTTTCCTTCTGTAGTTTTGCAAACATTTGCTGGTGATGAGGACAAAAAGTTGACGTTGTCGTTGTCGTTGTCATTGCTTGATCATAGGACATTCAGGTTGCCAAAGAAGAAAAAAGAAAAAAATAAGTAACTGTATTTGCAGTGACTAAATAATAATAGCACACATTCGGCACAACTAATTTTACCTGGAAAGTTATGGGGATGAAGTTGAAAATCATAACCCTGAAATGAAGGTTTTGATGGATACGTATATGGAGCTATGGTCATTGGATGGGGACGTACATGAGGCAGAGGCAGAGGGGGCAGTGGTGGAACAAAGCTTGCAGAATTTTTAGAAAGACTGTTCACATGGGGATCACAATGATTCATCCTCCATGGGTTAAATCTGCAATTGGAATTTACTTCATTAAAGTCACGGAATAGGTTCTGTCTGTATGGGAAATTGAGGTGGTTTTTGACTTTTTCATTATGTTCATCAGCTTTATGATGGTGATTGCTCAGATGGTTGTGATTATGGGTATTTTTGCTTCTTGAAGGCTGATTTGAAGCAGGTACTGAATTAGCCTCCAGTGGGGATGATGATGCTACAACAACATTGTTGAATGAATTTGATGATACTACAACTGAAGTAGGATCCTGACAAATTCTCGTATGCGAAAAGCTGTTGCATAAAGCAGTTGTGGGTGAAACACTACAAGTGGTGGTATTTTCAGTTTCTGCAACAGGCAAAGACAAGCTATCACTGCCAGAGAGGCATCCAACTCCAGTGGTTCCACTCTTATCAACCTGCAGTTCTTGTGATTCAGATGCCATTTTCACCAGAATAGAAGGCAATGGACCCTGTACCAGTAAACATATAAAACTAAAGCCATCTAGGAACACGCAATAAGAGAAGAACCAAAACAGGACTAAATGAATTAAACATTAATTAGGACCACTAAAAACTATTGTTAATCCAAGTATAACTAATTTTGATTTTGACAAACTTCCGAAGGATGTGTATTTGAACATAGAAATATGTGATTATTATCTAATGAGCCACTCCCAGGTATTATTTTGACAAATTATCAATGATCTACTTTTTTGTTTATAGCATAATTATGAAATTATCGTTTGTAGTCTACTATACCCGCTCCCAATACAAAAGAAATACGTGTCAGAATAATATAAAATATATTTAACTAAAAAAGTAGAGAACAGACACTTTTAATATTACATAGGCTTTGACTTAGGGAACCGTTAATTTTATTAAGGGATAAAAAAGTGAAGCAAGAAGCATAAATCTGTAATATAAGTTACAAAAAACTGGACAAACAAGATAGAAAAGAAAAAAAAAAAAAAAAGGGAACCTGGTGGATGAAGGTAGGTTTGGAGAGGTCGGAGCCGAGAGCATCAATGATATCCTCCTGGTGATCGTCGGATATTCTTAGTAAACTCTTCAACTGGGAGGTTCTCCACTCGTAGCTCTTTGTTCGATCAGTCCCAAACGTGTTTTTTGACTCAGTCACCATCGCACCTGCTGCCTCAACTTCGATCCGCTCCTTCTTCTCATTCTCTAGCTCCATTGTCATCAAGAGAGCAAACAAGGCGCTGTTTTTTGGGTCTAAGAATATGGTTTTTTGAGATGTTATGATCACTCCTGCAAAGTGTTGGTGATTAGACCAAGTATCTCTCTTTTTAGATTTGTAGTCAAAATTGACTTCATATTTAGTATACTACGAAAATTCCTAGTCTAAATGGGTTTTAACTTAGATGATGCAAATAGATTAATAGTAGGAGAAGGCGCACAAATATCGGCAGAAATAGGAGAAGTTTAAAACCTTCCCGCATAGGTAACTTGCCAGACAATGATCCATCTAGACTTTGAGTCCGATGTAAACAAATAGACGTCCATTATTTTCTTGACCAAAATTGTAAACATGTGAAGCCAAAGAAAAAAAATATATTCTATTTTGGGAGGCAAAATAAAATCACTTTTCATCAAATTTTGCAATAGATATTAAAAATTGGGGCCATATTAAAATAATCGCATAATTGAAGGTGTAAAGTGAAAAACATAATAGATAAGACAATGTGAAAAAAGGGGTCAAAATGCAATTTCCTCTAAATATAAAATATATTATGCATGTTATCCGGCTATTCAAATATTATTAGAAGTATTCTACAACTTCTTTTCCTACGCGACATGAGATTCTTATTGGAGAAGAGTACCTAATTGTGTAGTCAACATAGCAAGGTGATCAAGTACTTGTCGTGTCAAATGCGACTGGGATGAGTTTTATACGCAAACAGTGACTTTAGAATTATAAAGGATTAACATGGACGAGATTGGGAGTTTGAAGTCCAAGAATTTATCTTTGTTCGATACTACATAGATTTTATTTAATGATCTTATTTACTGATATTATTATTTTTTAGCATTATATTGACACTGAACTTTACTCTTAATTAAGATCTATAATTAATTCAATGATTATGATCCGTCATGTCACCAAGTAAGGTCATTAAATTAGGGGCACAAAATATTTTTATTTATCTTTTAAATAAATAACATGAAAAATAATTTTACATTTGGAAGTGAATAGTGTCTCAGGTGTAGTTATTCTCCATTTTTTATGGGCTTCATAAAAAGCAGCAGCGTCGGCCCAACCTTTAGGCTAGTGAGGCCATTGCCTAGGGCCCCAAAATAAAATTTAAATACTCAACATATTTGATATATAATTAAAATTTTAGAACATAATTTAAATACTAGATATATTTTTATCATTGAATTAATAGTGTGTGCTAACTATTTATCGAATGCATTTGGTCCTCAAATTAAGTGCAACTATCATTATTGTAAAATTCTTAGAACCTCTTTCAAAAAAATTTAAGATCCTAAAGTTTAATTTATTTTGTTATCTCACCCGATATTTATATTATATATATTCTCATTTTGTAGTCTTATTATTAAAATTAATTGTTTATCTTATAATAAGTACGGACAATAATTTTACATTTATATAAATTAAATTTGAAGTAATTTTTTAATAACTTTATTTACAATGTACAAGATGACTATAAATAGAGTGAGTAGAAATAGTGCATTAACTATCTTTTTTATTTAAAAATAGCTCTTTTTCTTTATGATATCTAACAAGTAAGGGTAACTCGTGCCTTCAAATACAGTGCAGCATAAGTGAAAAGTGATAAATATAGGGAAAAAATTTAATTTGAATGGATTTGAGAGAGATGATGGTGGTCATTGAATAAGTCTATTCGAGACCGTTAAATAGGTTTTTTGAAGTCTGCCTTTTTTATATTACTAGTAATGTACACGTGTGTTGCACGTGAAAAAATTTTGATCATAACTTTTTTTAAAATTTTATTAAAAATCCAAGTATATGAGTAATGAAATTAAATAAGTTATTAAATGGCAAATAATCTTGTATTTTGACATTTTTTTAAAGGTAAATTAAGAATTCAAAATTTGTGCATGGATGTTAAAATTTTATAATAGTACATAAATGTTCCTTGTCAACTATCAACCACTGGCAAATGAAATTCTAAGTAAATTGATAAGATAGATCACAAATAAACTTTAAGATTAAAACCTTTATGGGTAATTAAGTTGGCATGATTTCTTTATATTATATCTATATAATATTTTGATAAGATTGTAATTGTAGTTTTTTTTTAGTATTTTCATATTATTTTACTGTAACTTGTAGCAATATTATGATACTACTAAATTGAAATTTATGCATGGAAAAAATAGTGCATATGGTAGAAAATGATTTCTTGGCCCCGTTTGGTAACGTTTAAATTTTTCGTTTTTCATTTTTATTTTGATATTTAGAGAAAACAAGAAAAAAAAACTCGTTTGATAACTGTTTATGTTTTTCGTTTCTGTCATCGTTTGATAAACGAGATGCGATTTTCAAAAATCGAAAAAAGTTGTTTTTGGTTTCCGTTTTTTGCTTTTCAAAAACGAAAAACGAAAACGTTACCAAACGGGACCTTAGGTTTCATTTTAGTTTTCTGTTGGTTGACCGCAAGGATAGGTATCCTTTTCCATTTAATAAAATTTGATTGTTTCATCTTTTTAAGATGTTGGGTCATGTAGGAATAGCATAGCATCTCTTTGAAGTGTTTGTATTTTTTATTCAACTGTAAATAAAAGATAAACCTAACAAAATTTAAGTGTTGGCCAACCAAATAATAAGGGAAGTAAGCACCAAAAAAATCCACGACATTTGAAATAAATAGACAATTAGTAGTTGGTAAATAAAGTATATTACTACTCCAATTTAACCCATGTGAAAGAGAAAAGTCAAGGATAGAGAGACTGGTGGGGGAGTTATTTTGAAGAACAAATGGATCTTCCTTCAATTGCTAATAAAAGTGAATCTGATAAGCAAAAAATATATAAAGAGAGATAACTTACATGCAAAGAGAGAATTCTATGACTATTACTCCTATGACACAAATGGACGAAGAACTTGCTAGCTAAGCGTTTTGCTTGCCACTTTTACCTTGAAAACACATGTTTGCATATAATGGAAGAATTAAGGTAGATTCTACAGATTTCTCGATTATTACAAATTAAAAAAAAAAAAGAAATCGGAGAAATAAATAATGAAATGAAGTAATCAATATCAATAGATATTCCCACCAACATTGGATTAATAGAATTCCACCCCATATTAAAAGTGAACTATTAAGCAAAAAATATAGAAAGAGAGATACCATGCAGAGAGAAAATCATTTGACTATTACTCCAATGACACACACGGATGAAGAACTTGTGGATGCTAAACCTCTTTACTTATTGTTAAAAAACACTATGTTTACATATAATGAAAGAATTATGGTAGATTTTGTAGATTTCTCTATTATCGCAAATTAATGGAAAGAGAGTAATCAGTGTCAGTAGATAATTTATCACATTATATATAAAGGTATAAATTCATCACCAAGTAATTCTTTGATCCAAAAAAGTGCATATATCCAGAAAAAATTAGAGGATAACGGAATGAGATACTGAAGCTAAGCAACAATTGTACATGCTACTTTTTAGAAATCACCTACTATAAAAAGAGTCGGTCAACATCGTGAGAAAAATTTATTAAATATATGGTTAAGTTTAAATTCAACATACCCCACCCCATAACAAACTAATGGTAAATTTTAACTACTTCAATGAATCTGAATAACCTTGGATGATCATTATCGAGAAATAAATAATGTGAGAAATTTAGAAAGTAAAACATTGGTATTCGATAAATGATAAGTTTGAACATATTTAAATTGAATACATGCATTCAAATTTTACAAACAAATAAAAAAAACAGAACTAATGAGTAATAAGAAATAAAAATTAAGATTGAACCCAACATTCCACTATCAAAAATTGAAAACAAACCCAAATTATGCCCTCACACAAATTAGGGATTTTAATATTATATTCCCACCAACATTGGATTAATAAAATTCAACGCCACATCAAATAAATTTATAAATTACTAATAAAAGTGAATCTGTCAAGCAAAAAATGTAGAAAGAGAGATAACAAGCTGAGAGAGAATTCGACTATTACTCCAATGGCACAAATGGATAAAGAACGTGCTAATACTAAACCTTTTGCTTGCCACTTCTATTTTTACCTATTGCTACTTGAAGAAGGATAGAATATATCAATAATTAAATTTAACGATAATTATAATAAAAATTAATTAAAAATATATAATTTTTTATTTAATTTAATTACACATATAATTTAAATTTTGTATGAAAAAATTATTATCATGCATAAGAACAATTTTGATCAGCTGCCTATTGTCACTGGCATTTATAAATCAAATCACCTAAACGGTCACATGGATTCAAATTCAGACACAATGCCTATAAAATATTATCAAATGTCTAAATTACCCGAACAACAGTTACCTTAATACCTAGTGAGCTAGCAATTCCTCTCAAGAATTCTACATGAGCGCCATCCAATTGCGGATGAAGAAACCTACTGTTACAGATGGAATGATATATTATACCAAGAGTTTTGGTTCAAATAAAATTTAATATATATTATTATAAGGTTGTTAGATGGTGTTAATAAATGCTTAATATTCTCATAAAATACATGGTTCTCATCTCTCCACGTTTTAAAATCACATTTCAAACAAACAAACCATACCTAGGGGTGTTCATGGACCAGGTTACACACGAGTCCAGTTACCGGGCCCCAAAAAATAGTCCCGAAGCTCGATGATTGGCCCGCCCCAAGCCCGAGCCCAAGCCCAAGCACAATATCTTTAAAAAGAGAGTTTGGGTTTGCCCCAAACCCATTATCCTACCTTAAGCTAGACCCAAGAACCCGCCAGTCTAGCCCAACCCACCTACCCTTCTTTTGAAAAAATGTTATACTTTTAGATCATTAAATTTAAAATTTTGAAATAAGTCTCCCAATATCGAAATTTTAAATTTTAAAAATTTAAATATTATAAATAATGTATTATTTTCTTTTCCATGTATTAAGTATATAAGTTTTAAATGGTAAAGTAATTCAAATGACAGACAAGTTAGTAGGTGTCAAATTAATCGTGATTTATTCATTCTATTGAATTTAGTTTATTATATTATTTTATTTTTATCCATTTTGACTTTACTTTTGATTCAAAAATATAATTTACACAAATATTAAATTACAAAAATATTCATTATTTTAAAATAAAGATGTATATAAAAAAGTCCGTAAGCAGGCCCGTCCAACAAACCCGCCCAATAGGCTCACGGGAATGGTTGCGGGTAGCCTACTCTTACCCAAAGCCCGGTTCGGTCTGCCCGATAACTCACTTGGATAAGAGTTTGGACCTACACTATCCATGTTGAGCCAGAAAAAAATTTCGGGGGCCTTGCCCAGCCCGGCCCATGGACACCCCTAACCGTACCCACTTCTCAATATAACCATTAAATTGTTATTTGTCAAGCAAGTAGGTACTTTGGTATGAGGGAACATGCACGGAAGCAACGTCTGAAAACTTCTTAATTAAGGAAAATAACTTCAAGAAAAATAACAATTTGATGGGCAAGTAAACATGGAAATTAAAGAATTAACCTCAAATGATGATGAATGCTCGAGCTGCCACGACCAAGTCGTGGATGAATAAAAGAGAGGGGCACAATGAGTTACAATTGTAACTTGATACCTAGTGCTATACGAGAAGAAAACCTTTGGTTCAAATAAAATATGTAGACATGAGAGGAAAAATTATTATATTAGTGAATATATGTGGAGTGTAAAACGATTTTATCCAAGTAGTAATAGAGATAAGTGTATCTAGTTATATCACTAATAAAAGAGTTCAAAATATTTTAGAAGTCTAATAGATATAAAACACAAAAAAAATAAGTGCAAAGAAATATGAGGGTATAATTGACTTTATAATAATCATTAAGGATAAATTAGGAAATCAAAAGTTTTTCACAGATGTTGACATTTATAAGTAGTATAGATATAGATAGATAGAAGTCTCATTTATTTTAGGACTACTCAACTTGTATAAATTCCTATTTTTTTATACATTTAGGAAAAAAAATTTATTTTACTAGTCAAATAATTTTCAATTATGTTTCTCTTTTATCTTAAACAAATAATTTATAAATAAATATATTTTAATAAATATTTTAATATTACTATTATTACTAAATAAATATTTATAGAGCCTCATGTAACATTTTCGCCTACGCCCAAATCAGGTTGGGCTGCTGCTAAAACTGAGAGGTTAGTTTTCGAGAAAAACGAACAAAGTGCACCTCCTTTCTGTAAAATGAACTAGCCTAGCTACCATGAACTAGAGGTTGACTTCTTAAGTTAGAATTGTAGGGAAAGAAGTGCCAAGTTAGACTTAAGCCTTACCTAGTATTTACTGTGTTCTAGTACCTTTCTTCTGGGGTTGTCCTCTTTGGCTGTACAAGGTAGCACACCTAGTTTTTAGGAAAAATGTTACTTAATTATTGTAGGAATCTTTTCAAACTCTCTTGGTTCGATCTTATCTCTAGTGAAGATTATGTTTCAAATAAACACCAACTTTTTTCTCTTGCTCAGTTTCGTCAACTACTCGGTTCCTTTATTTGCCGAGCAGCTTTGTCATTTGCTCAACTAGGTCTAGAGCGTGTTCAGTTGGCTAAACTGGGGCGTGTTAATTTATTAAACTTAAGTTGATTAGGTAAAATAGAATCAGTGATTATTCCGTTACATTAATGACTCTTTAGTGTTTTCAAGAAAAGTTTTTCTAAACCTTAAATGTCACTGGGCATGATCTATCTGACAAAAAGGAAAAGAAGACTAATGCTTGCTTCTCAAAGTGGGGTAAAAACATCACAGAATTCCTAAGCGTAGGAAAGTTTTCGTGTTTGTAACTCGGTCGATTATTAAGATCATCTCTTTAGAGAAAGCGATTGGCTCAAGGGGTGATAAACAAAGGAAAATAAAAACTCTAAATTTTGAGTGATTAGGTGGAAGAATTTAGCAACTAAGATTAACAATTAAAAGAAAGACCGATTAATCGGTAGAGTTCATCTGACCATCAACAGATATTTTGACCCAATTTCTATAACTCATTTGAGATTGTACTCAAACGCAATCAAATGGAAGATATTTGATTAACACCCAAATGTTTATTACAAATGTGTATTCAATTCAATTGAATTGGTTTTGAAAGAATTACATTCACTTTGATTGCAAGGGTTTCAAGAATTACCCATTCTAGACTTAACTGTCTACGAGT
Organism: Ilex asprella; assembly: GCA_023539305.1. Taxonomy (NCBI): domain Eukaryota; kingdom Viridiplantae; phylum Streptophyta; class Magnoliopsida; order Aquifoliales; family Aquifoliaceae; genus Ilex; species Ilex asprella. The sequence goes on along the minus strand of CM042190.1, from coordinate 4,944,410 downwards.
ACGCGAGAAGATATACATATCAAAAAGGACTTTCAACTTTAATCATTCAAATAACCCAAAATACTTGATCATTGAAAAAACCCTAATCGAGTGACTATCCCCAATTTACGAATGGAACTCCCTCATCCGATCAAACCGGAGTACGACTACTCACTTATTATATAATTGACAATAAAAGCAATTAAAGAAGACATAATTGTAATTGAAAGCAAATAAACTTGAATTGAAATTTGCAAGAATGTAAATCATTCACAAAGTAAAACTTGAGAGTAATAGCTTTGCAAGAAATAAACAACTTGGAAATTAACAAAACTTGTAACTACAACAATGGAGAAGAACTCTTTAAAGAAAAGAAAGCTATTTCTAAACCCTAGGAGAGAAGAAAGAGAGAACGGTGAATTGATTGATCGAATTGGAGACGTCTAATATTGATATCTTCTCTTCCTAGAATTGGGTATTTATAGGAGAGCATGTGTTGATTTTTCTCCTTTTAATCCTCTAATCACAGCCTTTAAAATAACTAAGCAAATTGTCTTTCCAAAACTATCCTTACAGCAGAATTACAGTAACCTATTAGTAGGAAGCACAAAATGATCTACCGGTAGAACTGTTCACTATTTTGCACGAACTATTTGATCTTCTCTTCTACTTGTAGAACACATTTTTGTTTCAAACCTACCGATAGAATAGTAGTCACCTACTGGTAGAACAACTCTCTATTTTACTTCTATCGGTAGGATTGAACTTCTACCGGTAGAATCAATCTCTACATCCAGTTCAACTGGTAGAAGACCTACCAGTAGAACAGATTTTTTCTTCAATTATGCTTGTACTACTCTTGGACCTCCTAAGTCATCCCCCAAGTCCTCCGTAGCATTGAACCATGTGCAAAGCCTCGTTTTTATATTAATTCACCTGCAAACACCAATTTCCTCCATAAAATACAAAACTAAACTAAAACAAATAAATTAACTAACATAACTAAGATGAATGATATTTAACCTACAATATGCAATATTATGTTCTCATCACACTTCCCAACTTAGACTTTACAAGTCCGTTAGCAAACCGAAAATAAACAAACACTCCAATCAATAACCACTTAGTCCAGGCATGATAAATGAAAATCCATAACTTCATTAACAACTAAACAAAACCTTAAACATACATAATCCATAAATACAACATCGTTGTCATACAGTTACATACATACCCCATCCAAATCTTGAATAAACATTTAAACTTGATATTCGACAACTATGTAACACCACATTCTGACTCTTGTACTAAAAATATAATTTAAGCATAACATTCTTAAACTTGTAATCCTACTGTTAATATCTTTCTTTAGCAAAAATACCCATCCTGAAAATATATAACATAGACCAATTTTAAATAAAAATTCACACGAGTGCAAACACATCGACTCGTTGTCATACAATAAATGCATAGCCCAAAAATATTTTTGAAGAGTCGCTTGCATGACAAAGAGGAGAACAAAAATATTTACAATATATATGACCCAACCGGTAAAAGAACAAAAAAAATAAAAATTGACATGAGCCCTCTTCTAACAACTCTTGTGTTCAAAGTACCCGAAAAGATTTCAAGAAATTTTTTTGTGAGTATTTGATAGATTTTCATAAATACAGAAAAGAGATTAATGAGATACACTTAGTCATCGGTAGGAATCTATTATTCGCAATTCCATAATTTTATCTCGATGTCCTATTTCATTGCTCTACGGCCTCACACAAAGATAATCATTTCGCTACCCTAGTCAACAAAACACCGCAAGATATATCATCGTGTCAGTATAAATTCGTCACTCAGACAACTCAAACCATAATATTATTTTGTGTTCGTGTCCCAGACGACTCATAGCACAACATTAACTTTAGTTCTCGTCACTTAGACAAATTCTGCACATAGCTTATCCAATCACAAAGACTACAAAAAACATTTGATATATTTTTAGTCACGTAGACAATCCATCCCAACAGTTAACTTTCATCTCTTAGACATCTTAACTGCGTAGACAACTTATGTCACGAAGACATCATTCGTTTAGACATCTCAAACCACTTATTCATTGAATTACAACAAAACTCATAAGATAAGCAATCAAACAAATACTTAATTATTTACGCATAAATAAAACGAAGGTTAGCGCACCTACATTGTAGAAAATTTTATCTCATAGATAACCTCTGCCAGAGCTTTTTGGGTAGTGTTCTTTGTAGTGCTCATCCCTGAACCTGACACCCAATATTATCAATCTCGTTCGAGTATTAATATATAATATTGTTTTTACTCAAATTGGTTTATTCAAACCAAGTCCATTAATTTAATTGCATCACAATCAATAATTCACCTACACCTAATAATGTTAATTACACAGATCGATTTAACGAGCAGTTTAATAATCAATTCGAGTCACATGAAATAATTTATTCGCAGTTAAGTGTTGACGTTCATTAGCTAAAGATGAACTATGATGTTCATTGTGTTATGAAGAACCTTGACTGGGTTGACCGAATTGCCTATTTGATGTGCACTTAGATATTTGTTTTGAGTATGATGTACATAGTTATGACAAAAGTTGGTTTATATAGGTCTGGTTGTTCATTTTAACATTATAACAACATTATATACAAATTTGACATGACATCACATTGCATGTTAGTGAAATGACTTGACACTGATAAAGTAATGACATGACGTCACATTGATAAAACAATGACATAACTTCACACTAATAAAGTAAGGACATAACAATACAATGAAAAATGACTAATAGAACTGACATGACTTGACATTGAAAGACCGATTATTACACCGATTATAGGTTTTCATTGTGACTACACACTATTATAGTGTCATTCTTAAGTGCATTTTCAATTCAACATTAATTTATTTGAATCAGTTTAGAGTCACATAAATTCAGCGCTAATGCAACAACATGGTTTGCTGAAAAAGCATGTGCAATCAACATAGAAAAAGTGATGAGGTAAATCATACAAGTGGGCAAGTATGTGATGAAGTGACTCAATTAATGATAGCAATTTTAAGTGATTTAGTGGGTTGTCACTTCATCACGTGGTTTGCTGAAAATTCATGCAAGTGAAACAGTGGTTTGTGTTTTCATTAAATCTTTGAGACTATATTCAATGCATGTAAACAACTCATGCAACACAATTCACCTCCAACCATGAGTTATAGTCTGAGAACATTATTTCAAAGTATGGGCCAGCATGGGCATTAGAGGATGAGTTCTTTTATCCATTGAATCACAGTTTACATTATTCAAATAAGGCCATTAGCACCGTGAAGGCGGAATGACAATATCGTTTGAGGGAAAGGAAAAATATAAGCGAAGATTTGCACACTTACGACATAAGAAGGCTCCAACAACTTGTCATTAATATGCTAGTTGACACTCCTAAGCAATTGGAGCGAGCATTATTTCGTATTCAATCTGAGAACAATCGCATGACAATTTGTTATGGTTGGTACAATCTCTGTCGCATGGCACGAGACCGCGATGAAGAAAAGTTGATAGAAGAAGCATGTTTATGCTTTTGCTTGAGTGGGGAAGCTAAATGTATTTCTGATGTAAAGATGTCTGGCGAAGATGAAAACCCATGAACCATGGTTATGTGTTATGCTATTGTTATGTTTGAAATATCTGGACAATATTGTCATTGTTCAATTTCCATCATATTGGTATCTTCTGTTTCTATTAAATGTGTTGTGGAAACGTTGAGGTTGTTTGTCTGAATTAAATAGAGTGTATTCAAGTTAGTTTAAATTTGTCAAAGAATAATATTGGAGATATGCACCCTGCCAGATGTACTTCGAATGATGCTCTACCTTCCAAGGCCAACACTGAATGATCATCTGGCTCGGGATGTAAAAATTGTCTATCATTAGTATAATACCCCGTTCCGTTTTGGCAAGGAACTAGTTAGGGAATATTATTTTGAAAGGAATAAGAAAAATTTTAAAGAAAAAATTAGAATAGTCTAAAAAAATATAGAATATTGGAAAAATTTTTAGAAAAATCTAGAATAGTATAGAAGAGTCTAGAATGTTGAAAAAGTTTCTAGACAGTTCTAAAAGATTCTAGAGAGTTCAAGAATAACCTAAAATAGTCTAGAACAATCTAGAAAAATCTAGAATGTTGAAGAAGTTTCTAGAAAGAATTCAAAAAGTTCTAGAACAATCTAGAAAAGTCTAGAATATTTTACAAGGTTCTAGGAGATACTAGAAGGTTCGAGAGGGATTTAGAATGTCCCGGAAAGTTCCGGAAGAACTTAAAAAGTTGGAAAAGACATTAGAATATTATAGATGAATCTAGATACTTGTGAAATTGTCATGTGCAAAATAAGCTTGAAACCTAAAAGGATCTAGGAGAGGAGAGATGATAGAATATTCTAGGGAATCTCCCCTAAAAATGCCACATATCAATATTCTCTAGAATAATCCTAGGATGCTTATAAATAAGGCATTTGGAGATTGGATTACGATACAAGTGCACAAGTAGTCTTCCACTTCTAAGAAATAATAGAGTAAAAGAGAGAAAAATGAAAGAAAAGCACATCATCAAATGAGGAAGAAAATTGTGAGAAAAAGAGGAAAAAAATCAATAATATCTTACTCTACTTCGGATAACAAGCAACACTCAAGATGCATATCATTTGGACTTAAGGTGGGTGGTTTGACATGCTACATATTTTCAAAAAAAAATCGTAGCCTTAAACATTTTAAAAATGATACATCATGTTTGTTCATTATTACTTTTACCAAATTTTTTACTATGTGTCTAAATACTTGTGGCATACGATGAATTTTTGAAGTATTGTGACTCAATCACTTGTTTATATGGTGAGACTTTGTGATAGTGAATGGGACCATGATTGAAAACCTAGAAAAATTATTCTTCTGTGTGCAAGTGACCCTGGCCACTATGGAACAGACCTAGGGGAGGCTATGGTGACCCTAGTAGTCAACAGTTAAAGGAATAATATCTGGTGTGTTCTGATGACCTTCACTGAATCATCTTAGGGAACAGACCCGAGAGAGACTGAAGTGACCCTAAGTACGATGTTTGATCCAACCTTGAGATCTTTTGGTGTTCGGTATTGGTTCTCATCGATTATTAAATATCGTACAGTCTCCACTATTATAATATGATTCACCATTGTGGTATAATTTCTTGTTGAAATTCGATTGTGTTATTCTTGAGAAAATTGGTTATCTTGATGAAGTTATTTTTTCAAACCTTTGATTTGCATGTTGTATGTCAAATATGTTTTTCAGCCACTTCAAATATGCATGTCTTTGCATTTATTGGTCTTTTTAGTTCATGTTTTTAAAATAATTTTTTTCAGCTAAAAGATTGGAGTGTCAACAGCGGACTTGGAGAATTAATTGGGAACTAATAGTGTTGTGACTTTTCGTATAGCCATCTTTACTTGTTTGGATAATTGGGACAAACAGGTTTAAGTATGTTGACTTTAACATATTGATATGAGATCAATTTAGTGTTAGTGTTATTTTCCACTCCTATATTATTAGTTTAATTGTTAAGCTTACGTGTTCTATAGGTTATCGATCTATGGTTCACGGCCAGTCATGCCCTTGGAGTTTGGGGAGTATGACATTCAGTGTCCATACACACAACAAAAATGTGCAAAATAAATCAAAACAATTTAAGATGACAATATAGAACATTAATATGTCAATAATGTATTATTATATGGATGTCGAATCAATGATGCATACCAAAACAAGCAAGACAAACAATAATACGACACAGCACAGTTACATAGCAAACAAAATTACAAAGTGGTTGAAACATTCCGTAGAAGGTTCAACATAAAACATCTTTAATCATGTTCACTTCAAATTTTAATACAACATATTAGAAGTTCCAACAAAAATACAATTTTGTAAATGGCTAGTGAAGGAATGATGAAGCTCGAGTGTTGATGGATGGACACTTCCGATGATTGTGACCCGCTTTACCACACAACCCGCAATGTACGTGACTACAATCCTGAATCAGGAAGTCCATCTCATTGCGTATGTGCAGTGTCTTAGGACGACCAATCAAGTCGCACTGGTTGCAATTAGGGACTAACTTGGGACCTTCAGTAGCATCCCAATAATCTTCATGCTCAAGAAGAAATATTTCGGGCTCCCATGTGTTCTATAAAGTGTGATTTGTGAACATCCTCTAATTCACCCAAAGCAATCCCCGCCTTACCCTTTTCAAAACTCTAACTCGTTGGGGTATTGTGCACACCATATATACCATCTCCAAAATGAAGGTGGGTGTGAGAATACTGCCCAGACATATCCATTAACTGCATCCCCACAAGAGTGGAACATTCACCTGTCCACCCCAAAGTTTGAAATGTAGAGTTATCTATCTTTTGTCCAAGCAAATCAATGTAAGACATGCTAGTAGTGGTTAGGCACCCCCTGGTCTGACTACCACTTATGACTACATTGATGTCCTCCGTCTCCATATATAAATAGGGGTGATAATCTAGCTAAATTCAAGTCTAATAGTTCGACTATTAACATATAAAAGAGCCTAAAAAAATATTCAAGTTTGGCTAATTTAACAGCCGTACATACAAACCAACAGTAGCCATGGTGGGGTTGTCGACTACCACATTAACCAAACCACCAACAAATTTATTGTTCCAAATTTTTAGTTCGACATTTGTATCCATGTTTGGTCTTGCTCCAATTGTTATTAGATATCTACATGTCAACCTAAACTTGTAACACGACTTGTCCAACCCCATTATAGAGTAAATTTTACTCAACAACTCTGAAAATTTTGTACCCCTATTTATACAATTCTGCCTTTTGGAAGAGAATTGTAAAAGCCATCTGATCCATATTGCATTTTTCTACCCCAATACAACAATACAATAACTTGCCTTCCCACCATTTCAGATAATATACGTAGTCAAATATGTACGGAAAGAACAAGTACCTGCAGATGGGTAAAAAAGAGTTAATAAATGAGAAACGACATCGCCCTAGTTTTGCTATCAACTTTCCTTATTAAATAATTGGGTACATAGTGGAGAAAGAAATGGTGGTTATAAGGAAAACATATTAAAATATAACAATTCTCTCGTTTTGTTTCAATGTCAGTGCGCAACCCTGTGCATGTACCAAAGAATTTCAAACCAAAAATAACACTCAGTTTACTCTCCATTAATAGGGGTCCAAGAGGGGTAGATAGGGTACTACTCATGTGCTAACTAGGGGTGTTAAACGTGTCGAGTTAGGTCATTTCGTGTTGAATAAATTTTGAATTTGTGCCGAAAATTTCAAAATCCAAAATCTAACATGTTTAATAATCGTGTCAAGATATATAAACACTAACTTGATCTGGTCATTAAATGAGTTACCCGAGCTCAACTTGTTTGACACGTTTAATGAACGTGTCATTTTAAGATTAACACACATAACATGATCTGTTTAAATTGTTTAGCACACATAGCACATACATATTCAACACATATAACTTACTTTCACACTAGTTCATTACCATTACATACATCATTCAATTATTCATTCAAAATTTTAAATATTTTTTTACAAATAACATATCACATCTCATCAATGAAATTAACTAAAATGAATTCAAGTTTCAACCTAAAAAATAAAGTAAGAATTATACTAGTATACTGTCATAATAATGTTAAGAACTATACTGTCAATTATCATAATAGAAATAAGAACTAATAAGTAATAATGTTAAGAACACATCAGTCATACATAATAAGTAAACTATAATGTCATAAACGAGTTAAACGGACCTACAATAGGTTTGGTTAGGTTCATATCTGAATCATGTCGACCCGTTTAAAATATATGGGTTAATTAGGTCAAAATCAGGTTGACCTAATTTTGACATGAGCCTAACATTATTTTTTTCGTGTTGACTCGTTTTAACCCATAACCAATTTAATTTTATGTCCAACTCATTAATTTCGTGTTCGGCTTATATCGTGTTAACGTGTCATGTCAAAAATTGACAGTTCTAGTGCTAACACACAACCTCAAAGTTATTGGCTGAATTATAAAACAAGGTAAATACTTAAGAGTAATATTATTTGGACCTAAAAAACTGACATAATTTGTTGACATAATGACGTGACTTCAATGAAACCGTTGGATCAATACCAAATTCTAATGTTTGATAGAGTTTACAGTGAATCCAAAGGTGATAATAAATTAAGTCAGCAAATGAGGTCAATAAATTAGGTCCCAATAACATTGCTCAATACTTAAAGTCAGTAGCTTTTAGAGAGGAGGAACAACAAAAGAAAAGAGAAAGGAAAAAAAATAATTTCTTATTGTTGTTCCAGCATATATAAGAACTGAAACATTTTCTTTTCTAGTGAAACTCCCAGTTTAGATTTGTAGTTGTTTCAATGTAAATTGACTGCCACATCGGACCAGAGACCAAATGATTTTCATATGAGAAATGTAAATGGCGCAATAACATTCTAATCTTCTAAATCCTTTTCTTCTGTTGGATAAGTGAATCAATAACCCCTTATACACTATCAACTGCTACACCAAATCTAGCTACAATAAATTATTGCCAGCCATATTATATCTTATCCTGCTATTTATGTTACTTCAAATATTTTATGCAAACTTGAGATAAAGTATCAATACGGGTGAATGGATTCTATACTCAGGTCCAAATCCTCTTCAATGTGGTATTTCTTAGTGTCCCGTCTGCTCTAAATCACTGACCACACACAAGTCGAACTTACTACATAGAATCCAGATCCGATCTCTAATATTTTTTCTCCATTTCTCCGCTTGGTAGATCATCCATCACATATGATTGAGAGAGACCCAATTTTATACAATTGGTCACATTTGGGATGCTGGCAATTTTGTCCAATGGGTCATAAAATTGTTTTGTTCTTCAAGGGTGAGAGAGAGAAATTTATCATAGAGAGGATGAGAGGGAGAGTCATACCAAATATTTGGGGCTTCGGTGGTCTTCAACCCAGCATTAAAAATCAGAGAGAAAGAATGACCTGAAGGGGAGGCTGCCATTTTCAATTAAACAAATGGAACCTTGTCCCAATAAAAACGTTTGTCCAAGTAATGTTTTTTACTTATTGAAGATGTTGGTTGGAATGACGTTTTTTGCCTAAAAAATCTATTAAAATGACATTTTTTAAGCGGTATTGAATTTAAGAATTACTTTAAAAACAACTCGCTTGTGGGTATAAGTTTGACAAAAAAGGCTCCTATTTGATCAAAAGCTCGTTTACATAGGGGTGGGTTTAACTGCTAGCTCCAACATCTAGTTTTCAACCTGAAAGACATGGTTGACCAGCCCTATTCCAGAAACTAGTTGCCTATGCCAACTTCAAGAACATGTTAACCCAGTTCTAAGGGTGTATGTCTAACATACAAATTTTCTAAACCTAGATATGACTCCCTATGAGCTTGAAGTATTTTAAAAACGTCGATCTGTATGACGTCTTCGTCACAATACAACCTATAGCTAATTACAAGTCATTGAATTGTCAAATAATGTCTTAGACCTAACATAGAGAATACTAAATCAACTAGCTTAGTTAAGATGCCATAACTAATGCTTCATCCTCCTGGGGAAAGTGGGAGCAACTTACCTGCTTGTGGATTAGGTCCCGTAGGAACTTCTTGCCTACTAGTGGATTAATTCCCATGCGAGCAACTTTTCAGTGAGTGGTTACTACCATTGGATAAAAATTTACAAGATCATTACTTGTGTTAACTCGTGCATGAAATTATTCCACGTCGTCACTTGATGATTGAGACGGAAGATTTTCATGATTACTTCCTGAGATGATTTAGAGTTTACAATAGTTGTAAAGACTCACATCCCTTGCTTGTAGAGAGTGGATTAATGATGTGCAAGATGAGATGGAGTCCATCAGAATTAACCGTGTCTGGGATTTGGTTGACTCTTCATTTGGCTCGTAAAACTACTAGGGACACATTGGTTCCAAAAGTTGCGCGCAAGAAGCATGGTTTCATTGAGGAAACTGAACTTGCCCAGTGGTAAGAAGCTTCAACCTTAATGTTTTTATTCTGGTTGCTATTGCGCATTTAAATCTAGAACTTTATTTTGTTGAAAAGACTACATTACTCAGTAGAAAATGATTGTCTTCTGCTAGTTGCTTTGTGGCGAAAGGTCATATACACAAATTGCTCACACACACACACACACAGGAAAGTTTTCAAAGTAATTATTTGTCTGTTTTATTTAATTTTCCTCAAAAGGGAACCCCAAATTAAAAATTAAGAGGAAAGGAGAAGCATTCATTGATACCAACATATCCCCCATACTATTGATTTATCCTTAGAAGGTAATGTGTAACAATCAAAACATAATTATTACTAAATAAGTTTACTCAAATTGTCGATTCAACATATGCGTAGATATTGTGTATGATTATTAGATCCTAATCAATGATCAATGTGCGTATCATGATGATAAGATTTAGACGGAAGATACTACATTTAAGATCAAATGACCAAATTAAAATGCAAATGTGATTGTTAAAATTTGGATTACATTCAATCCTGAAATGAATGCCCTACAACCCGATCCACGTAGATTTAGCATAAACAAAACATTAAAACTTCGGTTTCACTATTCCCCTAAAGCTGTAACTGCGCCCTTGATCCTTCGCCATATCACTGATTGATCATTGAAGAGCTATCCCTCCCTCAGCAGCTTCGCATATCACAAAAGCCGTATTGCCCACTTCACAATTCACGGTCATCTTCCATTGAGAGAGAGAGAGAGTCTCTTCCTGCTCTCTGCTTCTTTACATCTATGATATTTTCACTTGAGAAAAATAATTTGAAATGCATGAATAAAATAAAGCTGTGTCAAAGTTCGAGTTAAAACTAGAGGGAAGAGGACACTGACTTGTGTTAATAGCGAACTCCCGCAAAGCTTTAGGCAAACAGGTCCAGAGGAATAAGACAAACATATTGTAAACTTGGAAATCTTCTTTCTCTCACACAGGAAATAGACTCGCATAAAATAGTTTGAATCGGCACTTATTGTCTTAATGCCTATAATTTACTATATATAATAATACATACATATGACAAAACCGCAGGGTTTCTCTGTAGTAGTGTAAAACAAACAGTTCAACATGCAGTCGATTTATGTATGTGCTGGCACTGGCAACTTCAGCTGCACACTACTTCCACAGCAAGTTTCTTTGTAGCGCTAGGACACAACCCCACATTAAAATTCTCATCTGAAAGTTCTATGGCGCACTCGTTTTTATTTAGGCACACCTGCAAAAGTGTTTATATATGCCATAACGATAATAATTATAAGTAATTTCAAAAATTGAAGAGAGAGAGTATATAGCAATTTCTATGGTCATTGGTGCTTTAAGCCAAATAGTATTTTTCTTACCATCGGTCCAATACTAGCTTTTGCCAAAAACAAAGGAACCTATTTAAGATTTCTTATGATATTATGCATGCCTTACTATCATGGATCTTTATTGACAATTTCCCTAGAGTGGAAAACTATCTGGCTAACAAACGTAACAATGTGGGATTGAATCAAATGACAATCACGTTGTGCAAATAACGATAAAAGGTTAAGCTAACGCCCATACCATTCCTCCCAGAACTTTGAATTGACACGACCAAATTGGTAGACACCCTTTAACGACTAAGACGCTTGGATCATCTTTTAATCAGCTAGGTGGGAAGAAACCATTTTACCAAGGAGAATAAAACCATTTCAACAAATTAATAAAACCAGTAGTAACATCATCAAACAAATGACAAAGTCAGTGCTCCATACCTTTTCAACCAAAGAAACTGAATCGGGATTGTGGCAGTCTCCCTTGGCATACAATCCACACATCCCTGTAGGAGTTCCAAAGCTTGCAAATTTGACAGCAGAGATCCGAGTAGTGATGGGGCACTTTAATTGGACAGTTGCTTTGTTTTTGGGATTCTCGTTTCCAACTTTTTGAAAAGATTCAAGATCAAAAGAAGGGTGATCTTCTGAAACATGTGCACAGACACCCATGATTACTCGTCTTGAGAATCTAATCTTAGTTGGATCTCCACCTTTCTCCTCAAAGATCACCAGAATGTTTCCTGATTGCTTGAACCAAGACCGTGGAACATGGTACCTAATCCAAACAGAAGATATGAAAAAAACATGAATGTGGGGTACAAAAATATAATTTTCCAGTCCTGTGACACAATCTGAATTAAATTTAGCATCAAAATTAACTGAGAATGCTTCACAAAAATGAAACTGACAATTATGATGTTAAAAACATCAAGAAAGTCAACAAATTTAGAGACAAAGAAAGATTAAAATTCCGTTTAGGTGCGTAGTTTTGGTCAAATCGGAAAACACAACGTTTCGGACAAGTTTCGGAAACACTGAAAAAAATTAGAATTTAGATTCCAAAACATATTGAAACATTCTGAAACCCTCTAGATGCTTGGAATTTCTATGCTTAATGACCAATTCATCTCGACTTCCACTGAACCGAAATGTTCCAATCATTTAAGTGAAGTGACCAAAATTTTGATCCTTGGAGACAAGGAACGGCGCACAATGAAAACTTGATGCAACCTCACTGAATTTCCCTGTCTAGATGATATTCCATAAATCAACGTCAATTATGTTATGCTGAAGATAGTCACCTATTTTTATTAACCAATAGGATGAAAAACTTCTACACAAGATACTTCCATGATCAAAAGGAAATAAATAAGAAATCTGCTGAATAAATAGAAATTGACTACACCAATCCAAATGGGAAGGCAGACAGACATTTCTACACAAGGGCGACATGTACAATCCCTGATGCACGATGTAGACAAGTCATCTTCAAGATTTGAGTGCTCGACTTTGTTGAAGAATAATGTGGGTTATGTCCAAATCTAGACAGCCAGGGTAAATCGCGTCTTAAACAATTTTATCTCGAATGCATTAATCTTCTGACCATATTACTGTTAGCAATTCTAATGTGTCGGTTGGTTATCATAGTTTGATTAATTTGCACCCCAATAATAAAAAGGGATAATATTCCAACTATTAGCTCCTCATTGGCATTCTTTATTTCTTTAAGCATTTCCCTTTGATTTTACCATCTTTGTGTAGGTTCTCCACACCCAGTGCTACATTTGTTGGGGATGAATTTGCCTCTGTAATCGCATTCATGAACACACTCATCATGTACAGAACTAGTTCGAGGCCAGTATCTTCCAATTTCTTCGCCATTCAACCAAGCTAGGCCTTTTCCCATATGAGCCATATCCAGCCCAACAGGTTCATCTCCATGGGGAGGGTCCACAACAACCTGCAAAATTCCAGTAATTACTTCTCATGTGACAATGTAGCTGTGGTGGTCAACTTCATTTCAGAAGGAATGATACTACATCCACGTCAATGCATGTTATTCTCTCTAGGTACCTTGTACCAAGTGAGAGGTTGATTCTTTGGTGGTTCTGAAGTTGATACCCAATCTACACTATTCAAACCTTTTCCCTTGTATATGTTCAAGTGTTCCCCTCGTAATCCAATCTGCGAAACTCAATAAATTAAAGAAAGAGGAAAGGGTATTATAATTTGTGTAGAGAAAGAAAAAGTATCAACTTGAAATACTACACAATAAGAGCATTAGTTTTTTTGTGATAGACAGTGCTTCCATTTTAATACTTTTTCAGTATTTATGTTATTCTCAAGTTTCAATAAATGGAATAGGAATGTATTGCGCTACATATCATAAAACACAACAAAATCTGGGCAGACTTGTATGGATCATATAGGTGGGATGCGTGAAGAAGTTTCAGTCACTTTCCTTTGAAGAACAACCACACCCATTAGTTCCGGTAAATCAGTATCACTGAGTTGCAGCAAATTCACCTCCAATATACAATGAAGCCTAGAATTAAATTCTTATTCTGCGCTATACACAAAAGAAGGAAAACCATAATAACTTTATATATTTGGAAGTTATCAACATACCAGAAATGTGTTTGTATGAAAACCAGATTCCAACACAAAAACTAGAATAATAAAGAGGTGAGTTTTTAAGCCTTTGGAGAGATAAATCCAGTAAAATTGAAATAGTTTGAAATGCCAATGTTAGAGTGTTACTTTCCTATTATGTCACTTTTCTATTGTTTTGATTTCCTATTATGGTACTTCCCTATTATATCCCTTTCTTATTGTTCTACTTCCCTGTTATGTCATTTTCCTACTATTTTCTACTTTCCTAATCTTGTAATTGTCTTCAATACCAATCAAATATAAATAGGTGATAGTGTGTTGGCAACATACACACTATGCACCACATTATTTCATAATCTCTCTTCTTCTTCCTTTTTGTTTCTTTTCCCATGCCCTATTATTCAATTATTCAACTCTCAACTTCATATCAGAGCAAGATACTTGGTTGAGTGGGGTCTAACCCTAGGCGAGAGCCTAACTCACCTAGTGGTTGGACTAGTTCAACACACATTAAGTTGTAGTCTTCTGCGTGTTCGCCAGTTGTTGTCGTCACCATAATCATTCTAAGCCGTAAATTTTCTATCGTCGATATCTTCATCAGTTGCTCATCGACGGTTATAATCATTATAATTGTTGTAGATATGCCTGAATTCGTGTCTGTGTCTCTGGTGTCTAATCATCAGCGCAAATTTTAGTGTTTTCAAGCCAGTTTAATACCGATTCGAAGGTTTTCAAGTCAATATGGTGTTGGTTTAGTAGTTTTCATCCCGGTTCAATTCCAGTTTAGTGTTTTCAACCCAATTTAGTTTTGGTTCAGTGATTATTGTGTCAGTTTGGTGCTGATTTAGTGATTTTCATCCCGATTTATTTTTGATTTAGTATTTTCAACTCGGTTTAGTGTCGTTTAAGTGATTTTCGGGATAATTTGGTGTTAGCTTAGTGATTTTCATCTCGATTTAATTCTAGTTTAATGATTTTCAGAATGTTTGATACTAGTTTAATGGTTTTTTTCCTCGCTTAATTTCAGTTTGGTGTTTTCATCTCACTCTCGACACACGACTCAGTGTGTTCAACGAGGTTGAATGCCAATTTTGGAGTTTTCATCCCGGCTCAGTATTGATTTTGTAGTTTTCACCTCCGGTTATACTTGGTTTATCTTGTTTTTTTATTATTGCAGTTTACTTCTTGTTGGGTTCCTTGTGGTGTTGTTGGTTGTGTTTGTTTGTGCCAGTATTGTTATTGTTGGTGGTGGTGGTGTTGTGTTTGTCCTTCGCCATTATTGTTTGTTTTTTTTTACAATGTTGCTATGATCATCATTTGCTATTGCTTGTTTTGGTGCGTCATTAATTGTTTCTCTAGAGAAGAAAAGAGGTGTGTTAGACTTTACATGGAACAACCACCCGAATTTATTGCTTAGGAGTATCGTGGCTGTGTTGATTAAAGAAGTCCATGAATGGCCTAAAACAGTCACATAGAACTTGGTTTTATCATCCTTATTGTCTACGTAGAGATATGTGGTCAACTCAATGATTTTGGTACCAAAAAATTGGCGTAGTCCACAGTTAGTAGTGTTTATTCCAAGCTGCACATATTTTATCTCTAGACTCCAGCTTGAGGAGAGTGTTATAGTGTTACTTTCCTTTTGTTTTGCTTTTCTATTATGCTGCTACTTTCATGTTTTGTCACTTTCCTATTATTTTATTTTCCTATTATATGGTTTTCCTATTGTGTTCTACTCCTCTATTATTGTAATTGTCTTCAATATCTATCTAATATAAATAGGTGTGTGTGTTGGAAACATACACCCTACGCACCATATTATTTCATAATCTATCTTCTTCTTCTTTCCTTCCTTTCTTTCTTTCTTTCTTTTCCTACACTTATATTCAATTATTCTAGCTCTCAATGGCCTAATTTCTGGCCTATTTATAGGCACAATGGTGTATGTTCAGGCTATTATGATGACTCTTTTGAATAGACAACATGATTGTTCAGAAAAGGTGTGCTAAAACTTAATGTACCAGATTTTTAAATATTCAAAAATAAGTGGCACAAAACATCACACTTTAATAAATACTTTTAGATTCAAATATAGTCGTTTCATCCCAACTCTTAGCAAACTACAGTCTAGATCTTGCGATCATAGAATACAATCTAATAATTGACCACAATCCAAAGATTAGCCATGATATACCATGCCTGATCGTACTTATATAACAAACAGTTAGAATGTGATGTAATTGGGGTTAGGAAGTGAATAGAAGAATAGGAAAAAGATAGAAGAGATTAGGAGAAAGAGAGTAGTGTGTTAGGCTACACATCTACACACAAGTTTTATATATAATCACAAAGTACGAAACTATCCTTAGTCTAAAAATAACACAAAACATAATACTCCGTCTCAAGTTAGGGCATAAATATCATAATTCAGGTTCTCATTCTCGGTGGAATTATAGTATCCATTCTGATTCTTATTTCTGGGCTGCTAAGGTTGTTTTAGAACTTTTCCATTCTTCCATCAGATGAACCATGGAGCCCTGAGAGCTATGCCCTCTAGTACTTTCTCCAATTTCTCCTCAATTCAAAGATGCTAGCCTAATTCTCCAAAAGATAGTTCATTTTATGCTTCAGACTATTTTTATATCTTTCGAAGATGGAAAGTTTATCCATGGTGAATGATACCTTTTCAGTTTCATCCATTTTTGTGCTTTGTTTACTTAATTGATCCAAAATATGCATTATTTCAAGAAATTGTCCAGCTACAGGGCCAAGATCAATCTTCTTATAACTAAAAAATTTGGTAACCAAACATTTCTTACTGGTTGCGTCCTCCATTAGATACTTAGCACAAGTGCATTCCAAAGCCCTCTGGCTATAACGTTATTCTGGTGCACATCGAACAGAGAATTTAGCATTTCATCCAGATGCATCCTTTTCAAATATAGTCATTTTGCTCCCCTTTCACCCTTGCACAAGAGCGTAGTTCATGGTTTCATTTCCATTTGCAGCAAGTTTGGGAGTAGACAGAACATCGACAACTTTGAGACTGGTAATTGAGAAAGTGTATTTTCATCTACCATATTTTGGTGTTTCCTCCATCAAAATGTTTGAATTTGAGAAAGTTTACACAAAATTCCTTAGACAGTGTGCCATAAATGCCCAATATTGTCTTAAAATTGTTGGTGCAGAAGTTTCTGCAATTGAAGCAGATGACAGTATAATGCTTCAAAGTGCTATATAGAGTCAGGTTACATTGGCTTGATTTATATTATGAACCTCACTGTTTTATTTAAATTAATTTAAGAATGACAAACATATGTCACATGAGTTCAAGTTTTTTTAAAGAAATACAGTGTAGTTTTCCATATAAATGATGTTCATCAGGTTATTTTCGTCAATTCACTGAGCGACATCTCATCCATTCTCTATAACATTTCAGACTAGAAGCAACAGTCTCTTTGTAGCACTTTTGGAGTTCCACATAGTCTAAGTACGCTGAGGTCAGCCACTGGAGTTGTAGCTTCTGTTTTTGTATACCAACACCTACCCAGGTTAATAATGTATTTGCTTAGACTTCAACATTTCATAGAACCTTGGAACTCATATGTATATCATCCATTTTGAATATTAAGCTATGAATGGACATGTTATTTATGTAGCTTAGTTGTTCTTAATAATGCAGGTTATGTCAAGCTCGGGTACAAGTTCTCAAGGGAACTCTACTTGATTTCTTGTTGCTTCCAATGATGGGCGGGCATAACAAACTTTTGAAAGGAAATTGGAAAATTTAGGCATTAAATTGATGCAATAACAACAATGAGGACCAAGGTGTAACAAAGAGCATACTTTAGGGATTATTATTGTATTTCCCTCAAAAATAAAAGCCAGAAAAGAAAGAGAGAAAAGAAAAAAGAAAAAACCATACCTTGTAAGTCCAAGAATTTGTAGACAAGTCCATCGTTCCATTGTTTAAACCCTTAATCTTGACTGTGGTTAAACCTGCTCCGACCCATTCATAAAATGCTCCTGCATTCTAAAAGCAAGAAAAGAATACATTATGGGTTACATACAGCCAAAAGAAAATACTAGAAACCATGACCAAGATTGAAGACTAGTGTCAAATTGGTTATTTACTGTCCCAGGTTATCTTTAGAGTAACAACCTCAAGTCTAACATTTGTCAACACAAAACTCTTGCTCACACAATGATGTAGGAGGGGTTTAGAATACTCAGAATCCTGTTGCATAAAGTTGACTTTGGCTCATGTGAGCTTCTAAGACTGGATTTACGAAGTAGAAAAATTGACGGATATCATGGATGGGAAATGGTTGAGAAGAAATTAAGAGGGTTTTGAAGGCTAATATTGTCACTGCAAACAACACTCGTGGATTGTTAGTATGTTGCAGGGATTTTGGATGTTAGGGTTAAAGATTTGGAGGGAAGGGTTGGATTTCTGAAAGGAGAGGTGTTAGGATCGACAGAAGTGGCTTAAATAAATTTTTTAAGCATAATCCAGTTTTTCTCTACTATTTCTCTCTAGGTTTAAACATAAAAACTATGCAGATGTTCATATACTCTTGCACCTCTACCAATGGCAAGTATCATAAACTCGGTTGGTCTGCATGAGGTGACGTACCAAATATCCATTAATTAAGACCTTCAACATACATCTGTAGCATGCTTTAAGAAATAAGGGATAGAGATTTACTTGAAGGCCAACAGTCATGCTTAAAAGAGCAATGTCGTTCTTCCCTGCCTTGAGAAAAATGGGAGTCTTAAATTTGAAGGGTGAAACGGTGCCATTTCCAGATGCACTACCTGCACATAACATATTAGAAAAGAATATTACCAAATGACACCACTTTGACCAAAAAATTAATAGGACGCAAATAGCACTTCTCATGAATTGTACTTTGCACACAAAGTCATGAAAAGTGATGGTTCCAGTTTTGCACAGGGTGCTATAACTGCTGAGACTGCTAGCAATCAGCAACTTAGAGAATCACAAAATCCTGCTAAATTTAAACCCAACCTCGAAGTTTTTGATTAACAAAAAGATGGAGAGCATGACCCTTTGATTCAACTAAAAGCATTGGTTGGCTTCCATTTCTCAAGAACTCTTCACTCTTGTCAACATGTAAACTGCCATTGAAAAGAAACAATAAGAATCTACAATCACTTCGGAATGTCACACAAACTTACATTTCAATGCATAATTTGCAAAACTTTGTATGTTTACAATATCCTACATGCTAATTGAGTTAAAATGTGTATTAATCAAGCATAAGGTCAATTTCGCTTAAGGAACCACTAATTAAAAACATAAAGAAATTTATGAAGACTGCATCCTAAGAAGCCAATCAGATAATAGAAGAGGCAGCTGTCATGCAACACCTTGAATTGTGTTCTAACATTGTTTCTTCTATGCACTTGAAAAAAAAGTTTGTCTATTTACTAGCTATTGTCTTACTAGTCATAACCCGTGCCCGAAAGCACGATGAAACAAAAGATTCGAGCATTTAAAAAATTGATCTCACTATACAAAATAAAAAAAATTTATTTCTTCGTTTCTTTCATTACATCATTTAAAATTAATTTTTACCTATTATTTTTTTTAAAATAGCGTCCAAATTTTCTCAAAATGTATAACTCAACAAAATGCTTTCAATGCGTGTACACTGTCGGGTATGGACAATATATGAAATAAAAGTTGTGTTAAATTACAAATTAATCAAATGTTAAATAATTGAACATGTGATAGAATTGTATGATGTGATGTTTTTGGGGGGGGGAAATGTAAAGGATATAAACTTTCAAACTCCTATGTGTTTTATTATATAGATTGACTGCATAATCCATTAAAAAGTTAAAATTCATTTAAATTTAGACTCGGTACATAGTATTAGAGTATACAGTTATCAAAACATTAATAGAGGTGTCTGCACTGTTTATAAGCAGTGTAGCCAAAGAAAGCACAAAGAAATTCAATATGGGCATCTGCTATAAGTGCAACAACTTAGTAGGACAAAAACTGCTTGGCTTGAATACAATTGGTTTTTCTATCTATGCCAATTACTGTGCACATTAAAAATAGAATTGCTAGAGAATTCAAGTGCTAGGTTGGGATGAGCCTATCTTTGTAATAAATTCTTGCTCATGACATTATAGGTACATTGGTGCATATTGCAATCCCCACCTGGTGAGCAATGAAACTCAACGGAAAAGAAGAGAAGAAAAGAAAAAAAAATTATGTGAAAGTCAAGGAGAAGACTATATTTGCAAGATTTTGCAAAGTGGAGAACTTATTTGGTACACCTTTTCTATTCTTTATTTGTGGAAAATGGCATTTTTCCAAAAACCAACCCCTAACCTCTTTTGTTTTGATTTCCCGCATGGAATGGCTTCCTTGGGTGCCAACTAAGCCTCTCTGTATTTGTCAAGTGGAGTTGGAACAAGTTTATAGGAAGATATACAATGTCCCACGAACCCAATGACTGAAATTGAAGGTCCACCTACGCTAAGAATATCCAAATTCCAACCACTCACAGAGTCAGAAGCATAAACATATGGCATGAAGACAATACAAAACAGACACGTGAACACGACATTTTTCTGAAAATTGGTGTACGATGAGCTGGGGACACGATGAATAAATTTGATATGTATTTTCATGTATGACCATAAGTCCACAAATGTAATCTAACACATAATTTCTATAAACATTATAGCAGAAACTTGGCCAAAAATATTTTTATATATGAGTTTTGCACAAATATATCCAGAGATTTGACATAAAATACATATATTGTATATTCATAGTAGCCCAAAGCCAATCCATAGCATAAAGCCCTTTTGAGCAAACCACAAAACAACATGCTGCTGCTCGGTCAAAGCCAACCCACTTGACAAATTACATAGTTCGAAGATAACAGCTGTGACACAAGATCAGTAATATCCCAGCCCAAAATAATAACTATAAATAATGTTAAAATTACAATTGGAGTCTAATGGTAATTTGTAGAAATATCAAATTATTGTTAGAAATTAAATTGAAATAATAGAGATTAAAAATAAACTAAAGAAAAGTGGCCAAGTGTCCAAACTAAAAGTGAGATACGGGTTGTGCTAATAGATGGACAAGTGTCCATTAATGGTGGGTAAGTCATGTGATTTGCAAAGTATGACTAGGCAGGTAATGTAAAGCAAGGTGTGTGTGTGTGTGTGGGCAGTATTATCGGAGCCCGACTAGACATCAAAACGACAGAGGGAACGGGTTTCACTGGATCAACTAGTAGGTAGTCAAACCGAACCTATAATAAAAAATAAAAATAAAAAATTAATGTCAATGCTCAGTCAATGCTTTGAAAACATGACAAGAAATAATTATAATAAAAACTTTCTCTTAAAAACACACAGATTCACAACACAATCTGGCAATATCAATCCTCAAATTTTTTTCTTAAAAAACATTAAACGAATAGAGCTATGAGCCTCATAGCTTCAATCTGTTGTTTTAAGCCTACATAGTTCTCTTATCATTCAAACTATCCACAACACCCCTTTTTAACTCTTAGAGCTCCCATTTTCCACATTAACATGATGAAACAACTGAAGAAGATTTAGAAAAAAGACAAATGTATTCACCAAAAGAAAATTCCAAGTCTCCCACAAACCCATTTCCAAAATTCAGTTTTTCTGAATCCTCCTAACCGTACCAATCCTCTCTCTGTCACCAACAGATTTCTCAAAATTCAAAGATAGAGGAGGCTTCTTGTTTTCTTTCTTAGAACTGCTTCTCAGCATATACCTCAGAGTTTCTCTCTGCTCAGTCATCGCCATCAGCGTAGAAGAAACTATCCTTCTCACGCTGTTGAATTTTTTAAGAGGAGATCTATGGTGTTCAAGTTCTTGGTATTTGGTGTTCGAGATCTAAATCTGTGGTGTTTACCACTGTTCAAGACAGAGAAGGCAAAATGGATAGAAACAAAGAAGATGACAGACTATCAGCTAGTTTGAAGTTTGGTACCGGCCAGTTTTAGGAATTTTTAGTTCACCGGTTTTCTGGTTCGATTCCTTAGGCATTCCAACTAAAGAACCGTACCATTTTATGTCTCGATTCATGATTTAACCGGGTCAGCTCGGGCCGATTCGATTCTGATAACACTGTGTCTGTGTCTGTGTCTGTCATGTGTCTTGAGAGTTGTCGCCATGCATGTGTAACAAACATTTTGAGATAAAGGGCGCACGTGTCGAGAAAGTAAGGACCTAATCCATACAAGGGAACACCTCCTCCTTGCTTAAGCTCTATAAAACGAAGACAAATTTTAGCCAACAACCATGTCCAAGAAAGTCAAAAAAAATGTCCAAGAAAGAAATAAATGAGAAAAATGGGAGATAAGAGAGAGAGAGAGAGTAGTGAGCATGATGTACACATTAAATGGTTATTCGATCCCAATTTGAGTATGATATTTAATTAACTTGAGGTGTTAATCTAGTGGCATCGATTGATTATTTGAGATACACGGTTGTATACAACATTCTCTATCTAGCAAAGAGTAATTACTTAATTATTCTCGATTTGTATTGCATATTGTTTGAGTTGTCATTATTCTGAAATTTCAATTGAATTTCTTTGAGTACGTTGATCATGTTTTGTGACGATTGGAGTATAGTTATTAAAATTGGCCAAGACCTCAACTCGGCCTGAACCTCAACCCCGCAAAATGACTGGGTCAATAGGTCACTAGTTCAACCGTTGGGTTAATTGATCGGAGTGGTCATATAATAAAAAATAAATTATAGACATAACAATTATACTAAAAAATTATATAAGTTATATGTTTTATGTTAAGTGCATCAACTAAAAACAGTGATAATATCAAATATGTCCACAATAGCATCCAACTTTTAAGACAATCTTGATAAAGCCACTGATTACCCATTCGGGTGGTGAATACTTTTCTTTTTATGCAGTGTTTTTTTGTCATCATGTCAATTGGTATTGGTTCATCTGAAAATTGCAATAGCTCTTAAGTGTTGGTCCTAAAAGAGATAACCGGAATAAAGATCGCTAGCCCATTTAAAATCAAACCGAAAAGAATAAAGAAAATTTCAAAAGTAGAGCATCTGTGTGATGAAATTAAGAAGAAAAACCTTAGATAAATATAAAACATAAGGGCTCCAAACACAAGAAGAAAATCCCTTGTTAAAGACAGTTACACAGAGAACTGAGTGAGAAAGAGAGAGAGAACTGAGTGAGAGAGAGAGAGAATAGCATTGATTGAAAGTAGTATAAAGCTGATCAAGAATAGCTACCCATAAGATAATATAGAATTTATCATCTAGATGAACTACTACAAATTAGGACCATCGAGTAGCAAGAAGAAATCAAACATAAGTGGGATCTCGATTGCCATTTTTGCATATGAAAAAACCCAAGCTGGGGAGATAAGCAGATAGAGTGGACTGATTTGAGTTTGAAATTTAGATAGACTGCAAACGACTACTAGTGGCTGTGAGAAAGACGGTGAGAGACGGAGAGGCTTAAACATGATTCTAAGGTAGTGAGAACAAGATATTTAGGGTAAAAAGGTGTGGTTTTTATATAATATAGCTGACCCACCCGAGTTTAAAGGACCGTCTAGTTTTCACACGAATTAGATAAAATGATCCAAATACTAAATTGATTTGGCCTAGGCACAAGTTCACTAGGTTGACTCACTGGTCCGAGTCGGGTTTAATAACACTGGATTAGAGACTAGATCGTGGTAGCGAATGGTCCAATGCATCACCAATCCAAGAGAGCCACGAGATTGGGTTGAGGTGAGGTTCAAGTCTATGTTCCGGTCTTGCTTGGCATGTGATATGTAGAGTGTGGGTTAGTTGATTGTTTGAAATATTTGATGTTTACGTGATCCTTGAATTATTTGTTATTCGATTATTTGTACTTTTCTTTGAGCATATTATTTTATGCCCTATTGTATAAGTTGAAATCTCATGGGGCAATCTCCTACCACAGCACGTATGGGGACACCCCAGATAGGATAGATGGGTCTGGGATCAAGTAGAGACTGGAGATAAAGCCGACAACTGGGGACTTCAAGAACCCCAGGACAAGTCTACGCCATCACACCATAGACTGGACCGATAGATCAAACAGTGATACAGGATACTTTCCTTCTCTCTAGATTATGGACTAGAGTATTGTTTGATTCGGATGCATCTCATTTATTCATAACTACATCGTGTGTAAATGATTTGGGCTTAAAGATTGAGACTCTAGAAGAGCCCTTATATGTGAGTTCACCCCTCGAAGCTAAGGTTTGTATAAGCGGGATTTGTCGGGAGTGTGAGTTAAAAATCGGGGGAATCTAGCTGACTGTTGACCTTAGAATCATAGAGATGATAGAGTTCAATATCATACTTAGGATAGAATGGTTGGCGGCATACAAGGTCGTCATTGATTGCGAGCACGAAAGGGTTACGAACTACACTTCAGACGGGATTTGTTTCAAATTTTAAGGGGAGAAACACCATGTTTTACCTTAGGTTGTATATGAATCCTGATAGCACGGACAGTTGATGGTAGTCGACTATTGGTTCTAACAGGTAGACAAGATTCTACAAGTAATGGAGATCACATCCAACGCTACAAAGATATGACTGGCCATTTTCAAGCTTGAGGGAGAGGCCCATCTTTGGTGGACATGTGCAACGACCTCATGGGACATTGACACAATGACATAGCGAGAATTCAGAGAACTCTTTATAGGCAAATACTTCCCTTCAGCTCTTCGACTAGTCAAAGCCCGAGAGTTTCTAATATAGGGATTAGTGTGTCTTGTCCTATGCAGATGCATTGTGATAATCAAGCAGCTATTTTCATTGTTAGTAATCCAGTTTTTCATAAGCGCACCAAACATATAGAAGTGAATTATCATTTTATTCGGGATCTGCTGATGCGAAAGAAAATTTATCACTCCATATATCAAGTCTAGTGATAAATTGGGTAATATTTTTACCAAACTATTGTCTCATGGTATGTTTAATAATCTTTGTTTCAAGTTGGGTATTTTTTATCTGTATACTCCAACTTGAGGGGGAGTGTTAAGAGTTCTTATTTTTATATTTTATGTTTATGTAGGGTATTATTGAAATTCCCAAAGATAGGGTTTAATATAAATAAGAGTGTAAGGCAACACTGCTCACACAAATGATTATTCCTCTCAATCTCTTTCTCTATTCCTCCCTTCTTCTTTCCCTCATAAATCCTAATATCAATTTTATCAATCAACTGGTATAATTGTAATTTGTAGCCTATTATGGGTTAAAATATATGAATTTCTGAGAAGAAAGATCAGTTAACTCTCTTTCTCCTCAACCTTAGTTTTCTCCTTTCATGCCTCGTCTCTCTTCTAAACCATAAAACTTAAGAACTTAAGATTTCAAATGTTACTATACTGTCTCTTTCACCATACTTATTAATAAAATAGTTGTTTCTTATTGGGAAAAAATAAAACAAAATTTGGACATGAATTAGGAAATTATGCACCAAATAGCTAAAGAGGAATGAATCAATGGAAACCGATCAAGACCCAATTGGACCTCCATGTAGGAAATCAAGTAGTTTCTAATATCAACGTCGGGTCCCCAAAACCAGACCCAAATGAACTTGCAGTCAAACTTGTGTTAGATTTTCCAAAACCAAACCATCCTATTTCTTCGATCAGTTCAGCAAATGGGCCTCCGGAATGCGGCCATGATGCATGATAACCTAACCTTATTGAGCAAAGTTAGCTCATCTTAAAAATTTTGACTAACCCACTGTATATAGTTGTAACCCCAACAGAGCTAGTGAGAGAAGTTCAAATAATCTACAAATTATGTCTGTTTAGTGTAACTTTTAAAACTAATGTGATATAACCGAATGTTATATGCTGTGTTGATTACCTAATTTTGAGATCATGTCATATATCTACGACTATGTACAATTATTCGTTTTTCTCTTTTAGCAATGGCAATAAATAGGCAGGGATTTGGTAGACCCCTGCGCAATCAGCCAACTCTAGAACAACCAGCCCCGCCAATCCCAGGGCAAGTTGGATTACAGGCAGTTGGCAATATTGCAATAAAATTGAGAAACAAAGTAAAAAATAATAAACTTGATACAAAAATAATTTAAACTGAGGCACGGGTATCTCGTTCTCTTTAAGGAAATTCAAGCCCTCTACGGATGGCAAAGCCCAAAACCGATGCAGCAGACCTTCTCTTATGACTTGTCCTCTCTAGGATATAACAACCCAACAGTTTCGTCATATGACACTAACCAACTCTACACAAGTGGTTAAGTCCAAAACTCCACCAATAAGAACACCTTTCTTTAGCTTCAACCCTCAAGTATGTGTAGCATTGTTTAAGTGTTGGATAATTGTTTTTTCAAAACTTCAAATGCACATTTTGGAGATCCTATTTATAAGCTCTTAGAACATTCTAGAGTTTATGTATACAACTCATTCATGTATACATAATATACATGTATCTAACTGCATATATCTAATAAATAGGATTCATGTATACAACGCATTCATGTATACATAATATACGTGTATCTAATTAATATAATTCATATATTGAAAATGATGAATACATGTATTAGATAATATTCATGTACATACATGTAGTTATACATGTATGTAATAATATGATACATGTATATGTACAATACATTGTATGTAAAGATTCATGTATGTACATTATACATTAGTACAATGAATTATATATAATATTACACACTAGTACAATGAATTATACACAATATTAAAATGTACCAACACCGGCAATCTATCAATGTTTAACGAACCTGACTACTTTAAGTCAAAGTCAAATGCAAATGCAAATGCAAGGTACTTTAAGACCAACCTTGTTGTATACCAGAGGTAGTCGGTGGTATCTTTTGTGGTGTTGATGTGATCTACAAAGCCATTCTTAACGAAATCAGCTTCTCCCCAGATCCCAGCGTTTTCAACAAACACTTCCCATTCTAGACTTTTCAGGTCTTTATCCGGTGATACTATTGATCGCTGCAAATCCTCTGGTACCATCTCAACAATTGAAGTTTGAGATCCGACCTGTTAGAAATCTCCATAATAAGCCGCAAAAGCTAATCAAAAAGCAAGAATCAGGTGACAGAACAAGGGAGACTCAGAACCAGTCTCCTCAACAATGTATACATTAACTATAGGCACATGAACATCCTAAGTAAGATAGACAATTAAGGGTTGACCGGAAGCAGACCCAAAGTTTGACACTTATTTAGCAGTCTTATACCATGCAGAACATGGTTATGATTATGTATGCCATGTGCGAGTTCATTGAGAGACAATCCTGTTGGCAGGGACATATGTATCAGTTTTCTACTTGATAACACAGCAAGTTTCTGGAACAAGAATGAATGATATTTTTACTTTAAAAAATAGTGAAAGAAAAATCAGAGCAAGAAGGTCATTTTGCCACATAGTCATTGAAACCAAGATAACTTACTCAAGAAAACATGATCATCTTTTTTAATCTTCACGCAGCATCAAAGGAAAACTGATTTAAAAAGAAAGGCTCGTAGCTTTATTTTTCTCCCTCATTCACCTTTTTCTCTCACTACCACTCATGACTATAGCTTCTGAAAGCATTTTATCCCATGAAATATGGAACAATATCCACAATATTACCCCTCGTTCATATTTGTAAATTCACATTAGTATCATTCCAAATAGAGGAATAATAACCTTCCATTTTTACAGGTGAGTCACAAAAACTGTTTTATCAAATAAAGACGTGTGAAAAAACCAGAAGTTACCTTCGCTGTGTTAAATACTACATTTTTGCAGTCTGGCAGAATGCTAACCGACCACGCTGGCAGGTAATATGACATATTCCGGAACTTTACCATCATGTCATTTTTATCATCCATGTTGGAAATAAAGGCAGCACAAGCTCCTGATGCATCCGTGTAGACATCAGCCTACAAACTAGTGGTTATTCACTAACTATGCACAGATGACAAAAACAGCAGATCGAGAGAAGAAGAAAATATTATGCGACTTGGCTCAGTCGAAAAATATAACGAAAGTACAATGCAGCCTGAAGTTGGAATTCCACACCAAAGGATCTCAGATAGTAATATAATCAGAATGTAATGTAAGGATAAATATAAATTTGGAATAAATCCATATCATGATATCATCCACTAGAATGTGAAAAGGTAATCTTTTGCAGTACGTTGATGAACAGGACCAAGAAAGAAGTTAATTGGTCCTTGTCCACTGTAAAATGACTCAAATTTATATGCTTATATTCGGTAAGGAAAAAATTGTATAGATCACCGGTATAATTATGGAAATTAGCTATCAAAAGCAGCATAAAGAACATTTCCTTTTGAAGATGTCAATTCGAACACAAATCCTCATGAAATGAGCCCATCCTTTCCAAACCGTTGTCAGTAAATGTTTTCTTGGAGAATCACCGATGTCCAACAACCTGTTTAAACTTCAAATGATTCATCGACTTTTTGAGAAATCATTATTCCAGTTAGCATATTATTTCACCACCTAGTTTGACACTACAAATGTTTAGTAATCCATAGTGACACCTGAAATGGAGATTGTTACACACCTATCTACTCTAAAAGCTTTAGTTGTTAAAAATGGTACAACTTAAGTATCTATATTTCAACACGCCCCCTCATGTGCAAGCTAAACTTTGGGCTTAACACGTAAAAATCTTTTAATAATCAGGGCAGCGGTGAGATTGGAATACCGAACCTCCTGCTCTATACCATGTTAAACAACTATCTACTCTAACAGCTTTGGTTGTTAGAGAGGGGGTGTAATTTAAATATTTATATTTCAACAGCGATGAATTACTATTTCTCCATGACAAAACACTATTTCCCTAGCGCACCATGCACAATCAATCGAATGAGCACTTATTATTAGTCTAGGCCCGACTTCTCCAAAATGGAAAAGAAGCTATCCAACAATTAGCTCTCCGAAAGCCCGTTATAATCAAGAACCTTGTACAATGGATACAACCCTTTAGTTTTGATATTTCTTTATGTTGCTCCCTTAGTGTGAGCTCTAAAATTTTTTAGTCCTCTCAGAAACTTACTACATAATTTTGGCCCTAGTGGTAGAAAAAGCGTGTGGAAGATTCATAAGTTAGAAATGAAACTACTCTTCAAAAAATCACATTGATATCTCCTAAGATGTATGAAGATTACCATAAAGTATTCAATAGTATGCATGCCAAAGGAAATAATATAAGAACATCGAGAATAAATCTACCACCACACCCAAAAAAAAAAGTCAAAATTTAAAAAATGTTGTGTAATAATAATTTATTGACATGTACTTGTGACAGAGGATTAGTGTGAAGCTATGAAGCACTGGCACATCATTTTGGCAGACGTATTCGTGTCTGACACATCTGGAACACAGCCATGTTCGACACATCTCAGACACGTGTTGGGAACACCGTATAGCGTCCGAATTTTTAAAATTTTTTATTGAATTTTGGACACGCACCAGACAAATTAGGAGCACTTCCAGACACGTTGCCATTTGCAATTTGTTTAAAAGACTCACTGTTGCTAGTTTTCTTTTTTTTTTTGGTAACATTGACAAAAAAGATGCACATCCCAGAAAACAGGAATCCCACATCCAAACCCATAAACAGAGGTTCCATACATAGAGCTCGTGTTATTGCCAAGAAGATACATTGTTCTGCCATCGACCAGAGGTGTTAAAGAGGAAGAGAAAGACAAGAAAAGCAAGGCAAAAGTCGCAGAGGTGCAGAACAGAGAGACAGGGTTAGAAAGAGAGTCGTTTGAGTTTTGACCTTTGGTTTACCCAAAGGAAGGATAGAAGAGAGAATCTTCTTTTCCATTTTTAATCTGCCACATGGAGGATACAGACTGTTTATCCAGATTACTCCTCATCCAAAATACCACTTATCTAAACCATACTATGGGAAGTGGGCCCAACAGACATTACACAGTGAATTAAATTTGTACAAATTCTGGGCAGCAGAGCTGCTTTTCACCTACAGTTCATGTTAAACTTATGTACGAATTTTGGCCAGATTGTGATGCCTTGGTCTTTCTTTTTATTATTCCATGGTCTATATAAAATATGTTGGGCCAAATTTGAGAACTCATAGTCATATAAAAATACATACACATTTTATTCAACAAATCCCCGACATGTTTGTGTCCTATACTTTAGAAAAATATCATGTCCACCGGTCCGAGTCGTGTCCGTGTCTGTGTATGTGTATGTGCTTCATAGGTGTGATGCTTAGATGGAGAAAAGTCACCTCTTGTAAAGGACCAAGCGAAAGCAAGGTTGGTTCATTGTTTAGCAATGAATGCTCACATAACTTTATAGCTCTATGAAGTTCCTTCAGATGTCCCCATTTCGGAAGCCTTGCTAACCCTGAAAATCATATGAGGACAAAAAGAAAGGTATAACTTGTAATATAAAGGGAAAATTTGGAGTTCACTTTTTTCTTAACAAAGTAGGTAATTTGGATAAATGGGAAGGCTCACCATATTCATCAATCGGCGCATCATAATCATAACTTGTGGTAATGAATGGTCCACCTGAAGTGCGACCAAAGTTGGTCCCACCATGATACTAAATTTAGCCAAAAAAAAAATAGATTTATAAACTCGAAAATACAGGAAAACTTCTCACAGAAGTCCAATAAAACCAGTAGTGCAAGAGATATAAGTTACAAGTTAAAGACCAAGTAAAATGAAAAGAAATGTGCTTATTAGATAGAAAGTTACAAAGAATACCATGTAATAATTTTGCAGACTTCCTCCTTTCTGGAAAAAACGAGCAACAGAATAAGCAACATCTTCAGGAGGTCTGTGAGGATCTCTGGCTCCAAATGTTTTAAACCTGAATATGTTGAACACTGCTCACATTCTTTAACTTGAAAAAAAAAATTATAAGCTCAGCTGAAAAAATGGCATCATTATACTGAGGAAGATCATTTGGGACACATTTCATCATAGCTAATCAATATTCTTAAGAGGGACTCTGACCTTATTGAAAACAATGGGATTTCGGCAAAATCTGGGGAAACCTAAACCTAAAGGAAGCCAGGGGAAGAGTTATTTCCCACAAACCAACCTCCTCTTCAAGATCATCTTAAAAATTTTAGTATTTCCAACCATAGAATGAAGACAAGAAGATTGACAATGCCACACAGCTCCAAACGGACCCAAAATGGTGGTTGTTGACTAAATCTCACTCATTCATACTGCACCTATGTGAGCATGGACCTGGGAATACCAGTGATAATTAAAGATTTTAACTTCAAGGCACTTTTGTTCTGGACATCTTGTTTGTTAATTTTAGTTTTTTTTTTTTTTCATTTGAGTTTATTACAACTTACAAGGCAACATTGAGGAGCACCAGAAATTTAAGCTTGCCTGGAAAAAGAATTTAAAGTATCTTCTAGACATTTGCAAAACCGTACTCCATTCAAACAAACAACAAAAAAGATCTACTAATGATGGTAGCATTTGCAGGGAAAGTATAACTATACCATCCAGGCCAGTTCTCAGTCCAAATTTTGGGCTTGTTTGGAGAAATTGGTTTGAAATGGTCACAGTAAAATGAATTGCACGTATCGATCTGCGAAGGACACAATGTAAGGTCATGCTCCAGGTGGAATGAATAATTCTCACATTTGTATGTCACAAATCAAAATCCAGGACAAGTACATTTTATCAAAAAGAGGGAGGAAAACTCATTCTCATATTGTTGAAACAATAAAGAAAACCTTCAAAGCAAATAACTAAATACATCCAAGCTCTGCCTAGTGGATGTGTCAACAAAAAAAAAGGTATTATATGATGCTAACATGAATTCCTTTTACAACAGATATTATTAAACTCTTCGACTCATAATGAACATATTAAACCTGCTGATACCAAAACACGTCCACAGTTGACATCATGCAAGCAAACAAGCAAAGAATGACAAGAGAAAGTGGGGCACTGAAACGAGTTAGTGAATCAGGGTTCTCTTCCTCATGAGCTTGTATTAATAGTGGCCTAATAAACAAATGAACAAAAGTATCCTTCAGCCAAAAACGGAACCATGATTTTATCAATACGGGAGGGGGGCTAGAATAGTAACAAATTTGATTTAATGGGGTCATTATTCCACCAGTCATCTTTAATGTCAACTTTTTTGTCATACAGAACTTATTAAATCCACTTTCATACGATACCATCATAAAAATTAGTTAATAAAATCTAAACTTGTTTCCCACTTACGACCGGAGAAAATTAATTTGTGATACTGTCATTACACTTTTCCTTTGTAGTATTCAGCCTCGTGCTTTTTTTGGTCCACAGATGAAATTTTTCATGATAATTGAATGACCACATTGGCAAAAAATACTTCATTCTATTCAGTATTTATATGGGGAAGGGGGATGCAAGCGGCATCCACTATTCTGTACTTGTGCATTGAATTGACTTTTGGACCAACAAACCTTTAAGAACTAGAAGATATGCTCTTTTTGAGCCAAATAATGTTATGATTGATCTACAGTGAAATAGATTCAATCACCAATAATGACTTAGCATGGATTCTAATTTTTTTTATCTTTTATAGGGTGATGTTTGAAGAAAATTCTATACCATTTACTACATTAACAGTCCAACAGTAAACCAGACAGTCATGTGACTCATGTCAAGCATTGTTAGTACATAAATGTTTACATAGAAATGAGAGAAAACAGGCCAACTTACCTAACCTTAGGATATCCACTCAGCACACCCATTTATTATTGTTGAGTGTTTTAGTGTAATATTCGTTAATATATACTATGATGTAATAAATATACCTCTCTAAGGGTATACTAGTCTTTTGTATTCTTGTTAGGTACCTATAAACATAAGTTGAGTGTGAGAGGTAGGGTAAGATCATTATTCTCTGCCTCTCTCATATTGGGTTAATTCTCTCTGTTTTCTAAATCTAACAATTATGATTGTTTGGTAATATTAGAGTCCGTATCATATCAAATTTATTTAAAATGACGATATTAATATTCAGTTTGTTAAACTTAAACATAGAAAGATCGATAAAATTCTCACCACAGGATCTGGAGCATCAAACTGCTCGCACATTATCCAAGGTACACCAATATTTTGAGATAAAGCCATTCTAGCTGCCCACATCGCATATCGTTTCCCCCCTTCTCCATAAGCCGTTTCATAGAAACCGTACTCATTTTCTACCTGCAGCAAAAGGGAACTGCTGAATGGAATCCCAAACCCTTCCACATATTCCCAAAGTTATAAGTAATCAATCAGAACTTACAAATATGAGAAAGCAGTTAAAACAAAAAATAACAGCTATAAGCCAAAAGAGAAACTTTTATCATTACATTCATACTTGCACATCTTCCCAAAATCTGGGAAAACCAAAAATCACATATATAAGCCAAAAGAAAATTTGTACCATTATATTCATCTTGAAATTATTTTCCCACGAAAGCTTTCATATCAAAAGTTGAAACTCATAAGAATTAACTTAACATCTATGATAAAAGCAAGGATCAAAATTCCTTGTCGTTTCCATTGAAACCACTGAAGTTTCAGTAACCAACACAAATAAGTAATCAAATGTAGAAATTCTTATGTTTCGATGTGTTTCGAGGTGTTGTAGAATATTTTGAGGTATTTTGACCAATGTTAGGGAAAAATTTTCAATTTTTTTCTTCGTTTTGATGTTGTCGGGAAACGTTTCTGTTTTTTAGCCGACCAAAATCATACACCGAAACACAATTTCGATCCTTGGATAATAGTGACTGCAGTGTTGACTCCAATATATACAAAGCCGTAGTCCACTGGTGTCCACCACTTATTTCAGGGAATTAGGATATCTGACGTCTCACTTTTGTTTCAATTGCTACAACATGACACAATCCTACATTTTTTAATTTTAGCAACATAACAACCAAATTCTTTATAAGATCAATTTTCAACGTTGTACCATAGTTCAAAGTATCGGCCGATACCGATATGAGTCGGCTAACTCGACACTTCCCAAGTCAATCCTGTTACACGTTGCATATAAACCCTGAAACTGTAACGACTCGTCCAAGTTTTTCCCGACTTGTCCAAGTCTCGCACAACTCATCTAATTCGTCTCCAAGTCAATCCCGAGTCGCGAATTATTGTCACCGAATCAATCGATACGATTCCGCGACGCCGCAATATGGTATGAATCTCTTGTCATGCATAACCTTTTCTTTTAGGTTGTATCACCTGATATCGCGACACGAGGTCGCGACCGATGTGTCTTAGAGTCCTCCAAGTCAATAGCCGATACCACGATCTTGAAACATGTATTATACTCAATCTATCCCTCCTAGCACCCTTAATAGAAAGTAGAGACCGACCAAACCATACAATGAATTAGAAGAATTGGGATTCTATTATGTTTCCATCATAACTGATTAAAATAACTTGAAACACACACTTTTACCAAAAGACCTTCCCCAGTGAGAGTTACAACTTGCCTGGGCTAAGATGATAGGTCCACCTTGCAATGCAAACAGCTTCTCCTGCTTCATCAGTTTCACTATGAAAGTCATGAACTTCTGCATGTGATACTGACATTCCAAGCAGCCAAATTGATTCCAGAAAGTGTAGTCATTTAAAATACAAAACCAGTGTTTTTCAGGGGAATAGAAAGAAATATAACTTATTCAAATGGTATTGATCAGTATCAGTTTCCATACCTTGAAGGGTTCACTATCAGTTCGGAAGACAGTGCCTGGAACATAATGCAACCAAACGGGCACCCCACTGTATATACGGATAATTTTTTAGAATTTCATGAGCAAAACTAAAAGTTAGAAGAGCTTCACAAGATTCCAAATTATAAAAAATATAATTTCAATACTAGTGCAAAATTTTTATTCTAGATGCAATCGATCAAGAATGGGCATTGTTTGGAACAATGTAAAAGTGTTGGATTAACAATCTGAAATTTGTGGATTTGGATATGAGATAGTTGTTTGTGCCAAAAAAATGTCCTAGACTTGAATCCGGTCCATGACGTCACACTCTCATTTAATTAGGATCAAGGTGCTAGATTAACGGAGACCCAAATTGGGCAATGATCCCATGCAATCTACAATGATCTACAATGACCTTTCACATACCCAAAGTTCCATTCTGCAGCAACAAATGGTCCAATCCGAAGAATCAAATACAGGCCGGCTTGCTGAACGATCTTTGCAAATTTGACCAGATCATACCTTCCCCCAAAATAATACTAAGACATTCACATGGAGAAGATCAATTATAAGTTTTATGTCGAAAGGGAAAAAAACAAGCATTTTGAATTCTTATAAATCATTAAATACAATTTAATTCCGCTCACATTGCCTGGAGAAAGTTCATGGCCATTCCAAAACACGTAAGTTTCAATCACATCCACACCTCCTTCTTTCGCTGTCTGAACCAGTCCTGCCCACATCTATTACATCCCACATGGAGATATTAGAGAACTTATGTTCCATGCGTAGAAAATCAAACAAAAGTTACTGTACCAAATGCACAATTAAGGTGAAAGTTTAATCAATCCAGCCTTGTTCAGTTACTACGAATGCTCGGTTACTACGAATGCAGAAAAACACATATTTCTAATCCTTTTTCATTTTCCAATTGTTCCAGTGTCAAAAATAAATCAGAACACAGCCCAATTCCAAATTGTAAGCATTCAAAAATAGCAAGTCTAGGGGGACAGGCAAGGGAATGAAGGGGGGGGGCACCCTGCTAGGCTCAAAAAGTACTTTAGTTTCATGCAGATTTTGTGAAGTGACCCATAAAAAATTTACCTCTAAACTTCTTTTTATTTTCCTAAAAGAGTCAAAAGGCCAATTAAATCTCCTAAATCAAAATTTTGGATCCCAACTTGAGCATCAATTTCTAGTGTCCTGGAGAGAAGACTTTGTATCTCTCTAGCATACCCAAAAAATACTACAAATTATGGAGATAGATGTTGGGGAAGTTTCTATAAAAAATTAAAGTCTAGAACTTATATAACAGAAATAAAACAATTAAATATAATTTTGGTGAACTATAAAGGGGGTTAATAAAAACTTATGCAGCAGGGCATGCAATATTATGCACTCATTAAAGAGGATACACCCCCTGCTGTATATATATGAATATATAGTAATATTTACTAATAATGATAAATTATATAACAAATTTTTTATTGGTGATTAAAAATGACTCTTGAAGACAATGAGTTACAACATTCCAAATAAAGTTATCTATTGGCATTTAAATGAAGAGTTACAACTCTTGTAAAGAGGTGTATGGAACACAATAAATATAGGGTTCCTATTCATTGACCATAAAAAGAAAAAAAAGGTCAGTTGTTAAATTCTAATTCTATTATCATATTTTCTTGAGATTAATTTTCATAATTTCATTCGGGTTGAGTTTTGATTCTAAGACTACTAAGAAATACAGTATTTGATAGTCTTAATTGTTAGGCATTGTTTCCTACAGATAGAATTTCCATGAGTTCATCTGCATCATAGTAGAAAAATTACTATCTTGAAGAAAGCGAGTGTCGCGCCTTGCAATAACGATTTTTTCCTATCTTTCTTATGTTGATTGTATCTTCTACTTTGATTTCTTGTACCATAATTTTGATAGCCACTGGTTTTTTTAAATGAAGAAAAAAAGAATTGGCATTGTTAACTGACATTTTGGTGGCCATTGTTTTGATGGCATTGAACAACCCAAAATTTTGTCAACCCAAAGTTTTGGCATCCATAAATTTTGTCAACCCAGAATTTTGGTGGCCACTGGTTTTTT
Organism: Ilex asprella; assembly: GCA_023539305.1. Classification (NCBI taxonomy): domain Eukaryota; kingdom Viridiplantae; phylum Streptophyta; class Magnoliopsida; order Aquifoliales; family Aquifoliaceae; genus Ilex; species Ilex asprella. Next base: position 4,907,430 of record CM042190.1, on the reverse strand, counting down.
TAAATTCAAATGGAAGAATGTTTTTCACTTCCATGCGACGGCATTTCATGCGAGCAGAATTAAATAGTCACGTTTTATTAGAAGGAAGAATAAATTTCTGGTTACTGGTACAACAACCGGAGACCATTGATATTCAAATGCAAGAGAATTCGATGAGGTGTCGATTCATCAAAAAATACCACTAACCGTTGCAATAGAAAGTGAAGAAAATAGACGGTTTCGGCACCATTTCATATAAAATTGGCATTGTTTGATCAAGCAGTAAAAAGCAAGGAAGAAGCGAGAACAGTGTCTTTGGTGGGGCCCTGTAACAGAAGATAAAAAAGGGGCTGAAATGGGTTTGAATTTTTGAAGGTCTTGACTTCATACGGGAACATGCTTCCTTTGCAAAGTTCACCTGGTGCCTTCAACTTTAGAACCGCCAAAAGAAGAAGAAATATGTGTGGCGTCCTTGTCTAATTTGGAAGCATCACAGATTTTTTGAATATACCAACAAGCATGAAAATTCTATGAGGATTTTTGAGTAAGACTATATCGATGTGGTGGTGTGAATATGATCTACCATCAATCCTATAAGGATGGATCTTTGATTTAATATATGAGTGGGATTGTACATCCTACGAGTTGTGAGCATATTTATTATTGCACTAGGCTATTTTATTTGTGAATTTAGTACAGTATACTATATGTGAACCTACATATATGTGCTAGTTTGAAATTCACACATGCCTAGTTGAGACAATCTCTATACTTTTTAAACAGAAAAAAATTAAAAGGAAGTGATACACATTCTTTTATTCAAATAGAGGTTTGATAGAAAGATAGATTTAACACAATTGATGGCATGCAAATTGAATTAGAACAAGATACATAAATGCTACAATATGTATTAAGCATTGAATATATGATACCTTGCTGAATAGACTTTCTATAATTTCTATTAAAATTTCTTGTGGATTTAATTGTGGGCAAATATATTAAAAATGAAATGGAATGTTTGCACATTGATCACTTGTTTACATTTACTAAAGCATGCAATAAAGGAATGGAATGAAAACAAAATCATGTGATGATGTCCTATTCCTTTATGCGTGTTAATGTTGTTAAGGGCATATAATAGATGATACAAAATATAGTGTTATAGTACTTGTGTTATCTGGATCAGTTTCTTTTATTTGAGTATAACCTCAAATGGTGGAAAGGAAAATTAGACTAACATATATTCAATAACATTGGTATTATATTATGTGTCAAAATGAAAGTCCGATCACATGATTATATCAATTGACAATAACCTGAAATGGATGAAAGGGATTCGGAACTACATCATGTTCAACAAAATTGATACGATACTAGGTGTCAAATGAAGAATATAGTGGGGGCTAGGTGTTTTTCCAATTTGAGGATACTCAAACACGCGAAAAGAAAAGAAAAAAAAAAAAGGTGTTTTTCCAAACACATTGTTTTAAAAGTGTTTTTGAAATTTAAACATCTTAATCATAAGGAGTATGATTCACTTTTGACGTTGCGTTATATGGATATTGTGTAGATTACAAGTAATCTAAGTTGTGAATATGTGAAACAACTTAGTATTGCTTTGATATATCTATCATGTTCTTAGAACTGTGGAATATAGAATTATTGCATAGGATATATTCTTGAATGCACTACTAATTTGGCTTGTGATACGGGTGTGGTTTAGCCAATCCTTTTTTTTTTTTTTTTGAAAAAAATTGTTAAACGAATTGGGCGTGAATTTCTTAATTCGAAATTTAATTTCTGGTACTGTTGGAATTCAAATTTTGCACCTATTCGGATTTAATTTTTCCTCCAATCCAAAATTTTAATTCATGTCTATTCCCAATAGGCAGACTTCAATGGTGTCTTCCGAGCTGCATGTGTCTACAAGGTTGCATCTGTTTGCATGGTGATGATTTGGATTAGTCACCATTCTGCCTATAAGTAACTCAGTCACATAATCATTATGGATCCAATTTTTCGTAGACATTAAGACAATCTCATAAATCATATTTCGACATTATCAGTCTATATTCAAAAAGTACACAACATAGTTTTGATTCGCTCGACGATTAGATTGGAATGCTACTTATATTCGTGTGAAGATCATTGTATTTTAAGAGTCAGACACTTTGATTTCCATAAACAATAAGTGTGAGGCGAAATATGTCTTAAAGACATAATATCAAATACTAGTCTTGATCTACAAAAAATTCAATAACAATTCTTGATCTCCAAACAGATCAATTTAGGCCCCGTTTGGTAACGTTTCTGTTTTTCGTTTTTGAAAAACGAAAAACGGAAACCAAAAACGACTTTTTTTGGTTTTTGAAAATCGCCCCCCGTTTATCAAACGATGACAGAAACGAAAAACATAAACGGTTACCAAACGAGTTTTTTTTTCTCGTTTTCTCTAAATATCAAAATAAAAACGAAAAACGAAAAATTTAAACGTTACCAAACGCGGCCTTATATATTGGTTTAATTATAGATTTATGTATAATTATTTCGTTCATGCTTATAACTGTTTCGTTCTTAATTGTTACCGTTTTATTCAAAGTTGTATGAAAACATCTCCAACCCTGACTCAAATTTAGGCTCAAATTTAAATTTGAGTAAAAAATTTAAAAAAATTGTTCCAACATTTGACTCAAACTTATATCAAATCAAGGGAGACTCATTTTTTTACTCAAATTAAGAAAAACTCAAATCCTTATCCAAATTCTTAATGTTGAGATTTCACCAGCTTTTAAAGATCCAATAGTCATCGTTACTCTCTTTTAAATTTGGTTTTACACTCATTTAAATTTGAATTTGTCCATTGGAGTCCTTTGTATCAAATCAAGTTTTTTAGTCAATTATTAATCTAAATTTGAGTAAAAATTTAATTCATAGTTGGAGATGTTTTTACAAATTAGATATCTCAATAAATGATTTTACTATATTTGGGAAACCACAAACAACACTTCAATTCCATACCCCACAATGATCTTGGATCTAGTCTACATGCTAGTCCAGTGGCGTTATGGATCTAGTATACGCGCTAGTCCTGAAACATCAACACTCCTAGAGTAACCATGAGCTTAATGCCTATCAAACAATACCGACATAATAAGCACCAGCCTAAGATGAGGCCTTTCATCAAAATGAATTGGGCAAGCAACACCTATGTTGCAGGTCACTTGACATAGAGGATCAGTGATAAAAATAAGTCGCATACCTGCATCATCCATTGTCAAAACAATGGAGCGACAAAATTCAAGAACTCTGAAACCAGAAATCAGTATGGTACATATTCAATTCCCACATTATCAATCTAATGGTGATAATAAGAAGGACATCCATGAGTTAATATAATTGAATAAACAATGTTGAAATTTCAGCGCAATTTATATGGCCCCTAGTTATGGACCACTGCCGCTTAAGGTACCGTTGAGAAAAAGTGTTGTGAATTGTGATTGCGATTGACAGTAAAGGAATGGAAGGAAGACCAAAATTGACTTTAAATTAAATAGTAAAGAAAGATATAATAATTATGATTCAAAGGCCCTAAACCCAAAAAATGTTAAACAAAACTTTGTGGAATTGATTATAATTATCAGTACTGATTAACCAGAATGCCAAAATAGAATAAAAACTCCAGAGTCCATGATATTTCTTTTAAATAGTAGAATGAACTGAATTTTTGCCCACATTGTAAAAAAATTTAAACCAATGACCCTAACACATACACAAAATTCTTCAACTCAAAGAACCAGATAAACGTAGCAAGACAATAATGCCCACATTTCAACTCAAAGAACCAGATAAATGTAGCAAGATAGTAATGCTCACATTTGACTGGAAAAAGAATCGCCAACAAAGAAAACAAGACTACCGATTAGTTTTATCACAACTGTTTGAATGTTTATTTTTATTTGAAGAGGATATTTTAATGACTTCACGGGCGCAGCAACCACAAGCAACAACAACAGAGGATTTTGAATCCTTGGAAACACAAGAAAATTCAAAGCAAATGCTTTCTGGTAGTGATGAAGTCCATTAAAAATATAACTTTTCTTGAAGACAACTCAGTTCATAACGAACAAATAGATATACAATTCTATTTGTGCAAACAAAATTCAAACAACCAGAATGCCCCGTTTGTTACCAAAACGAGAGAGAGAGAGAGACAGAGAGGATTCTCACCGCGGGGACGCTGCGAGGGTAGTGAATGGAAGCGGAGATGAGAAGCTTCCGTTGGCCATCGATTATGAGAGAGCGACGGTCGTAAGTCACATTGTTTGCTGCTAACGACAGTGTAGAGAAACATAAGATGGTGAGGAAGAAGAAGAAACTTGAGAGTGGTGTTAAAGAATGGAGCTTCAGCTTCATTGCAGCCAATGCTTGGAGTGAAGCTCAAAGCTCAGTTGATGATAGCAAAAGACCAAACATGCGTTGATATGTAAAGCTTTCGAGGTAGAATTGGAAATAGAGCGTGTTGATGTCAGCAAGTTGTCGTTAATCATTCTATTGCCACTTAAAATTTTGACTTAATTTATTATTTTTTATTTTAAAAAAAATGCTCTCAATTTTACAGAATTAGTGTAATATAATTTTGGGTGAAGTATACGCAGACCTTCTGAAGTTTGTCACTTAATCACTCAGATCTCTTGACATTTAAAATATTAAATACAAATCCTATGAGATTTGTATTCGTATATATGTAAATATATCCGTTAAGAAATTATACTTAAACTCCTATGAAGTTTATAGGTATATAATATTTAGATCATTTAAGTTTAAAATATTATACTTACACCAAAAATAACTCAATCAAACATAGAATATCAAATATTTTAAATTTTATAATAAAAATTCATGTTCTATTGTATCATTTATTGAAATAAAATTAAAAATTAAAAATTTAATTTTTTTCTTAAAAAATCGTAATTAGTATACAATTATATTATTTATTAAAATAAAAAAAATCAAACAAATGGTCTAAGTCATTCATAATAAAACATAAATTTTTCAACCAAAATTCATATTCTATTATTTCATTTATTGAAATAAAATCCAAAAAAAAATCTAATTTTTTTTAAAAAATCATAATTAGTATATAATTATACTATCTATTAGAATAAAACAAAAAAATTCAACAAAAGAGCAAACTATAATGGGCACATTATATTTTAACTTTAATTGGGATAATTTTGTATTTTAATGTGGTCATTTAAATAACCAAATTAAATTCCGATAGATACTATAATTGTATACTAATTATGATTTTTTAAGAAAAAAATAAATTTTTAATTTTAATTTTAATTTTATTTCAATAAATGATACAATAAAATATGAATTTTGGTTGTAAATTTTAAAATATTTGATATTTTATATTTGATTGAAGTATTTTTGATCTAAGTATAATAATTTAAACTTAATAGATCTAAATAATATATGTTTACAAATTTTAAAGGGTCTGAGTGTAATTTATTAATGGATATATTTAGAGCAGGGGTCTAAGTGTTATATATGTACAAACTTTAAGGGGTCCGTATATAATATTTTAAATATAAGGGAGTCTAAATGTAATTCTCCCTATAATTTTTTTTATTTTTTTATCTAGCAATTAGAAATTTTGAGGCCAACTTTTATATACTTCGGCATTATCATCAAACATCATCCTCTGCCAGGCGGTTGGGGAAATCAATCTAACATCCAAAACCCACCCACACCAGAATGAGCTGTTTACAATCTGTCTTCCACTTATAAGTACTC
>CM042190.1:4795199-4891652 GCA_023539305.1 Ilex asprella | reverse complement strand
ATATAAGAGAAAGACTGAAGAAGGATGTGCTAATGTTACTAAAAAAAATATTTTAACTTTTGTTTTTATTTTTTATCCGAAGAAAGTTTAATTTTAACTTTTTTTATTACTTTGTATTAATTTTTACACATAGAGAGAGAGAGAGGAGAAACAGGGAGAGAGAGAGAATGAGTAAATATGAGTTGACTTTTAAGTATTTTTTATTTTTTGGACTTATGATTTTTAAATTTTTGATGTTATGAATTGAACAATAGACTTAAATTATTACAATAAAAATGTTGATTGTACTTAATATTTTAGGGCTTTTTTTAGGGTTTACAATTTAAAGGATTTAATTTTTTTATGGGTTAGTAATATACTTAAAAATTTTGGACCTTCTAAAAATTTGAGATCTAAAGTCCATACTTATTTTTTAATGTTGTTCAGCCGGCCTGAGATATATATTTAGGCTCCATTAATAATTTTTTTTCATTGGATATCAACTTCTATGATATGGTTATATCACTAATAATATGGGTATTCATGGTGCCAAATAGTTTCAAATTTTTTGGTCAGCTTAATAATAATAAAAAAAAAATTAAACATTTATTTATATTAATTTTTCAAAGGGCAATAGACATTTATTTATCCTCATATTGCCTAAATGTTTAGACTTTATCGTCCACCATCTCATAATCTTACAAAAAGATTTAACTTAGAGCAGGATCCAAAAAATTTAACTTACATAATCACCTCGCGCCAAAATCCAAAGAAAAACAAAAAATAATAGTAAAGGTAAAATAACTCAAACTTGGAATTGATTGACACAAGTTGTGTTTGATCTGGATTGGGCCAATAATCAAAACTCGTCGTTTCGCCATGAGCTCCATCAATTTTGGGTTGAATTCTATCGTTTAGGCTTTCAAAACCTCATTTTTGCCATTTTAAAAAAAGAATTTAGAAATTAATAATAAATCATAGAAATTTTTTGAATTTAATGCCGTTAGTTGGGTTGGACTCCAGATAACACGTATTTTTATGTTAATTAATTAGATTGTAATTTTTGTATTTGGTAATTTTCGTATAATTATAGGGATTTCACCTTTATTACGGAGACGATTAGGATTTTAACTGTTTCTATATATATTCTCTTATTTAATATGAATTATTTAGTAAATAATATATCTTTTTTAGATATATTCTTTTATTCTTTTCTATGTGGATTTAGAGTGTATATTCTATACACTTAAAATCTTTTTTCCCTACAGCTATAACTATCAAAGATAATTATTGTGGTCTTACTTCCAAGCAGATCATATTCTTGTGTTCTCCATCTACCCAGCAAATATTTTACAATTGCATGTTATCGCGCATTATTGTTTCTTAACTTTGCCTTTTTGTTTTCTCTACCATTTATTTTCTTTTTTCTTTTTCTTTTTCTCTTTACTTTTACTTTTTATGGTTGAGTTTGTTCTCAATGGAAATTTATAATTCAAAAAGTAATGGGATAGAAATGCAATTCCATAATTAGTTTGTTTAGGACACAAGTTTAAGATTGGAGTACGAGTGTAAGACAAGTTGGGACCAATCGTTTGTTATAATAACTTGTATTTTAATTTCTATTTTGATTTCTATTTTATTTGGATAAAGTTCAAGATTGTTGGTATATCAATACAAGTTGGTTACATTATTTAATTGAGAAAATGAGTTTTAGTCTTGCATGAACTTATGTGCTTTAAATTCCTTGTCTTAAAAGAAATTTTCTAGCTTATAAATATAGGGTTTTGGTTTGCTCTATTGAAAGTGTCTTTCCAATAATTATTGTAATATTAGAATAGAGCAGGTGGATGTTCTTTTGCCTTTGATATGAGAACTTTGTAATATTCAACATCCAATAGTGAAATTTTGTCAATGTGTTTTGTTAGGGCGTAGGCTTGCTTGTTGAGCCGAACCACGTAAGTCTTTGTGTTAAATTTTTTCTACTTCGTTCCGTTTTATTTTGCTTGTAGTCTTTGTTGATAACAAATTAGTATTAGAACTATTGGTTTTGGGATGACTATATCAAAATTCGAGATAAAAATTTAATTATCAGAAAAATTCAATTTATGATAGATTAAGATGAAGACATTGCTTCGTCAACAGGGTTTGGCAAAGGCCATTGATGAAACTTTATCCAAGGAGACAGATCAAACTAAAGTTGTTAATATTGAAGAAAAAAACACACAGTACAATTCAGTTGTCTATTGTTGATGAAGTTCTTCGTGAGGTTATCGATGAAGGCAAAGCCGATGTGCTATGGAAAAAGTTGGAGAGTTTATATATGAAGAAGTCTCTTGCCAATCGCTTATATCTGAAGCAACGGTTGTACACACTCAAGATGAAGGAATGTATGCCCATTAATGAATATCTTGATGAATTTAACAAAATTATCATTGACTTGAAAAATATTGATATTAAAATTGGGGATGAAGATTAAGCCCTGATTGTGCTATGCTCGCTGCCTGATTTGTTTGATAATTTTGTTAATTCGATGTTGTATAAGAGAGACTCAATCTCTTTAGTTGATGTGAAATTCTCTTTGAATTCTGAGGAGTTTAGTACTAAATTTAACGGTAAGGGCAATGATGCTTAGGCTGAGGGTTTATTTGTAAAGGGTCGTCATGATAATTCCTCTAATAATAATAGAGGTCGATCCGTTGAAAGAAATTCAAATAAAAGAAAAAGAAAATCTGGATATCGATCACAATCTAGTAAGAAACAAAATAATGTTGAATATTTTTGTTGTCATAAAATTGGCCATTATAAGCGTGATTGTTTTAAGTTGAAAAATAAAGGGGGACAAAAAAAATCAAATCCTTTCGATTCCTCTAGTGTTGCTGGTGTTGCAGAAGATACATATGATGGTTCAAATTTTGTCCTTACAGTCTTTGGTAGACGTTTTAATGATGAATTGATTCTTGATTCGAGTTGTTCTTATCATATGTGTCCTAATAGGGATTGATTTACTACATATGAGTCAATCAATAGTGATTTAGTCTTGATAAAAAATAATAGTGCTTGCAAGACTGTTGGAATAGGTACTATCTGAATTAAGACACATGATGGGGTTATGAGGACTTTGAAAGATGTACGACATATTCCAGAATTAAAGAAGAATTTGATTTTGTTGAGTACTTTAGATTCCATTGATTGTAGGTTTTCTGCTGAAGGTAGAGTTATGAAAGTCTGCAAAGGTTCCCTGGTTGTGATGAAAGTAAAAAGATTAATGACCTTTTATGTTCTTCGTGGCAATACTATGATTGGTGCAACTGGTGTGTCATCTTAAAAATTTCAAATTCAGATACTACCCAATTATGGCATATGCGTTTGGGTCGCATGAGGGAGAGGGGCATGAAAGTCTAGTGTAAATAGGGTTTGCTTGGCAAACAAGAAATTGAGAAACTTGATTTTTGTGAGCATTGTGTCTTTGAGAAATAGTGCAGAGTCAAGTTCAATACAACTATTCACATGACTAAAAGTACAGTTGATTATACTCATTCAGATCTTTGGGGTCCTTCTCAGGTTCTATCTAATGGTGGTGCTCGGTTTCTTTTAACCTTTATTGATTATTATTCAAGAAAGGTCTAGGTATATGTTCTGAAACTCAAGAGTGACGTTGTTTGGACTTTTAAGCAATGGAAGACTTTGATTGAGAAACAGACAGACAAGAAAGTCAAACGTCTCAGAACAGATAACAGTTTGGAATTTTGTGGAGGTGAATTTAATGAATCCTACAAAGATGAAGGCATTGTCAGACATCATATTGTTCGATCTACTCCACAGCAAAATGACGTTGCAGAGAGGATGAGCAAGACTCTTTTGGAGAGAGCACGTTGTATGCTCTTTAACGTAGGATTACATAAAGATTTTTGGGCTGAGGCTGTTAGCACTGCTTGCTATTTGGTTAATCGTTCTCCATCCATTGCTATTGAGTTGAAGACATCACATGAGGTATGGTTTGGTACTCTTGCTGATTATTCTGATTTAAAAATATTTGGTTGCATTGCTTATTGTCATGTGAATGATGGTAAACTTGAGCATAGGGCTACGAAGTGCATATTTATTGGTTATGCTAATGGTGAGAAAGGGTATAGATTATGGTGTGCTGATCATAAGTCACCTAAGTTTATAGTTAGCAGGGATGTTGTATTTGATGAATCTTCCATATTTCATCCGAGAAAGGAGTTTGTAGTTTTTACAGGAAAGAACAGGATAATAGCAAAGAGGTGGAGCTACAGGTAGAAGCTTCACATAAAGTACTTGATGGACTCTAGTTTATTCTATTTCAAATTTGTCTAGTTCTAGATCAGGTGATGATCCATAGGAGCAACAAGAGTATAGTATTGTAACAGGTAGGGAGATGAGGCAAATTAGACCCCCTCAGAAATATGGGTATGTAGACTTGGTGGCTTATGTACTAACTATAATAGAGGAGTTTGGTGTTCAGGAGCCTTCCACATATTCAGAAGTTGTCACAGGTAATGAGTTTGTACATTGGGTTGTTGCTATGACTGAGGAAGTTGAATCTTATCATAAGAACCAGACTTGGGAATTAATGAAGTTGCCTAAAAGCATGACGACTGTTGGTTGCAAATGAGTCTCCAAGAAAAAGGAAGAAATCCCAGGTGTTAAATCTGCAAGATACAAGACACAGTTAGTTGTAAAGGGCTACAGTCAAAGAGAGAGTTTAGACTTCAATGAAGTTTTATTACCAGTGGTGAAATATAGCTCTATTCGTGTATTGCTTGTCATGGTTGCTTCACTCAATCTTGAGCTTGAGCAACTTGACAACTTTTCTACATGGTGAGTTAAAAGGAAACTATCTACATGCATTAACTAGAGGAATTATTGTTCAAGGTAAAGAAGATCATGTTTGTTTGTTGAAGAAATCATTATATGATTTGAAACAGTCTCCAAGGCAGTGGTACAAAAGTTTTGACACCTTTATGGTAGATCATGGTTACTCTAGAAGTAATTATGATAGTTGTGTGTATCATAGGCAGTTGTCAGGCGGGTCTTTTATATTGTTTTATGTGGATGACATGCTTATTGCTGCTAAGAGTATGCTAGAGATTGACATGTTGTGTAACACCCCACATTTTCTTTTATATATGTATATAGATATATAGTAAATAATTGTTGTAAAAATGTGGATATGTGTAATGGTGTGTGTTAGAATTTAATAGATCGAAAAAGTAGAGATTTAGAATGTCAGTGGAAATAATAGTTGAAATTTAGTTTTAATAAGTGAAAATATGAAATTTTAGGTCCTAGAACTTGTATTAAATAGGTTTGGTGTAGAAATATGTGTTGGAGAGGTTTGGGATGGATTTGGTTGGTTTAGGAATGGACTGGAAATAGAAAAAAAGATGAAACAGTGCATGTGAACAGTGCACTGGCTGCAACTTCAAGCGCGATTTGAATCTTGATGCAGTCAATATCTCTCAAAACTCAAAACATGAAAGTTTTAGAGCTCTTTCTTAGCATTCCATATCATCTTGAATCATCTCAATCGGAACTCGGATGAGATAGTTATGCCCAGATAACGAAGCGATGTCAAAACAGTCCCATTTAGCTTGAACAGTGCACGTGAACAGTGCACTGGCTGCAACTTCACTTGCGATTTCGACCTTGATGCAGTCAATATCTCTCAAAACTCAAAACTTGAAAGTTTTAGAGCTCTTTCTTAGCATTCCACAGAATCTTGAATCATCTCAATCGGAGCTCGGATGAGAGAGTTATGCCCCGATAACAAAGCGATGTTGAAATAGTCCATTTAACTTCGTTTTGCAATTAATGTCTCCATTTGCATCCTAAATCAAAATATTAGAATAATGAGTACATTTAGGCTTCAAATAAGTATAAAAGGCTTTAAGAAGCACCATTGATCACCTTTTATTTGCAAACATCGCAAAACTTCATTAATAGCTGGTTTGGATGGGTAAAATAGAAATTTTAGTGTTTCGGGTGTACGTTGACTTTGGTTTTAAGATAAATCATAAAAATAAATGTTTTTAGGTTAAAATAACATTAAAAATGAATCCAGAACGTTGAAAAATCTTAGGATAGTCATACGGATCAAATTAGAATGTTTAGTGGCAAAATCATAAATTTGGAGACAACCCAAACCGCCCATGAACAGTAAATTTCGGGGCTGTTGTATCTAAAACCCCATATTCAGCCCCTTTTCTCTCATTTCTTTCACTCCTTTCTCACTCCACACCTCTTGGAGCCTTAGAAGAAGATTAAGGGAAGAAGAAAAGGGAAGAAGGAGGTCTATAGGGCTTGGGCTTTCACTTAGAATCTTTGATTCAAGGCAGGGGTTTTACTTCCATTCTTGTTCATTGATGTTAGGGTTAATTTATATGTATGTTTTGACACTTAATGACATGTATTTGCTATGGGTTCCTTGTTTCTTAAAATTCTTGCAACCTTTATCATGTTTTGAGTAAAGTTATGGTGGAAGAACCATAAAAATCCTACTTTTTAAGGAATAGGGATTTCTCTCTCTATATTCACTTAATCTTGGTTTTAAAAATTCTAGTACTTTGTGTTGAGTATTAAAATAAAATTGTTGATGATCTCTTGTATTTTTTTTTATTAAATTTGTTATAGTGGGAATATCACTTGTGAGAATTGTGGATTGTTGGAATTTTATAGTAAATTAGGGATTTATGAAATTGTTGTTATGTAAGATAATTGTTGGTATTGTATCTCTTGTGTGGTTGTTTGGATGAACATGTGTTGCTATTGACCGGGTATCATGGAGTGGGTAGACGCCTTCGTACTCCGTGAGGGTATGAACTTTTCCTACCACTCGTAGTAGGGTTAGTGCCTTGCGAGGACTAAACTATTATTGCTCACGGGGTACCGTGGAAAAGGGTTAGTATACTAATGCCTAGGTTGGATACGTCACTGCCATAATGTAGGCATACGCCCTTCCTAAAGATTGGATATCCTTGCGAGGATTTGTGTGTGTGAGTGTGTGTATGTGAGTCGTGATATTTTCGATGGTGACCATGCGGGATCTTTCTTCATACTTGAGATACGAATACAATTATGTGTTATTGTTCATTGTACCAAAAAATAGTTTCTACAAGAATTTTGGGAAGTAGGGGATTCCGCAAGAACTTGTGAGAAACATTTTAGGGTGAAATGAATTATTAATGGTATATTGTGTTCATTTATTTATTTAATTACTGTGGTTACTTAAACTTGAGATCTGTTTAAAATGTCATTATTTTATTTCAAATGTATATATATCTTATGTTGAAAAATGAGACCGACCGTTTTACATGTTTTTCTAAACCTTGCTCAAGTTTGGGAGGATTTTCCTACAGAGCTTCGTGCTCACCCCCTACACATAAATATTTTTCAGATTATGTACTAGAAGAGGAGCTAGGTGTTGATGAACCTGCACCTTGGGAGACTCCCATGGACGGGCATATGGATCCCGAGACGGACGCTTAGAGCGACATGACCTTTTGTTTTATTTTCCTAGGAAGGTTCTTTTGAGGCAATGTGAAGCCTAATATTCTTTTGTTATTCTTTTGCAAGAATTCAGTTTATCTTTTGGGATGTAAATGCCATATTGTGCATATTCTTTTGGGACGATATTGTATCTATTATAAATGATGAATGCATTTCTTTTGGGTTATGAAATTTATTTAGTTGCTCTCATAATTTTGAATAGTTACTTAGAAATGGACCCGGTGTGGTCAATGTAGAATAATTGCACAGGTTGTATTTTGGGTAGAGCTCCTCGTACAAAGGAGACTCTGCCCGAATTTTGTTAAATTAAGGACTATCGATTTTTGGGGTGTTACATGTTGAAACAACAACTGAGTTTAGAATTTAAGATGAAAGATTTGAGTGCTGCAAAGAAAATTTTGGGTATGGAGATTCACAGGGATAGAAAAACAGGTATGTTATATTTATCTCAAAAGAAATATATTGAGAAAGTTATTGAGCGGTTTGAGATGCAGAATTCGAAACCCGTGGATACTCCACTTGCTGCCCACTTTAGGCTTTTAGTAGCTTTATCACCACAGAGTGAGAATGAGGAGCAATTTATGTCTCATGTTCCTTATTCTAGTGCAATTAGGAGTACCATGTATGTTATGGTTTGCACTCGTCCCAGATATTTCAGAGGCAGTTAGTGTGGTTAGCCGTTACATGACTAATCCTGGGAAGGTTCATTGGCAGGCTGTGAAATGGATACTTCGTTATTTGAGAGACACTATAGATGTTGGCTTAGTATTTGGTAGAAGAGATAATATCGATTCTACAATTGTTGGTTTGTTGATTCAGATTATGCGGTTGATCTAGATAAGAGGAGATCTCTGATAGATTTTTGTTTTTACTTTATTTGGGTGCATTGTAAGTTGGAGGGCGATCCTACAGTTGCTTTGTCTATCACAGAGGCAGAATACATGGCAGTATCAGAGGCAATTAAAGAAACAATTTGGTTAAGAAGTGTAGTATGTGATTTGGGCTTGAAAAAAGAGGTAGCTACTGTGTTTTGTGATAGTCAAAGTGCAATACATTTGACTAAAAATCACATGTATCATGAAAGGACCAAGCACATTGATGTCAGGTATTACTTCCTTTGTGAGGTTATGACTCAAGGTATTGTCGCATTGAAAAAAGTTGTTACAGCGGAGAACCCAACAGATATGTTTAGTAAGCCGGTACCGATGCTCAAGTTCAAGTATTGCTTAGACTTGATTGGTTTTTGCACCGTTTGAGATACCCTTCGCGGTATTTGACGAAAGCAGTGGTTAAGTTCACTTTGGTTAGATGGATTGATGGAATACAAGTTAAGGTGGAGATTTGTTATAATGACTTGTATTCTAATTCTTATTTTGATTTATATTTTATTTGGATAAGGCTCAAGGGTGTTAGTATGTCAATACAAGTTGGTTACATTATTTAATTGAGAAAAAGAGTTCTAGTCCTACATGGACTTATGTGATTTAAACTCCTTGTCTTAAAATGAGTTTTCTAGCCTATAAATATAGGGTTTTGGTTTGCTCTATTGAGAGTGTCTTTTCAAAAATTATTGTAATATTGGAATCGAGCAGGTGGATGTTCTTTTGCCTTTGATATGAGAACTTTGTAATCTCCAACATTCAATAGTGAAATTTTTCTGTTGTGTTTCTTTCGTGGACGTAGGCTTGCTTGTTGAACCGAACCATGTAAATCTTTGTGTTCTATTTTTTTTATTTCGTTTCGTTTTATTTTACTTGTGGTCTTTGTTCATAACATGGTTGGTGGTGATACGTTTTCGATAGCAAAGGTGCTTAGTGTTGGTGTAAATGCAATAAATTGAGAAATAAAGTATAAAAATAAAATTTGATACGAAATAATTCAGATTAAGGCGCGGATATTTTACTCTCTTTAAGGAGATTCAAGCCCTCTGTAGATGACAAAGTCCAAAATGTGATGCAATAGACATTCTCATATGACTTGTCTCCTCTAGAATACAACGGCCCGACAGCTTCGTCGTATGACTTTAACTAACTTTGAATAAGTGGTTAAGTCCAAAGCTCACTTTTCTTTGACTTCAACCCTCAAGTGTGTGTAGTATTGTTTTAAGTGTTGAATTGTTGTTCAAAAGCTTCAAATGCACATTTTAGAAGTCTTTTTTAATAGGCTTTTAAAACCTTCTAGAGTTCATGCATATAATTCATTCATGTATACATAATATATATGTATCTAACTTATACATGTATCTAATAAATAAGATTCATGTATACAACTCATTCATGTATACATAATATACATGTATCTAACTTATACATGATTCATGTATTGAAAATGATGAATACATGCATTAGATAATATTCATGTACATATATATAGTTATGCATGTATGTAATAATATGATCTATATAATAAATTATATATAAAAATTCATGTGTGTACATTATATATAAAGATTCATATTTGCACATTATACATTAGTACAATGAATTATATATAATATTATACACTAGTACAATGAATAATATATAATAAATATGTATACTATTAAAATGTATCAACATTCCCCCACTCATTTTAATATTAAAAATGCATGATGCGAGAGAGTTGATGAGTCAAAGAGAGATCATTATGCATTATGAAAGTGTACTCTGCATTGAACCTTCATTTAGTGAAAAAGTAACCTCTACTCCAGAGTCATCCATTAGCAAGATTACCCACTCTCTTAATTGTTTAGTGATATTATCCATTTTATTATGTGTTTCAAGATCTCTAGACGAAGAGAAAGATTGGTATGAGACATAAAACTGGTAGTCTTTATTGCTTAGACATTGATTCACCTACTTGGGCCCTTCAGACCTCGTCATCTCCCTTCAGTGGTATTGTCGTCTTGGTCATCCTTCTCTCCAGAATCTGAAGTGTCAAGTTCTCAGCCTTAGTTATGTGACATCTGTGTCTTGTGAAGCTTGTCAATTTAGTAAGTATCATCGTGTGTCCTTTCAGTCATGAGTAAATAACTGTGTGTCTAATCTATTTGAGTTAGTGCATTCGGATGTATATGGTCTAATAAAAAATATTTCATCTAATAAATATCATTATTTTGTGTCATTTGTGGATGATTATTTTTGTGTGACTTGGTTATTTCTTATGAAAGCTCACTCTGACTTATTTTTTATATTTGAAACCTTTCGTAAAGAAATAAAAATTCAGTATGCTTTTCGTGTTCGTATTTTACGTTCTGATAATGTTTGTGAATATGAATTTGATCCATTTTCAGCTTATCTTCGTAAAGCTGATATTATTCATCAAACTTTCCATGCTTACACATTTCAGCAGAATGGTGTCACTAAATGAAAGAACCATTATCTATTGGAAGTTATCCAATTATTATTATTATTCCAGATGAATGTTCCTCGTTGTGTTTGAATTATGTTGTTCTCACTACTTGTCACCTTATCAATCATATTTTTTGTGTGTTAAATGGACATAGTCCATATTATGTCATTTTTCCTGACACTCTTTTATTTTTCTTAACTCCTAAGGTTTTTGAGTGTGTCTATTATGTTCATAACTTGAGACCTAAGTTTGATAAACTTAATCCTTGTACTACCAAATGAGTCTTCCTTGGATACTCCTTCACATAGAAGGGGTATTGATGATATAGTCCTACCTTTCGTCGATACTTCAGTAGTGCTTATGTCAGTTTTAGTGAATCTATTCCCTTTTTTCAGCACTTGCTCAACCTCTAGATCTTCACTTTGAGCTGTTCACTGCAGTAGAACCTCTTCCTTTACCATCGGTTATTCCACTGCATATTGTGTTATCATCTACTACCCCATTTCTCGTATTACTCGTATTGTCTGCGATCATCAATTGAGGTGCCCCTCCCGTATTCCTTGCCATCTCATGATCATGGTCTTTCAGGTACTTTTGATTTTTTACCTATAGCTTTTCAGAAAGATACCCGATCATGTGTTACTAACCATTCCACCACTAATTTTGTTTCTTATGATGCACTGTCTGCTGTCTTCTTTTGTTTTATCTCTCAACTGTCTACTATCTCTATTCCGAAACACTTATAGGGTGCGTTGTTTGATCTGGATTGGAGAAAAGCTATGAAAGTGGAAATGGATGTCTTATATCATAATGAGACTTTAAATTTTGTTCTTTTACTACCTGATAAACGGACTATTGGTTGTCGATGGGTATACACTGTTCAATTTAATTCTGATAGTTTTATTGAGCGTCTCAAAGTCCATCTTGTTGCTAAGGGTTTACTCAAACCTATGGTGTTGACTATGGTGACACTTTTTCTCCTGTTGCAAAAAATCCTCTGTTCGTATATTGATTTATTTGACTGTTAATTTTTATTGGACATTGTTTTAGTTAGATGTCAAGAATATTTTTTTACATGATGATTTGGCTAAAGAGGTCTACATGGAGCATCCACTAAGATTTACTGCTCATGAGGAGTATTGTAAGAGTATATGTCGGTTAAAGAAATCTCTATATGGGTTGAAGCAGTCACCGATGACATAGTTTGGTAAGTTTTCCAATACAGTTTTAAAGTTTAGTCCTCTTTGATGTCAGACAAACCACTCTGTGTTCCATAGACAAGCTTATGACATATATATTCTTTTGATTGTTTATATAGATGATATTGTAATTACTGAGATTAATTCTGAGGATATTGTCAAGTAAAAAACCTTCATGCAAGACCGATTTCACACTAAAGACCTAGGAAAACTCAGGAATTTCTTGGCCATTGAGGTTGTTAGATCTAAACAAGATATTTGTTTATTTCATAGGAAATACATAATTGACATGTTAGAAGAAGTAGGCTTGCTGGGCGGTAGACCAATTGATGGTTCTAAGGGTCCGACCTAAAAATTATTGATGGATAATAGTGCACTATTTGAGAATTCGGGTTGGTATTGCAAGTTAGTTGAGAAGCTCAATTATCTCATTATTATCCGATCGAATATTGCCTATGTAGTTAGTATGGTAAGTCAGTTTATAAGATGTCCTAAAGTGCCATATTGAGAGGCAGTCACTCGCATTCTTCGATACCTCAAACATGTTTTTAGTCTTGGATTGTTGTATCGAACTAATGAACATCTTAGAGTAAAAAAATTTTCAGATGCTGATTGGATTGGTTCTCCCTCCTATCAGAGATCAACCACTAGTTATTGTACTTTTCTGAGAGATAACGTTGATATAGAAAAGTAAGAAACAGTGGTAGCAAAATTCAATCATGACACTGAGTATAGAACAACATTGCATACAACTAGTGAGTTGGCATGATTATTACATTTTCTTCAAAAAATTGACTTTCCACTTCAACCTCATTTACAATTGTTCTATGATAATCAAACAACTATTCACATTGCTACAAATCCAATATTTCACGAGATGACCAAACATGTTGAAGTTAATAGTCATTTTATTCAAGACAAGAAAATGCTAGAGATATTGTAACTCCGTTTGTTAGATCTAAAGATCAACTTACAGATCTGTTACCAAAATATTGAATCGTACTCGTCTTACAGTCATCTATTTCAAACTTGAATTATATGATACATATAATCTAATTTGAGAGGAAGTGTTGAGAGTATTATTATGTAATTAGTTTAATATAGTTGTAATAAGTACCCCACATAAAAGGTATACTATTACTTTATATGTTTACAAGGTAACTAAAGAGAGGCTAAGTTTTAGCCACTCTCTGTCTTTCTCGAATACTATGTTAATTCTCTAAACTTAACATATATAAATGGTGGGAAAAAAAAGAAACTATATATACATTAAATGCAACGAAAGTGTAGTTAGTTCCCTTTCTTCTTGGCTTAGGAGCAGTTCCCTATCACATGATGATGGTATCGGACTTTGGTGGTCGATCACAATTTGCAGGGGTCCATCCCATTACTTGCTTTTCATTGTCATAAATCACAATCTTATCTTGCATTGAGATATCTACAAAGCCCAAAGCAGAAAATTGTAAAAAGAACGAAAAAGTTGTGGGATTCATGTTATACATTTGCTTCTTCATGTTGGATATTTTACCTCCAACGACGTTGAAATTCTGCAATCCTACTTCAGTACCATTTAGTATTCCCAAACACACATTGCCCTTTGACTGCATGAAAAATATTATGAGTGTGCAAGTCAAGGTGTTTCAATTGGTTTTGAGTGAGATAAGAATCTTACCGAGATGATAAGATATGACTCGGGGGGGATGTCGAATTGTGATTTAGCTCTCCGACCATTTGGGAAGCTCAATGCTACGGGCTTAAAGTATCTCTTCACATCGCGTACTCTTTTGAAGGGTTTTTTGCCTTTCAAGCAGAATGGAAGGGTATGGTCATCCGATGCTTCTTTTAACGGCTTCCCACTCAATTCTTTCTTCATCTGAAAGCATCAATGGAATCAGTGGCAAAGAAAACATTCAAGAATTCTTTGAGGCCATAAATAATCTGTGAAGGGAAAAGGTCAAAGACTCCGTGTTGGCAACAATTCACATGGAATCTGACCACAAGGGAAAAAAGAATGCAACAAGTAACAAACAGAGTGACAAATGTCCGAAAAAGTGAGGCCCTGTTTAGTTTACATCTCCAAAAACAGTATACGAAAATAATTTTTGAGAAGAATTTTAAGAAAATATTTTTGAAAATTTTAGATTGCAAAACTTGTTTGGTTATATATTTTTGAAAATAGTTTTAAAGAACAAAAAATTGTAAAATCTATTTGACTAATAATCCACAAAACCCACAATTTCCACCTCTATCTTTCTTTCCCCTCTCTATGTCTTCACAAAACACACACATTGGCACACATACACAGACACACACAAACAAACGCGTACACAAATTTGTGCTTCAAATATGTGTAGGTTTGAGGCTTTAATTGTTGCAAGATAGAGAAAGATGCAGATCTAAGCACATAGACAGATAACAGAAAAGACGACGGAGACCTGTGTGTGTGTGTGTGTCTTGAACCAAGATGTAGAAAAAAAAAGACGCAGGAGAGGACGTCGGAGATCGCCGAAGTTCTTGAACCCAGATCGTGTGTGTGTGTTTGGTCTAGATTTGCCAAAGTGGAGAGAGAAACTCCGGCGAATGAGCAGCGATTTTCGTTGCTCTAATCTTCATTGCATAGTACTTGTTGCACACACAGAGAGAGAGAGAGAGAGAAAGGAGATGCTCATATGGTTTATACTTCAACCAAAAAAGAATGCATTTTGCTGCAAAGGAAGTTTGTTAGGTGAACCTCATTAAAGAGGAGTCAATAGTATTTTGTGCTCCATGTTTTCAAAATTTTCAGCCAAAAACTCCCAAAACAACACTGTCTTGTATTCTATTTTTTTGCTCTAAATCTCATTTTTTTCCGAAAATTTGAGAACAAAAATACTAATCAAATGGAAAAATTTTAAGGTTTTGAGAACCGAAAAAACAGGTCTGAAGATTCAAACCAAACACAGCCTGACATTTGAAGGACAACATGGATATTCAGCAGGACATCAGAAATTATATGAGTATTCTTTGAGGAATAAAAAATTATTGAGAAAATAACGACTAATCTTCAAAAAATAATCACCAGCAATGAGAAAGTCAATTCAGACACCTCCAATGGAGTCAACAGCAATGTGGTTGTGCCACAGAGAAGTTAGAGAACAAATGATACGGGAAAGAAACGGAAAATTTTTAAACTCACCCAAGAAAGTAAAGCTTGAAAACTCTCAGAATTGAGGTAAGTATAGGAACTCCCACTGTCAAAAACTACCAAAAGGTCCTTAAACCCTGTATTTTTTCCACCAAAGATGAGTTCCGCGAACCCTGGTGAATAGTGCTTGCTGTCATAAATCATCAAAAGCGAAAATATTAGATACAAATTTAGTGATACAGAGTGAAGATTGAAGACTGAAAAATCAAGACTCGGGAGGAGGATGATGGGGTGTGTGTGTGTTTGGGGGGGGGGGGTTCCAAGAACTGAGCATTACGAGTAATCACGTGACATTGGTGTCCAAATCACATGTGAAGAATCATAAACATCATCCCCAAAGAACAGAAAACCTCCTCCTCGCCCACTTAAACAGTGGCCAACAACATGTCGGACCAGCCCTTGATCACGAAGCTGCGATATAATGCTGGATTTTCCCTTGCCAAGGCCAAGTACTCCATCTATGGGATGATTTGATACACCAGGGATCTGATCATATCCACACCTGTAGACATGAGAATCAAGCAACTATATTATGCAGGAAAGCGTAAGTTCATAATCAGCACTCTAAATTCAAGTTTATCCCATCAGTAGACCACACCTAATTAGCATCAGGGTAATTAGATAAGCTTTCACTATTTAACTGTCGGTTATTACAAAGGCTTCTGTTTTGAATGTAAAACATGGGTTGTCGTCTAATATTTCTAACTGTGGTTCCATAATGTTTCCCCAATATGGCTGCCAAAATCACCCAAAAACCTGAAAAAATGGATTATTTAGGATAAATGGAAAACTTTATCTCTAACATTTTGAATCCACTTTAGATTTGTGTCCAGGTCACTATGATTTATTATGGGGCAGGCACACCAACCAATTTCCTTCTTGTGACAAGTAATGAAGGAAAGACACCAAAAGAAGCAATACCTGCCCTGGATGAAGTTGGAAAGAGCTGTTACAATGAACCAAAGGAAAGGGCAATTGAAGAGGTCAAACAAAAGGAATAATGAAAAGAATAGAAAAGTTTCCCAGTCAGGAGTACACCATACGGAGTCCAATACCAATTTATAGATTTTTTTTCCAGTTAAAGAGAGGCATACAAAAGAAAAAAACATGCAATTTCTTATTACACTCCTTCCTTTAATTTTACTCATGTAAAAAAGACACGTGATAGACGAAACAGGCTCATTTAAAAGATCCAAAGCTAATTTTTTTTTGCCTCTTAGGGGGTTTTTAATTTCCAAGGTAACACTGAAAGTTTCTATATAATCAGTATTAGTGCTTGGTGTTTGCTGAAAACAATTTCGATCAACAAAGTAAGCAACATTACCAACCCGAGAGATAGACGAGGACTAAGCCGTATTCCACTAGTGAGATTGAGGAGAAGGACATCGTTGACAAGGACACCAATGGATGAACCACCATCAGCATACTCTACCTCATAGTCACATTGCTCTGGGTTGTCGCATTTGTGATCACCGGGGTGTAAGGAAGCACAAAGGGGATCTTTACAGATCACTAGGTCATTGTTGGGTTTGTAAAGTGGGTGAGGTGTCTACAAGAGAAGAATAGGATCAAAAAGTCATCTCTAAATATTACAGTGCTTCATGCATAAAACACAACTTGTGCATTATAATTCATATGATGTAAATTACAGAAGATGTTACTCTGGAAACAACAAGAATCATGCATAAAGGAATTCCTCTTATTGTTTCTGCAGCATCTATGTTGAAAGTAATCAGAAAAAAGACGACACTATTCTGCGATAATATCACAAAAACTTTTTCAAATTCTTCAAGTGAATTATTTGATATTTGAACAATAACAGCATGAATTTTCATTTGAGCACTAGGTTGATCATGTAAGAATGGGTTAAGAACACACCAAAAATACAGTTGGAGACCAATATTGACCCAAAAGCTTCAGCTCTCCACTAGACTCGACAGTCCCAATCAGGGATGGATCCAAGAATTAGGCGTGGCAGTCTAGAAATCCTTTGAAATAATCTTCGGAGGGACAAAGGTGAAATTAGAAAAACAAAAAAAGAATAGTTTGGGAGACGAATTCTATATAATTATGAGCCATTTAAGAAATACTGTATAATTTTAGAGAACTTTCAAACCTTTAGATGTGATCCTGGGTCTGTAGTTGGCCGTAGAGTCCAACAACCATAGTTTTGTTAAACATCTGAGCAAGTTGAGCTCAGCTCAGACTCAACTCGATTTTGGCTTATTCAAATAACAAAAAGGACCGAATCTCATAGAATTTTCAAACTCGATTACTAAGGGAGCCAAAGCTAAGTAATGTGTGGCTCTGCTCGACCCAAATAGCTTCCTGTTTATAAATAATTCTTATTTTATTCCTAAATAACCACTTTCCAAAAAAATGAATAACCCTAAATTTGTTCCCAATTAACTACAGATCATATGCATTTCTACTTCCCTCTCTTCCCTAATTTTTTTGAAAATTTGAATTTCTAGTGTTTGATTTATTGTTGATTGTATAAATTTTGAAGGATTTTGGTTAAGAAATCGATGATTTTAGAATTGATTATTAAGTTCTAGTGTTTAGTTTTCAAAAATTTATGTTGAGAAATTTAGTTTGATTTCAATTTGAGTTTAGTTTGAAAGCTCGTGTATCAAGCTCATTGAACTCCAGCTCCAGTTCACTCGATCACAACCAATTCGGCTCAACTAATCACAACCAAGTCAAGTCTAAATACACTCAAATTCTACTAGCTCGACATCGAAAACAATAGATAGCGACATTAATACCATTTTGTTTTGAGACCAAGGGTAAATATACAAGTTAATACCAAACCTTGACCAAAGAAACTTACACCATTCTAGTATTGTGTAATAATTTTACAAATTAACTTCTCCAACAGGGTATAATGGTGCCCGTTCACCTGTGACTCTAACAAGCAACAATGTTCAAAATGGTGTCAGATACATTACCTTTGTGCAGTGCACGCAAGGAGCATCGCATTGAAGCCATGTGAGATCACTGCCAGTATCAGGATCAAGGAAATAGGGCTTTGGTGGTTGTCCTATGTTGAGTTGAACGTAATAAAACCTGCGCAACATAACTGATAATTTCACAGAAACATTCAACATGTAATTCCATGAACTTGCAGATTTGGCAAAGCAAACATTTTGCAAGAAATGCTAAGAAAAATTCAATTTCCATTATCTATAGGGCATAATGTTCTTTTAATTAACTTACAATTTGATAGAAGGGGAAATTAATTACACTTATATTCCTGAACTATACCCTTTGTTACATATTATCCCTAAACTATCCACTTTATCAAATTGTACCTCGAACTATACGTCCAGTTTTTCAAGGCAAATCAGGCAAAAATGAAATTATGCCCAGCAGAGGGGGGGGGGGGGGAAACATCAAATCCTCTAACGTTGTGGAATTCCATTTTTGCCCTGATCCACTGTGAAAAATTGGAAAAAAAGGTCAACAATTGGGCAATTTGACACTCAAAACTACAATTTAAGGTGAAATGTGAAACAAAAAGAATAGTTAAAGGGATCTAAAGATAATTTGTCCTTATTCTGATGAAAATAGAACCCACCTGAAATTTAAGAATTGTGGAAGTGAAGCTACCACTTTATACAACTAAATCTTTTGGGAGTTTGATACAAACAGATATAGAATTACTCAACAATCCTTTTTGATTTGTGCCATTACCCAACTATCTTGAAGACACAAAAATTAACAACCTCATTTACTATCTGTTTAATCCATGTATTTACACAAGCAGAGATGACATACCCATCAGGATAGACATTGCCAGAGAGTGGGAATACGACAGAGGAGCCAGCTGGATTGACCTCCGATGATGTACCTCCTGAAAACATCCATTTCCACCATTTTTGCTGCTGAGAATCCGAAGCTGATGATGACAGAGACAGACCCAAAACAACTAGCACCACAACCAGCATCTTTCCCATATTATCTTCTCTCATCTCTCGATCGGTAAGTTTAACCCAGAAATTTGAAACTCAGAACCTACTAAATTTTTGGCTGGCTTATCAGTGTTTCTAAAAAGTCAGCAAAGAGACAAAGACTTCTCAGTTTGTATTGAATGGTTATGACAGATGACCGTTTGTGGCTTCCTCGAATGGGCTATTAGTTTTTGTCTACGTCCTCTATATATTCCAATTCAAATAGCCTTAGTAATTTTTGTGTTCTTTTTAAGAGTCTTTACTTGTGAATTAAGCATTAAAAGAGGTATCGCTTTGATTCATTCGCTTCCTTTTTGCCTTGGTTTTAAAGGATATTTTGAACTTATAAATGTGTGATTTCTTGTTAATGTATGTTTGCCTTTCTTTATTCCTTTCCACCCCTGCATGGGAGGATTGTGTTGGTGGACATGCCAACAGTAACAATCACGATGGAATGCATACCAAACGGAAAGGACCCTTGACATAAAAAGGGGCTCAGGGCCAGAAATATGGGTTACTAAAAGTTGTGCTTGGGCACTCATGGTATTCGTGTATAAATAAAAAAAAAATAGTAAAAATTAATCAAAAGTCCAATTTAAGTCATTAAAATCAAGTAGTGTCCTTTTAAGACTTTAACAGCACGTGATATATATATATTTTTATTCCTAGTCCAATTTAATTTAATTCAATTTAATTTTTTTAATGACCAGCATACTCTTAGTGACTCACGTTCATTTTATTCTTTTTCAAAAATATTCTCCCTCTTGCCCTTTTGTTCTCTCTCCTCTCGACGATTAAATATTCAATGTAACAGTAACACTATGTTATTTTTGTTACGTGATGTCCATATCTAATTAAAAGACTAAAAATAGATAAAATGAATCCTATTATTTTCATAACTATTAGTAACCACTACATTCAATCAACAACATAAAAAATTAGTGGGATCAATTTTACCTATGAGCAGTGCTATATATTCTAAACTTACATATCAAATATGCGTTCCAAATTAATGGGAATCATTTGATGAGTGGTCTCATCAATTTTTTTTATTGGGACCTACTCATCCAATTATTCCTATTGATTTGGAATGCACATTTGAGATATAAATTTGAGATACAAAATATTACTCTTTACGTATTTGTCGTCATCTAATTGAACGGTGATACTTATTGCAATAAATATTTTCTCCTTTTCGGCCACAAGAAAGTCCTCAAGACCAACCCATAGCCACAAATATTGCCTCCACAGCAACCACCGAGAACATCAAAGCTGCCGCCGACAATAGCAACTAGCAATGCCGACAATAAAACCACCAAGAATCAGGATAAGCTTCACAACAATCTGATTTCAGAAATAAATGCAGAGTTTGATCCTTATCAAAAATATAAGAGTGCCCAGAAAGCAGCAGAGAGATGAGCTGTAATCGGGAGACATAGAGGTCTAAGAACATACAAATTGCGGATTTGGATAGTAAATCGAAGATTAGGCGGTGACGAAGAATCTTCAATGCCGGAGAGAGATCAGACTGTGGCATGTTCTTAGTAACTGTGAAATCTGTTGAATTATTAGAGACCATAATGTGCTTTCTGCTACAAACCAACGGTTTAACCCGTTGAAGCGTAATATGTCCTCACTCGAGAATGTATGGCGCAACTTTTTGAAGACAATGGTATGCACAAATACATGATAGTGAGAAGTTGATTTTCAGGAAATAGTTACCATTTTATTATATTGCCTTTCTAATGGACTAGTTTGCTGCTTTTCTGCAAAATACACAGTGATAATACCAAAAATAATTCAGAAATACGAGCTCAGAAATCCAAGTCAGGTCAGGAAGTCAGCTAAGACAAAAGAGCTCAGAGTACCAGAGCTCAGCTCTATTCGACTGGGATAATAACAAGAATGGCGTGGGGACAGTCGGACAGACAAAAGGCATCCCCAAAAGAAAGGGAGCTAGAATGGAAAGCTAAAATCAAGGCATAAAACTCTCAACTAACCAATATCTTCTCCCGAAAATCAAGGAAAATCTTACGAATGCAAGACAAGGATCTCGGTGTAGACTCCTTAGAACGATGAATCAGTCTATATATGTTGTATAAAGCCTCCATTGAAAGTGAGGGGGGACCTTAGAGGAATAAACACTATTCTGTAATTCGAGTGATTAGTAAAGAAAAGGGAGCAAGAGCCTCCATTAAAGAGTGGACTAGTCAAACTCTATAGCTGGTGAACCACTATATTTCTTCTATGTCATCATCTCCATACAAAAAATTAGTCCTTACATCATAATCCATTCCACAAGCCATACAACTCTGATCTAACCTTAGTGTCATGATTTGTTAACTCTGCTCACCTACCAGAAACTACACCATCAGTTTGGCGCCGTCTGTGGGAACGACTGTTCTCGTTTTACAAATACGCTGATCTTTCAGTGACCGATGGTCTCAACTCGCAATATGAGCCGAAGTCAAATCAATCCACCGCGTATGCAAGACCAACAGGAGGCCACCAATGGCAGATAAGCCAAGGATGATCCAGAAACTAATCCCCTCATAAGGGATCCCCCAACGAACAACGAGTTGGATGCCCTCCGTCTTGTCAATCAGCGTCTGCTACAACAAAATGAGAAGTTATTGAAACTCTTAAAATGCCCACAGGAGGCACGACCAGCCCAAGAAAGCCCAAGTAATCTCCCTCGCAGAGAACAGTACCACCTCGACCCTCTCAGAGAGGTCAACGAAGGAGGAGAAAACAGTCATACCATGGTGAGGGATCCACAGATACCTCCTAGGAATGGCCACAATGAAGAGGTGCAAAGCCAAAACGATGGAGGGGGAAGAAGTGATTTCCTCCCCTACCAGCATGAAAGGAGAGAGCAGTATTGAGAACAGCGCTTCGAGGATATTAAACAAGAGCTCAGCCACATGAAGGAAGCTGTTAGGAGAAAGGCTCCTGTCACAATGGATACCTTGGTGCAGCAAACAGAGTCACCATTCACCAAGGGGGTGTTACACTTTCCCCTCCCTCCAAAATTTAGGCTACCTCAAATTGAGGCCTTTGACGAGACCAAAGACCCTATAGATCACCTCAACACCTACAAAAATCAAATGGAGCTGCATGGATATCAGGACCCCGTGCGGTGTAGAGCCTTCCCCATCACTCTTAAAGGATCCGCCTTAGCATGGTTCAACAGACTTCCCCCGGCTTCAATCTCTTCTTTTAAAGAGCTCTCAATCTCCTTCGTATCTCACTTCATAGGAGCTTGAATATACAGGAAGCCGAGCTATCATCTTCTAAACGTAAAGTAGGGACCAGATGAGAACCTTAGATCGTATGTCCAGAGGTTCAATTCAGAATCTTTGAAGGTAGATGTCCCCGACGAAAAATTCGCCATTACCGCGTTTATTGCAGGGCTTGGGGTGTAATCAAAGGATCTGATGTTTTTCATATCAAAGAACCTTCAGGCAAGTATGACCGAGGAGTTAGCTAAAGCAGAGAAGTATATAAATGGTGAAGAAGCACTCCTCTCAAAGATGGGAAACTCTTCATCACGAAAAGAGAGGGAGAAGGAAGAAAAGAAGAGGGAAATGAGTCACAGGAAAGAAAAAGAGCGAGACAAATCTCCTAAAAGAGATAGAGACCGTTCCCCGAAAAAGAGAGGCAATGTGAGAGAACGCCTGGGGGCCCCGCAACCAGAGCTGTAGCCGAGGTATCCACCTCGACAGCTAACCCCTCTCACTACTTCTATATCATAAGTCTTGTACGAAGTGCAGAACGAGAAGTTCTGAGATGGCCACCTCGGATGAAGGCAGACCCAGCAAAGAGAGATCCCACAAAATATTGTGATTACCATAGAGATCACGACCATCATACGGATGACTGCATTCAGCTTAAAAAGGATATTGAGTTTTTGATCCAGCGAGGTCAATTACGTAGCTTTGTAGCCTAGGACAATCAACATCGGGGATTTCCACCTCCACCACCTCAGCAACAGGCTCCTACGCAACATCAACAACCCATGGGGGAGATCAGAGTGATATCAGGAAGATTTACAGGAGGAGGAGAATGCAGCGCAGCCAGAAAGGCTCATCTGTGCAAAATCCGAGGTGATGGGATGCTAGAGGTGTACGCCACATCTAAAGTACCAAGGTTAGACACAACCATAACCTTTTTAGATTTGAATTTGGAGGGCTGCCGTCATCCCCACGATGATCCGTTGGTAGTAAAGGCTGTCGTGGCTAACAGAATAGTGCATCAAATCTTGGTAGATAACAGGAGCTCGGCAGACCTCATCTTTGCGTCTGCCTTTGACAAAATGGGCATAGGAAGAGAAAAGCTAGAGCCAGTGAGTGCCCATATGTTAGGATTTTCAAGAGAAAGGGTGTTGCCCCTGATGTCAATTCAGCTTATACTCACCATAGGGGATCCTCCCTACTAGGGCACCATAGCTGTATGGTTCCTAGTGGTTGACGCTCCCTCAACGTACAATATGTTGTTGGGGAGACATTCCCTAAATGCAATGAAGGCCATCCCTTTGGTATACCACCTTCTCGTGAAGTTCTTGGCAGAAAATGGAATTGGAGTGGTTAGGAGAGACCAACGTGTAGCTAGAGAATGTTACATGGCCTCTATGAAGAAGAAAGAGGTGGAGAGCATCCAAGTAGACGACCTTGACATGAGGGATGAGCTGGAAACTAGACCAACGCCATCGGAAAAGCTGGAGCCTGTTCAGCTCGATGAAGAACCAGAACACCTTGTCCACGTCAGGTCCAAGCTAAGCAAGGAGATTAAAGACATTCTCATCCAATTTCTGAAAGAAAATGCTGAAGTGTTCGCTCAGAAGTAAGAGGACATGGAGGGCATTGACCCCTCGGTTATCACTCACAAATTAAGCATAAGGGAAGGCCCCTCCATAAGAGACATGGAGGGGCCTTGGTTATCACTCGGTTATCCTGCCTGCAAGCCCGTCAAGCAAAAACGAAGAAACTTCACCCTAGAACGCCAGAAAGCCATCAATCAGGAGGTCGGCAAACTTTTCCAAGCCAAGGCCATAAGGGAAGTAGATTACCCTATTTGGTTGGCCAATGTGGTTCTTGTTAAGAAAATCAATGGCAAGTGGCAGTTATGCATAGACTTCACTGATCTCAATCGAGCCTGCCCCAATGATAGTTTTCCTCTACCTCGGATCGACTTGATAGTAGATGCTACCACTGAGCATGAGCTCCTCAGTTTCATGGACGCTTTCTCAGGGTATAACCAGATCAGAATGGACCCCAGTGACCAAGAGAAGACCTCATTCGTGACAGAACAAGGAACGTATTGCTACCAAGTCATGCCTTTTGGCTTAAAAAATGCCAGAGCTACGTACCAGCGCTTGGTGAACAGAATGTTCCAGAGAAAAATTAGAGCAACTATGGAAGTCTATATTGATGATATGTTGGTAAAGTTGTTAAAGGCCGAGCTCCATATCCAACATCTGGCGGAATCCTTCCAAGTCATCAAAGAATACAAGATGAAGCTTAACCTTGCCAAATGTGCCTTCAGGGTTTCAGCATGGAAGTTTCTAGGTTTCATAGTGAATAGTAGGGGGATAAAAGTCAATCCTGCCAAAGTAAAGGTAGTATTAGACATGCAACCACCCTCAAACACAAGGAAAATTCAGCGACTGACAGGGAAAATAGCTGCCCTGAGCCGTTTCGTATCTCAATCAAGTCACAAATGCCAGCCTTTCTTTCGAGTACTGAAGAAAGCTTTTGAATAGGATGCCCAATGTGAAGAGGTATTTAGGTCTTTAAAGGTTTATCTGAGTTCCTCCTCAACTTTGGTCAGTCCCACAGAAGAAGAAGTGCTCATCCTATATTTGACTGTCTCAGATTTCTCTACCAGCGTAGCACTCGTAAGAGAAAAAGACAGAGCTCAGCAACCAGTGTATTACTGCAGCAGAGCTCTAAGGGGTACAGAGGAGAGATACCCGAAGATGGAGAAACTTATCTTAGCCTTGGTCACCACAGCCAGAAGGCTCAGACTATACTTTCAGGCCCATACCATAGAAGTCAAACAGGTGTTAAATAAGCTGTTAAATAAGGTGTTAAATAAGCAGGTGTTAAATAAGCTTGAATGCTCTGGGAGATCGGTAAAGTGGGCTATTGAGCTCAGTGAATTTGACATCAGGTATAAACCAAGAACTGTCGTAAAGGGTCAGATTCTGGCACATTTTATCGCAGAATTTATAACAGGAACACCTATGGAGACCACACAACTAGTACCTGATCTCCATATATGCAGACTTTTGGTAGATGGTGCAGCCAATGCCCAAGGAACCGGAGCGGGCCTAATTCTGACCTCACCAGATGGAGTGAACGTCGAATGCGCCCTTAGGTTTGGGTTTAACGACTCAAACAACGAGGCAGAGTATGAGGCTATTATTGCATGGCTCAATTTGGCTTACTCGATGGAGGTAGAACAACTAGAGATATGCAGTGATTCACAGCTTGTGGTAAGGCAAATAGAGGAGTCTTATGAAACTAATGAAGAGAAGATGATCCGTTACCTCAGAAAGGTACAGAAATTGATCAAGAAATTTGTACAAGTTAAAATCAAGCATGTTTCCAGATCTGAGAACTTAAGAGTGGACTCTTTGGCAAGGCTTGCAACCGCCTTGTAGGAAAGTTTGGAGAGGTTAATTCCAGTGGAACATCTAGCAAAATCCTCCGTTGACCTTGAGAATGAAGAAATACTCCCTGTGAAAGCCTCACCAAGCTGAATGGACCCTATTTTGGAATACCTTCGGAATGAAATCTTGCCAAAGGACCCCAAAGAAGCAGCAAAGCTAAGAACCAGGTTAGCCAGATTTTTTATTTTGCAGGAAAACCTTTACAAGCGAGGTTTTTCAACACATCTCCTTAAATGTGTGGAGAATGAAGACGCCAATTACATACTCAAAGAGATTCATGAGGTAGTTTGTGACAACCACATTAGAGCACGAGTCTTGGCAGGAAGAGCATTAAGGCAGGGATACTATTGGCCCACAATGCTCAAGGATGCCACAGAGTTAGTCAAGAAATGCGCAGTTTGTCAAATGAACGTCAATCTTCTCCATTGCCCACCAAAGCTCCTGACCTCGGTAGTTTATCCTTGGCCCTTTCAGTAGTGGGGTTTGGACATACTCGGCCCCCTTTCGATCGGCGTGGGACAGTGCAAATCGTCATTGTTGGAGTGGACTACTTCACTAAATGGGCAGAGGTGGAACCTTTGGCGGCGATCATGGAGCAAAAAGTCCAGAACTTCACATGGAAGTCAATAATTTGTAGATTTGGAATCCCTAGGGCAATAGTCTCTGACAATGGGAAATAATTCGACAACCCCAAGTTTAGAAGATTCTGCGCTGAGCTAGGAATAAAGAACTACTTCTCAGCCCTAGCCCCAGCCCATCCACAATCCATTGGGCAAGCAGAGGTAACCATCAGGACCATCAAAGCTGCGCTGAAAACCAAGCTTGAAGCTCTGAAAGGAAAATGGGTGGAGCATGTTCCAGAGGTGCTATGGGCTTATAGAACAACTGCAAGGTCAGCAATCTAGGAAACACCGTTCGCTTTGGCTTATGGAACATAAGCAATGTACCTAGTAGAAATCGGGATCCCATCTCCAAGGATCGAGCTCATAGATCCTGAGCACAATGATGAGTCACTCCTACTGAACCTCGATCTCTTGGATGAAAGGAGAGATAGGACTCTGCATCGCATCCAGGATTACCAAAGAAAAATCACAAGGTATTACAACAAAAGAGTCAAGTGCATAAGCTGTATGGTGGGAGATTTGGTGCTTAGCAAACTTCTACTCGCCAGGAAGAACCCCTTCCATAGGAAGCTAGGGTCAAATTGGGAGGGTCTCTGCATTGTATCCAGGGTGATAAGACCTGGAAATTACGAGCTGCAGACCGAAGAAGGGAAAGTCCTACCTCATTCCTGGAACACAGAGCATCTCAAAAAGTTTTTTCAGTAAGTTTTCTTTGTAGTAGGATCGTTTCTAATAAAGTGGCAGATTTTTGATTCAGACAAGTATGATCCTCCAAAAAAAAAAAATTGGACGCTTTATAAAAAGAGATGAGCTCTATTGCTCACGATGGGCCCTTCAGCTCATAAAGTGGAGTAAGATGCCTTATAGCTTAAGAAAGAGCTCTACAGCTCAGAAAGAGCCCAGAAGCTCACGATAAACTCCTCAGTTTATAAATCAAAGAAAGGGCTCTATCGCTCAGAAAGAGCCAAGTAGCTCACGATAAACTCTCAAGTTTATAAAAATAACGAAGAGCTCCATGAACTATTCACGATGAAATACAGAGGAAAACTCGGTAGTTAACCATGAACTATGCAGTTCGTAGAAAGAGCTCAGCCATTCAATATGCCCACCAGTATGCATACCCCAATAAGCCCCAATAGGTAAAAGGAGCCCACCAGGCTTTGGGAACTAAGATTAGCTATCCAAATCATGAGATTCACATGAGTATTTCTATAGTATGCCATGAAATGCCCAGCAGTCCAGCAACAAAGAAAAAAAAGTTGTCCAGATTACATCAAATGGCTAAAATGACTATAAAAAACAGAGTTACTTAAAGAAGGCATCTGAAGCTCCCAAACAGAACTACTAGTTCTCCCCCAAGCATTTCTTCAACTCAACCACTTCCTCCTTTAAACGGGCATTCTCTTCCCTCAATTCCTCCATCTCCTTTTCCGCCTTCGAAAGGGCATTGAGAAGCTTGGCCTTGGCAGAAGAAAGAAAAATTGCACTAAGAGAGGAATCAGGGGATGAAGGAGACTCGCACAACTTGCACCTTTTGGAAGACAGTCCCACCTCCTCGTCCTCCTCAGACTCTGAGGGAGAAAGATTTGGCAAGCTGCAATAGAAGTGAAAATCAATAGATGTTGCCACTGCGCTGAGCAAGAAAAGATTACCAGACGTAATCAATTCTGAGAAGGACATAGGGGTGGATTGTTTCACTTGCTTAATCCTTATGGCCTCCGACAAATCTAGGTTAGGCGCAACTGCATAGTAAAGCAAAGGTCAGAACAGAACGCTGGAGAAAGGGAATGGTCAAGAAAACTGTCAAACCCCTTACTTATGTGATCAAATTTCTTCCAAGACCTGTTCTCTCGTCGGCGGTTCTCAACAGACCTCCAAGAATTCCCAAAAGCAAAGAAAAAATGGCTGACCCACCCTGGGGATGGGGAAGAAATATCAAGCACCAGCCGACGTTCGGAGAAATACCTCTATATGAAACAACTAAAGCAAGGAACATCGTCATCTTCAAGACAATGAAAGTACAAGAACTCAATAGTTGTGGGAAACTGGTCATTGCCATGGAGGCACCAGAACAAAAAGAAGCTAATAAGCACAACCCACCCTCGAAAAGATAAACGAGAAGGGGGTAGACCATAATACACTAGGATACACCTGACAGAGGGATGAATAGGGAGACGAAGGCCCATCTCGAAGGCATCCTAAAACAAATAGACCTCATCCCGAGAAAGATAGTTAGGAGGTTCGTTTGGAGTGGGAACTCATAGAGGCAATTCCAGTTCTGCAAAGAACCGCTTCTTGATCCCATCGAAGTCTGAGGAAGTATGGGAAGAAGGAACAAAGAAACGAGACTGAAATTTCTAGTCTACTCCGACAGAAGAACGGTCTTCAAAGAGAGACAGAGCAGGATCAGTCATTAGAAGTCCCAGGCAAAGAACCAAAGGAAGGAGAAAGATTCAAGAAAATCTTCGGGAATTATAGGCAGTAAAGGGAAGGTACGAAGTTTAAAGCATTGGCCAAATTTAGGAGGCCCAAAAACCACGCCAAATTTAAAGCCTTGGCTATTCTTTAGACTTCCTAAGTTTATGAGGACAAGTATAGTTTAGGAAAGCAGGGGGGTGATAAAAATTATTCCGTCAATAACACGTGGAGAATTTTCAAACAATTAGAGCTCACAAAAGACTGAGGAAGCAGTCTAGGATGAAAGGGAAGGCAAACAGCAGTACTCACTCATCGCCATCTTTCTCGACCTCATTCCCATGACTAGCAAGAGGGCCTAGAACATCTCGACCTCGACTCATCCTCCCAAGGAGATCCTTTCGTAGTTAGCAGGGCTGAGGTCAGCTCCGATGGACACACAGACCTTTGGAAAACCCCCCCAAGTCACTAGACTCAGAGCCCTTTGGATATACTAGCCACAAAGGGAGTGATCTCGACAACAGGCTTGCGATGAACCTCAACATCTCCTCACTATGAGGAATGTTAATCAACCACCTCTATCAGCACTAAAAGAGCTCGAGGACACCAAAAACACAATTATCAGCACTAAAAGAGCTCGGGTAGACCTCTTTCCTTCAAAAGGGATCAAGATCTTGATTCTCCTTATCCAACTCGATCATGTTTAACACTCACATAAGTCCAGTACAATAAGTTGTAGTTTCAAATTTGTGGAGTAAACTAAAAGCCCATTGCCATAGACGCAACAAGGTGAACCGCTCTATAGGTGTCCTCCAGACCCCTGATACCCAGCTTAGCTCATCTTTCGGGAGAAACACGTCAAACCTCTCTAAGGCGAGGTCAACTCAGACCTTCCATGGCATGACCCCTACAGGGAAACCCTAGGCTAAAATTCTCAAAGCTTTTCAAAGTCAAGAAGATTGCCCCCAAGAAAATTAAAGGTTTCCTCCAAGAAGAGGGAAAAGAGCTAAGCGCATACAGAGCTCAAAGAAATAAGCTCAGCAAAAAGAGCTGTCAGAGTTAGAGGAGAAAATTACGTAGAGTCCATACGTTGGAGTTACATGGAGCGTGCAAGAAGGAAAATTCACGTTAAGGGTCAGACGAAAAAGATACATCAAGGTCATGATAAATATCCTCAAGAACATTCAAGTACTTTCAACACAACAAAGTATGTAGAACATTTGCCTGAATAACTCAAGGCAGCAGTAAAGTAGCAAAGCAGACTACTCTTTCAACCCGATAATTTTTGCTTCAAGCAGAGCCCAGCACCCCTCAAAGCAAGAGGGCAAGGAAGGGGAATACATAAAGATATAAAGCAATCAAGGGGAGTATATCAAGCAGATTTTAAATTCAAAGAAAATATATTACGTCTCCAACAAACAACTCAAGAGTTTGAAAATCAAAGTATACTTCAAGAACAGAAATTACAAAAAATACATTTCAACAACAAAAAATTACAACTGAAGATCGTAAGTCTCTGGAGAAGAGTGGTCAGAAGATCTTGAGAATCAGTGGATGCAGCCTCAGTAGAAGGAATAGAGCCCAACAGTTCAGAAGGGAAGGTCCCAGAAGTTGGAGGAACTTGATTCTCAGGGATGTTGGCCCCAGGAACCTCCATTCCGTCTATTTGTGAATCTCGGATAAGAGCCTCTTTCACGAGGTCAGCGGAGAAGGAAGCGACCTGGGGAATAGTTGGCAGAACGGGTACATCTTGGCTTATATCTTCAATAGGAAGAGCTGAGGAGTCTTCCTCGCCATCAGAGTCAGATTCTTCCAATTCCTCCTCAGTTGGGATAGAAAAATTGAAATCTAGGTCCGGGAAGGTCTTGGAAGCTGTGCGTTGAAAAGCAAGCCACCTTGAGGCCCATTGGGTGGTGGCATCATCCTCCAACTTGGCAATCAGATCATTCTTCTCCTTGATCTCCTCATGAAGGGCCCTATTCACCTCTCAGATGGTTTCATGCTCTTGTTTCATGTGATTGAGAGAGCAGTGGGCATCGAAGGCATCATGATTAGCCTTGGACCAGAGCTCAGTCTTGTGTTTCAGCTCGTCCCCCAAAATCCTTATTTCATCTCGAGCCTTCTTCTCTCTCTCTTCAGCCTTGAACTTAGCTGCTTTAGAGCCATGGAGATCAGAGGCTAGCTTCTTTGCCTTGTCCTAAAGACCTTGCACCTGAGCTCTGAGATCCTCATTCTCAAAAGAGAGCTCGGTGACTTTGATCTCATGAGCCTTCAAAGCCTTGACATAATCTTAGATGGTTAAATGCAATTTAAAACCACAAGCCACCTCGCCCTTTATTAATAGAAGTAGGGGAACTTACACACGACGTCAATCTGTGTGTGTAATTTCAAATGAGTAAAATATGGATGGAGATTAACATACATAAGAATTTAAAATAAATGGCAAAATTACACTCAAACTTTATGAGGTTTGTTACTTAATCACTTATATTTCCTTAAATTTAAAATATTACACATAGATCGCTTGAAATTATACGCGCGTAACACTTAGACCTCTGTCGTCAATGTCCGCTAGTATATCTATTAGTAAATTACACTCAAATTCTCTGAAATTTGTATGTGTGTAGCATTTAGACCTCTAAAGTTTAAAATACTACATTTAGACTCTTTATTAGTTACGAAACTAATGAATCTATTAAACGACCAAATTATCACAATTAAAAATAAAAGATATTATGTCCATTATAGTTTGATCCACTGTTTGATTTTTTAGTTTTATTCCTATAGACAGTATAATTGTATGCAAATGAGTATTGAATTGAGTTTTTTGATATATTTATACTGATTATTATTTTTTCTTAAAAAAAATGGGATTTTGTTTGGTTTTTATGTCAATGGATGATATAATACAAAAATATTTGTACTTGATAATGAAAAAATTGATCCAATGTGAAACGTCCATTTAGTCTAAGTCCAACCCACCTCGTCCAGAGTTCTAATTTGAATAAGATTTTACATATTATGGATAAGCTAAATTTAACAGCATGAATAACATCAAATTAGTGTATAAAATAAGAACCTAATCCTTATCTTTCTATGATTGACTAGATCTTCGATCATTATCGCTATGCAATTCAATCTACCGAAACTCCTATAAATAAAGCTCAATTAAAGCTCCAAGTATGCCATTTTTAGCTTCTAAATACAGTTCATACCTTTGAGTCACTTACTGACTTAGACATCTGAGAGTCAACCCCTGGAGCTCCCCTCCGGTCTTTGATTTTTTTTAAGGTGAACAAAGCCCAACAAACTGACGTAGGGGTCGTCCAAATTTTGGCATCAATAATATTAATTATGATTTAAAAAAAATTTTAATTTTTTTTTCAATGAATGACATAATAGAACAAGAATTTTTGTTGTAAAATTTAAAATATCTGATACTCTATCTTTATTGGAGTATTTTTCGTATAAATATAATATTTTAAACTTGAGGGGTCTAAGTAATATACGCTTTAAATTTTATAGGTTTAGATGTAATTTATTAACGGATATACTAATTGACATTAACGATAGAGGTCTATGTGTTATGCGCATACAAACCTTAAGGGGATTGTGTTTAATATTTTAAATGTTAGGTGTCTAACTGATTAAATGACAAACTTCAAGAGATTTGAGTGTAATTTTTTTAAAAAAATAATAAAAATGAGAAGTTATAAATTATTATTGTGATTAAGGGGAAATATAAATATTTCACAATTAGGACAACAAACCCCTCCCCTCCTCTACCCTAATTAATAGTGTATATAAATATTATATATTTATATAATAGTTGAGAAAGCCCGCTCAAAATAAGAGAAATTAACTATCTTGGTTTTACTCTCTTATTAACTATTAATTTGAATACATTAAATTTTCAATCATTCAAATTCTCGATACTTTGCACAAATCGTAAAATTATGGACAAAAATAAGCTTACAAGTTAGCCTATAAAATACTTAATGTGCATCAAATTTTAACAATTTGTGAAAAAGTGAATTTAAACATTGGGTTAATTGTATTGGAAGTTCATAAAGTATGAAATTTGTCTTATTTTGGTATCCAATGTTTCAATTGCATCATTTTGGTCCTTGAAGTATCAAATATGTTTCTATATGGTCCCTCAAGCAGACAGTATCCAGATTAATAACGATTTTTGGTCATAAACTTGTCACGTAATACCTAAAATATTGACAAAAAATATTTTTGATAGTTCCTAAACAAAATTTGGGTAGTTCTTAACAAAAAATGTGTAATATGATTAGCTTTTGATCAAAATTATATAATTTGGATAGTTATTTAACCAAAATTTGAGTAAAAATTTAGTCAAGAATTATCCAAATAATTTTTTGTCCATATTTAAGTATCACGTGACAAGTTTATGAAAAACAATTGTTAACAATTTGGACGCTGTCTGCTTGAAGGACCATATAAAAATATATTCAGTACTTCAGGAACCAAAATAATACAATTTAAATATTGAAGACCAAAATAAGACAAACCTCATACTTTGAGATTTTTTTGTACAATTAACCCTTAAACGTTTCAGGTTATAATGTGTTTAAATACTCTTTGAATCAAAATTAAATTAGCACCATAGTCTAAGGATATAAAGTACAGTCTGCCCCACAATTTTTTTGAGTCAAAATTAAATTAGTACCAAAATTTCCTTCGCATTTAGCCCATAATTGAATGGTGGAAGTTTCGTGGAACTTTCTCGAGATGGCTGCTTGCGGTTGAATGATAAATTGCACTTTGATGGCTTTAATTAAGACCATAACCTCACTTAGTCCTCTCAACTATTGGGTATTTTTTCAGGTTAGGCTTCTCTCCAATTAAAAAATAATTCAAAATACTCCAATTCCTTTTTTATGGTGAGATCCATCTACGTCAATAAATCTTAAATTCAAATATATATTTTATATTTTAAAAACATTACGACTGACGAAATTTACTGATGTGAATAGATCCTCACTATCCAAAATAAATTGGAGAATCCTCAAATTATTTTGTAATTGGAAAGGAGCCAAACCCAAAAATTTCAAGTTACTTTCTAAAAAATTTGATCTGCACACTACTCTCAAAATCAAATGTCTGTCATGTTTTGGACAGATTATGGGCACATGTTTAGTAAAATACAAGTTTTTTTAAGAATTGAAAAAACTTTAAACCAATAATTAGAGTTGGAGGGATATTGTAAGAAATAAAATAGTCAATGGAACAAAGTGAGATAGGGGCATAGCTAATAGGGGTCAAAGTATAATTACCCATAATTGGCTGATAGAAACTATTTGGAAAATTTCGGGACAAGATCAAAGAAAGACATTAATTAAAAAAATTTAAATGTTTTACTCAGATTTGACATAATAGTGTGGACTTTCAAAAATTGAGTTATTTACCAATATACAACAAATTTCAAATAATATTATCGATTTACGACACTTTTGAACTTATTTATCAAATTACGATATTTGAGTTATTTGCCTTAAGGTTTTCGACATTCTGAATTCATTTTTAATGTTATTTTAACATAAACATCTATTTTTATGAGTTCTATAAAAATTCAAATTGAATTATATCCAAAATATCAAATTTACTATTTTACCCTTTCAGATCACAATACCGACTATATGTTTATTCTAACATTTCTCGGTGCTCGAGATTTAATAACGATGTTCTTTTGACCAAAAAGTTTTTAGAATAATACCCATCTCAAGCTTACTACTTGACTCTAATTAGGCCCACCCAAGTGTAGGTGGTTAGCAGTAGTAATAACTCGGTGAGACTGAGGTCGATCCTCAGAGAATTGGTTTGGATATATGAAGGTAAAAAGAAAGAACACTAAAGAGGAAGCTAAGTTTATGTAACTGGAACAAATTTTAAAAAAACTCTGTTTGCCCTCCAAAGGAGTTATATTTTCACAAAAGTTCCTAAGCGTAAAAGAAAGGTATCGTGTAGTAACTTTAACCAAAGTCCAAGGTCGTCTCCTCAGGAAAAGAATTTGGAATCCAAAGTGATAAAAACAAAATATAAAAGCTATTTGAAGTTGAGAATTTTGAGAGTTAACTACTAATGAATTGAAATGCAATAACTGAATTTTTTTTTTGAGGACTTGTAAACTTGTGTGAGCTCAGGTGTTGGTAGAACCACCTTCCTATCTGTAGAACCTTGTCTTTCTAGTTTTCTACCGGTAGAATAATTACCAGTAGTTCTTCTATTTTTCTCAATTGGCTTTGCAAGACTCTTGGCTTCATCTAATCTCGACCATACTCTTTGCCACCGTGTTCTTTGTCATCATCTCCATGCTAAAACTCCATATTTATACCTATAATACTTGCAACACGAAAATCAAGGCTTAAGCTACAAAATGCCCCAAGTGAAATATGTTAGTTAGTTCGCAAGCCTAAATTATATGTGAAAGGGTATGAAATAATGCAATATTAAGCATTCATCATACCCCACAACTTAAGTGTTGCTAGTCCCTAGCAAACGTAAAAAAGTGAACTAATTCTCAAAACAAGCATAGCAACAATGAAAATAATAGAACAATAAAAAAATATCTAAAAGAACACGAAGCATCAAGATCAAAAGATGTATTCATTAAAACCAAACCGTAGTCGGTCAAGTACAATATGCACCTAAAAGGACTCAAAATTAAGCCTGCATCCTAGAGGTTCTTCCACTAGCCTAAAACAAAAACTAGACTATTATGACTCAATCCTAAATCCTAAGTGTCGTGATTGTTAAAAAGGTGATACTAACAAGTCGAGCTCGTTGCTGGAGGAGAAAATCGTTAGCTGCATCCTCTTCCCCACTCTGATCATCATCTGTACTAACCTCTTCTTCTTCACCATCACCCTCTACCTCGAGCACCACATCCTCCCCAGCAAAAGATGTATGTGGCCCTAAAGAAGTACATGGTGGAATCAACTCACCTGGGAAATATGCCCAACCAACCTCTTCATGCCAATCATTAGCAAATCTACTTCTCTTCACACCTCTTTGCCCACTGCCTCATTTCAATGGAAGGTGTCTCTACTCCAACCATCCTTTCCTCTAACCTATTAACCTTCTGCGACACTATTGGTCTAAAGGTGGATGGTGGTACATTGGTAGTAGCAACTGTAGGGCCAGAGGGGGTGGGATCCTCCCTAGATAGGGTGGCATTCTTGCTTTTTACTTTGGCATTCCCTGGTCCGTTCTCAAGTAGCCACAACAAGTCATCCTTTGCTCACTAGACTTTGGCATCCACGCATATCATGGTCACCATGTGGGGATAATATATGTTCGCCCTTGGTTTTTATGTGTCTGCATACTCTCTCATAACTGTTTATATCATCAATCTTATGTCCATGTGGGAACTTGCCTTAAACTCATAGACCAAAGCTATCTTATCAACAATCGACTCCTTCTCCGACCTTTTTGGATATACATTGTAATGTAAAATCTTGTTGGCAAGATGGTAGTCCTCACTCAAATTCCCCATAGATACTTTCCTTCCCCGTACATTAGACTCGCATATTCGGCAAGAGTTTTGATCTTGAACTCAGAATGTGGGAAATCTATTTTATTCGGTGCAGGGCGAGTATAGTCCATCATCTTAGCCACAGTCGCGGGTGTCACATCAATGGCCTTCCCCCATATCATGGTCGTAAGAAGTTGTAGATCGCTATCACCACAATGAGTCCTTTATAGAACTCCCCACACAATGCCAACCCATATCCCTTTACTTCCTTGAACCATGAATCCAACCCATGATTAGTGATCTACACAACCAAACCAGAAAAGCCTATGCAATAAGCCTTTAAACCCCTAGGTGATCCCTAGTGTTGTAATTAATTAAGGTGTTAGAAGTTGCAAGAAATGGTCGTTCCAATATAACATGGACCTGAGTAGTCGGGTTAGCAATAGGACAGATATTAAGAATAACAAAATCAACTGGAAATAAAATTTCTTCACATGGACTAGAACATCCTCAACTATTCCTCGCGACATCTTCACACTTCTGTCGACGATATGGAGTGTGATAGGTGTCGACTTAAATTCCCCTAATCCAAGTTACACGTAAGTTGAATTGGGAAGGAGGTTCACACTTGCACCTATAAGAATGTGTTAAACCAATTTTGCATGAATTGGTTATTATTGAAATTGCTTGAATTGAGAATTTCATGGATAATGTGACGTGTTGGGCATGATTATGTGCTTTAAAGGTGTTTGATAAAATATCGAGGAAGGATTGAGCATGTTAACTAAATGGATATGATATAATATGCTTGGTGGAAATTATGGAATTTAATTATATGCTCATTCTATAATTGACATTTTTGAAATTGATTATGTCATGCTGCACTCATGATATGGCGAACATGACATTAAATTGCAATTGTACATTACAATGCATATGCATGAAAAACATCACATTTGTGGGCATTTGACATGGGTGTGGGTGTGGGTTTATGTATGGTTTTGATCAAACACCATTCTTAGTAGATGAAGCATGGGCTCGAAAAATTTGGACTGAGTTTTGACAGAGTTGCACAGGTTGCATTTAAAATAAGGTTGGAGTTAGCAAGAAGTGCTAGATTATCTCTTGGGTCCAAGACCCAGTGATTTGGATACTCACTCCATTGGTATTCAGTCCATAAAGCATGTTAGAGTACGGTGTTGTTTGATGAGCATAGAATATTGCATATCTTGTATCTGTTTGCACCCATTTATACTTGCTTTTGAGCTGAAGATAGGGGAAAATGCATTTAAACTCACTTTTAATAGAGATTCGTGTGATTGTTGGTAAAGAGCAGGTAAGGGCGTGTATTAAACCTCTCATCAAGTGCTTAAAGTCAATGAAGAAGAAGGGAAGGCTTAACGGATGGGTCAGGGCATCAAGAGACCAAGAAAATGGCAAAACAGGAGAAAACCTACCCTTAGAAGTTCATCAACCTACCGGTAGCAATCAGCAAAAACCTACCAATAGAAGTTCCAAAACCTACCGTTAGGTTTATTGCACTAGAATTTTTCTATAGCAGTCCATGCCAAAACTTACCAGTAGATTTTGCTTACTGAAAAAAATCTACCGATAGGTTTTTGATTGTTTTATCGGTAGGTTTTGCCCAGAAACTCTAGAAGCCTTCTAACATGACTCCACCAACTTCGAGGCCCGACTCTTGTCATCCCACACATGCCCTGACATCTATGACACACCATGACGCTCTCTTACACCTAAAGTCTGATTTTGGAAGAGAAAGCACAGGAGAGGTATGAGAGAGTAAAAGAATGGTTGGTGAAGGCATGAGAGGTGTATGCTTGGCTTGTCCTTGCTTGTTGAAGTGTCTAATCCCTTCTCACTCATTAGAAGTCAGCTCTCACAGACCATTGAAGGGGTATGTATGAATTTTGACTAAGCTTGAGTCCAGAATTTAGTTTTTACACAAGTTTAGAGAGAGAAGCTCCAAGGAAGAAGATAAAATTTTAGAGAGAGAAAATTAGATTTTTGCATTTCCTCCACCATTTCAGTTGTAGTAAGCTTTAAATTAATTGTAAGCTTTATATCTTGCACTTTAATCTCATTTATTTCAAGTGTAATCAAGTCTAGCTTCAATTTCTAGCAATTCCATGTCTACATTTGGGTTTTTTTTCTTTCCAAGCTTTATATTTTGGGTATGAAATGAATTTTCTTTTGTAGTTTCACCTCTTCTTGCATCAATACAAGTTTAAAGTTTTATTTCATTACTATGTCTCTTTACATTGTGTATGTTTTTGCTTTAATTATGAGTTGCTAGATTTTTAGTTAGCTAAACTAAGAGAAATTTCTTCTTAGGAATGTGAAATCGACTCTCGATCATACTTCCTCGTAGTGTAAAGTGGTTTGGTTTGACTAGGTTAAGTGCGGACTTAGTTGTGGGCTCTTGATACACCGCAGACTTGTCATGGGGTATGCTTGTGCCTAACACATCCACATTAGTCCCTCACTTCCACACGAATC
The DNA here is from genome assembly GCA_023539305.1 of Ilex asprella. Classification (NCBI taxonomy): domain Eukaryota; kingdom Viridiplantae; phylum Streptophyta; class Magnoliopsida; order Aquifoliales; family Aquifoliaceae; genus Ilex; species Ilex asprella. The sequence continues at coordinate 4,852,748 of CM042190.1, read as the reverse complement.
AATGAAACACCAAGACACTATTGGTTAAATGAATTGAGTTGACTTTGCATTCCCATTGGAATGACCTCTATGGATTTGCAAACCTTTCTTTCTTACATTTTTATCAAAACACAACTCACCAAACCAAAATTCACAAGATTTTACACTTTTCATTTCTTTTCAAATCACCCTTCACAATAATTTGACCTTCCTTCCCTGAAGAGATGACCTTGGAATAGTCATTTCAAGTAAAACACGACATTGCAAGTCCCTCATAGTTTGGGGAGTACTTTTGCACACATACACATTTTTGTTCATCCACACATGATTTTTCCCATTTCTAGCATCGAACCTAAGGGAGAGTGACACTTACCTATTCGTATAAGCAATATACACTCAATCGGGATCATGATTGGATATTAGGGCGACTCGCAGTCAAGTATTTTTGGCGTCATTGCGGGGAAAGGCTAAGCGTCAAATTCGAAGGTGATTTCGAAAAATGGAGGTAAGTCCTGTGATTCTCATCTCGGGCCGGGGTACGTTGCTCCTTTGTCCATATTTGTATATAACTTTTCTTTCAATTGTTGATAGTGTTTTTGTATGTGGGATGAGATGATCAAAATAGACTAGTGAGACATGCCATAGACCAAATATGAATCTAGATCAAGACCTACACGAGGATGCCGGAGATAATTTCGGGGATGATGGTGCTAATATTCCAAGGGGCGTGGGAATGACAACCTTAGAATGCCAAACCCTCAAAATGCAATTCAACCTCCCAAAAATGAAGGAAATAATATTCCAATTGATCCTCCCGTGAGGTCAATGAGAGATTATCTCCAACCAACTCAAAGCACCACTGTCATAGGTTCCATGGAATTGAAAGAGAAAATACTTATTTGCACATTAAGGAATTTGAGGAAATTGTTGTAACATTCATCACAAATCATGCCATGGAAGAAATGACATGTAAGAAATTATTTCTCTTCTCCCTCAAAGACAAAGCCAAAACTTGGTTGAACTCATTAAAACCCAGATCGATAAGTTCTTGGACACAAATGCTTTCCAATTTTTTTTTTAAAAAATTTCAAGTGCCCTAGACCATTGCTCTTAAGAAACAAATTCAATTTTTTTTGAAAAACCCAGTGAGCAGTTGGATTTGCTACAATCCATTCTACATCATGGATTCGAGCCATAGCAATTAGTGAGTTTCTTTTATGAAGGAATTACACTAGGATATCGACAATTCATAGACATGATATGCAACTGAGAGTTTCTAAACAAGGATCCCAATGAGGCCCTTGAGTACTTCAATACATTGGCACAAAATTATCAATTATGGGATATCATAGATCCCGCCGATGTGACAAGGTCCTTTCTAGGTAGTCAACCAAGTGGGGGAGGATGTATAATTTGCATGAATAAGATGACTTACTTTCTAGAATCACAAAATTGTCTCACAAGGTGGAGAGTCTAGAAGTGAAGAGGAGGCATAAGGTGTCTAACATTGCTAAGGCCGAGGAATGTTGCTCTATATGTGAAAGTGTTAAGCGTTATATCTTACAGTGCCCAAAAATTTTGACATTCAAAGAGGTTTATCATGAGCAAGTAAATGTTTTCAACCAAAGTAGGAAATCATTCTCTCCATACTCCAATACATATAATCCGGGTTGTAACAATCACCTGAACTTTAGTTGGAAGAATGACAACCCTACTCCTCATTGGTCTAGCCCAATGTTGCCTTCCATTCCACCTAAGTAAAACCAATCCTACTATGGTCATGGTCCCTCATCTAGCTCACAATACCTATGATCCAATTAGCAAGGGTTTTCCCAAAACCCACCCCAACAAGGGTTTGGTCAACAAGGACCATCCAACTCACCCATCTACTAACCTCCTCACAAAAGGAATTTGGAGGATGCTGTGCACTAATTCATTCAAAGCCAAACAACAATCAACAACCAAACCATTGCTGCTTTTAATGATATTCGGACTCAAATCACTAAATTGACCAATGCTATAAGGTCATCCCAACAAGAGAAAGAAAATTTTTTCGCTCAACCCCAAGAAAATCCAAGGGGTCAACATGTGATTGAGTCGTCCGAGTCCACCAAGGAGAGTTGTGAGCAACTCAAGGCAGTCACCACCCTTAGGAGTGGCAAACAAATTGATAAAACTATTTTGGCAAAATTCTCACCCAAAGCCACTTTGGAAAATGAAAAAGAAACTAAGGGTAACTCCAAGGAGGGTGAAACACTTGAAAAGAAAAAAATTATTGATTTGAATGTGCAAGATTGTCCTATTCTTGCCCCTTTTCCTCAACATTTGAAGGCACCGGCTAAACTTTCTAACTATTCAAATATTATTAAAATGTTTAAGCAGGTGAAGATAAACATTCCACTCCTTGAGGCTATCAAGTAAATACCTTCATGTGCAAAGATTTGGAAAAACTTGTGCACCGTGAAGAGGAAGATAAATGTACATAAGAAGGCATTTCTCACAGAGCAAGTGAGTTCTATTTTGAGGACCAACACACCAACCAAGTGCAGAGATCCCGACTGCCCAACCATTGTTATGACCATTGGGAATTACCGTATGGAGCAAGCACCACTAGACTTGGGAGCAAGTGTCAATCTCCTACCCTTTTCAATGTACCAACAATTGTAACTTGAAGAGTTGAAGCCAACCCCAATCACTCTTCAATTGGCTGATCGAAGTGCTAGAACACCAAGGGGAGTAGTTGTGGATGTTTTAGTTCAAGCAAATAATTTTTATTTTTCCGTTGACTTCATTGTACTTGATACTTATCTGGTTGCAAATCTTAGTTCACTGATTCTTGTCATACTAGGCAGGCCTTTCCTTGCTACATCTAATGCTATGATAAATTACAGGAACAGACTAATGAAGTTTATCTTTGGGAATGTGACGATGGATCTTAATGTCTTCAACTTGTGTAAGCAATTGGGTGATGATGAGGAAGTGCATGAGGTTAATCGGATTGACACCTTGGTGGAGAATCATATAGAACTACTTTATAATTCAAAGTGGGAGGAGGAAGAGTTTGTTGAAGATAAGGAGTCAAAAAATGTACAAGGAGTACAAAATTAGGTCCCAACATTTGAGAGACTTCCACCACAAGAGAAGAAAATCTTTCCATCAACCGTGCAAACACTAATCTTGGAGATTAAGCTACTACCTTCTACACTCAAGTATGCATTTCTAGGGGAGCACAAGACATTCCCATTGATGATAAGATCTTCTTTGGAGCCGAAACAAGAAGAGAATTTATTGCAAGTGTTGATGAGGCATAAGGGAACAATCTGTTAGACAATTGATGATATCGAGGGGATTAGCCCCCTCATTTGCACCCACCGAATCTATTTAGAGAAAGAATCCAAAACTTCCTAACAACCACAAAAGAGGCTAAATCCTATCATGAAGGACGTGGTGAGAGATAAAGTGCTCAAACTACTTGATGTGGGCATTATATTTGCAATTGTCGATAGTAAATGGGTTTGTCCCACTCAAGTAGTACCAAAGAAGTCGGGGGTCATTGTGGTACCAAATAAGGAGAATGAGTTGATTCCAGCAAGGTTGGTCACCGGTTGGAGAGTTTGTATCGACTATCAAAAATTCAACTTATATACAAGAAAAAATCACTTCTCCTTGCCATTTCTTGAACAAGTGTTGGAAAGAGTATCCAGACATTTTTTTATTGCTTCTTGGATGGCTACTCCAACTATAATCAAATAGAGATTGCTCTGGAGGACCAAGAGAAGACCACTTTCATGTACCCTTTTGGTACCTTTGCCTATCGCCGAATACCATTCGGGTTGTGCAATGCCCCAGGAAATTTTCAGAGATGCATGATGGAAATTTTTACTGATATTGTGGAGAAAATTGTGGAACTATTGATGGATGAATTTTCCATGTTTGGGGACTCAATTGAGGGTTGCTTGAAAAATTTAGAGAAAGTGCTAGAAAGATGTGAAGAACAGAACTTGGTGCTAAATTTAGAGAAGTGCCACTTCATGGTGACCCAAGGGATTGTGCTTTGGGCACATTGTGTCAGCAAAAGAGATTGAAGTAGACATATCCAAGGTGGAAGTGATTTCCAACCTTCCCACTCTAAAGGTTGTCAAGGATATCAGGTCATTTCTTGGGCATGCCGATTTTTATCGTAGATTAAAAAATGATTTTAGTGCATTAGCAAGGCCCTTTACTAATTTGCTAGCAAAGGATGTTTCCTTTGTGTGGTTGGATGGTTGTGTGACATCTTTTACAAAACTCAAAAGCATGCTCACTTCATCTCCAATCATGCGACCACCCAAATGAGAACTACCATTTGAGCTCATGTGCAACGTGAGTGATTACGCGGTCAGCACTTTGCTAGGTCGAAGGTAGGATAAAAAAATTATATGTAATATATTATGCTAGGAAGACTTTAAATGAAACACAAATGAATTACACTAAAATCGAAAAAGAGTTGCTAGCTGTAGTATTTGCATTAGACAAATTTCGGTACATTGGTTTGTCTATTGTAGTCTACACTGATCATTCTACTTTGAATTATTTGTTATCTAAGCAGGACACAAAACCGAGACTCATTAGGTGGATCCTCCTCTTTCAAAAATTCAACTTGATTATTAAAGACAAGAAAGGAGTCGAGAATGTGGTGGCGGACCATTTGTTACGATTTGTCGTCCAAGATCCCAAAGAACACATCCTTATCCCTAATTTTTTTCCTAATGAACATTTTTTTTCTATTCATTTTATTTGTCCTTGGCATGCTAACATTTTTAATTATCATGCCACAGGACAAATACCGCCACATTGGAGCCCAAAGAACAAACGAAGATTCATGGCGGATGTGAAGTACTTCTACTTCGACAACCCATACTTTTTCAAGTATTGCCTAGATCAAGTTATGAGTATATGCATACCTAAAAATGCAAAATGGGATGTCCTTTCCTTCTGTCATTCTGAGGCATGAGGTGGCCACTTCTCCTCCAAGAAAACTTTAGCTAAGGTTTTTCAATCCGATTTCTATTGGCCTTCCTTAATTAAAGACTATGTTTCATTTTGTAAAGAATTTGATAAGAATATGGTGCCCCTTTCCCCAGTGCTAGTCATTGAAATATTCGATTTTTTAGGCATTGATTTCATGGGTCCATTATGTATGTCCTTTGGCTACCTCTATAACCTACTGACAATGGACTATGTATCCAAGTGGGTAGAGGTCATCCCAACCAAGACCAATGACCATCGAGTTGTGGTCAAGTTTTTAAAAGAAAATATTTTTTCAAGGTTTAAGGTACCTCGTGCAATGATAAGTGACAGTGGGTCTCATTTTTGCAATAGGTCATTTACTTCCTTAATGCATAAGTATAGCGTAACACACAAGGTGTCCACCGCTTATCACCTACAAACTAATGGTCACGCCGAATTGGCCAATATGGAGATAAAAAACATACTAGAGAAAATGGTGAACCTAAATCGAAATGATTGGTCACTTAGGTTGACGGATGTCTTATGGGCTTACCACATCGCTTATAAGGCCATCCTAGGTGTGTCTCTGTATAGGCAGTCTATGGTAAAACTTGTCACTTGCTGGTAGAGATGGAGCACAAGGCATATTGGGCCATTAAAACCTTGAACTTCAATTTAAGAATAGCTAGAAAAAAATAGGAAGTTGGAGTTGAATGAATTAGAGAAAATCCGTAGAGATGCATATGAGAGCTCAAAAATTTTCAAAAAAATGGCAAATATTTTTCATGATAAATCCATTGTGAGAAAGACATTTGAGCCCGAAAAAAAAGTGTTCTTGTATAATTCTTGACTCTCTATTTTTCAAGAGAAACTTCGATCACGTTGGGATGACACCTATCTTGTCAAGGTGGACTACCCTAACGGAGCCGTGAAAACAACAAACCCTGAAGATGGAAAAAATTCAAGATAAATGACAAAAGACTAAAGACATTATTCAAGGGTTTTGAGGTTCAAGTGGTGGAAGAAGAGTTGGTGGATCCGGTTTACGTGGACCTTGTTAAGGAATAACTGTTCAAGTAGATGTTAGTGTACAATTGCTTTCTTTTATTATTTACTTTACAAGTTAATTTGTTTACTTACTTTCATCTTTGCATAGTTTTTTTCTTTTCAAATGTGTAGATTGTGGTGCTTTTGTCAAAACTCATTGCGGGGTGTTCTCTAACCCTACTTATCTTTTTAAGTTCATTATTGCATTCTATATCTTTTTATTTCATTGAGGACAATGAATAGTTCAAGTTGGGGGTGAGGTGTACCATTTGTATGATACACCAAATTTTTTGTTGATAATTCTATTTTGTGGTGAAATTCACTATTCACATATTTGACCTAATTTTTTGTAGAATAGTTGCAAAATATGTGGAAATTTTGAATTTTTTTGTTTAAAATATGTAAATGTTGATTCATATTCCTCTATTCAGAGTGTTATGGGTTTATGATAGCTAGATCTTGACCTTGAACTTTGAATATATAAGCACATTATAGAAGTTTATCATATGCCTGAGTATCACATATATGTTTGTTGTTGAACTCAACCATGGTGCATCACATATGCAATAATCTCATTATGCTTGTCTTGGTTAGAGTGCATGTGGATAGTTGATTTACTTTGTCTTGAAATACTAATATGCCTCCCCACGCTTATCTAGAAGTGATCTTTGACTGTTTTTGAAATTCTTTGAGCCTTGGCCCTTTTCTTGGAAAAAATTGTCCATAATGTTGTGATTGAGCTATCTTTGAAAAATCATTTTCATGGCACATAATTTACCAAACCAGTACAAAATGATAAAAATTTATCATACCTTGGTTGTTCAGAGAACTGACTGTGATTGTTCAAAAAGGAAAAGGAAATGTGGTGAGAAAACCTAAAAAGGGTAAACGGTGCTGAATTCAAATTTTGAATGAAAGGAGAAAGAAAGCCCAAGAAAAAGGAGAAAATGGGTTGAAAAAGAAAATAAAACTAAAGAAGGAAAAAAAAGAAACAAAAAGTGAAGTGAAGGTGTAAATCTGGAAAACAAATTCTGTAAAAAGGAGATTTTGGTAATAAAGGTCAATGCTCTCAAAACAACCCTTTTTGTCTTCTTCGACCTTCATTTCACTAAGCCCAAATATCACCCTCAAGGCCTCATTACAACCCTTGAAAGCCCTAAATGATCTAGAGAAAGTATGGTAAAAGCATACTTTTAATGGAAAAGAAAAGTTGATTTTGCTATCTAATGCCCTAACATTCCATTCATCAGATTATGCCAAGATTGTTTCATTTGTTATGCATGCACATCATTCTTGGATTATATGTGATCATTTTTGACTTGTGCACAGGATTCTATCACACATATACGCATAGAGAGCATGCCAAGATAATCATAGAGATATTTGTTCTTGAGCAAAACCCTTGGCGAGTTTTGCATCAAACCTAAATTTGGATAGTCAAGTAAATGTGAATTCCGTTGGATAAATGCTTAAATTACATGTCCATTTCGCACAAACACATGAGTTTGAAAAAAATTTGTTGGTGCATACTCTAGAATAGCATTTAAAGCCATGGTGATGCTCATGTGTACTTAGTTCGGTTATTTGAATAATGTGTTGGACAACCCTATGCTTGTAGGGTAGGGGAATATCGCTCAAAATTTTGATATTGGGAAGAAATAGGAATGCCTTTACCATTTCAATCTGTGCTTTACATATTGGGTATTCATTTTGGTAGTTAAATTTAGAAATTCACGTCTTGTGTTTTGAAAGCATCAAAAATTTAAATCACATTGCAATTTCGTAAATGAATTGGGGCAGAGTCACTCATTTGTGGTTCATTAGCACGGTTCAGATTTTTTGTGAAGTTAAGGTTGTAGATATGTCATTAGAAAGTATAGGAATTGAATAAAATTTGAGTGGAGCTGAAAACCAAAGCACGGGAAAATTTTGGGGAAAACCTAAAACCTAGCTATAGAAGTTTGCTAAACCGATCGTTCTACTGGTAGATTTTGCCCAGAAAACCAGGAAACGAGGGTATAAGTCTGTTTTTTTGGGAAACCTCTTTGCTTTCTACACTTTTCTCCATCTTAGAAGCTTTCTCCTCTCCCTCAAAATAGTCCTTACCCTTAAAGAATCCCTTCCCAACCATCAAATTTGCCAATTAACATCCCTAGGGTTGATTCTCATTTTGATTTCATTGCAATTTGCCTAGATTTCCCCCACAAACCCTATATTTCTTCAATTTTCCTCTAAAACCACTACACCGAGGTTTTCACCAAAGGCTTGGATTTCATCTTCATGGCTCGTTTAGGTAAGTATTCTCGTGTCTCTTTTGATCTTCTTGAGCAATTATGGATGTGGGTTTTGCCTATTGTAGCCCTTGGGGCGTTCTTGAATTTTATGGCCCGGATGAAACAAACAGGACCAAGTCCTCCACCACCCGCAGGCACAGGGTCTCGCAATAGGATGGTGGCAGGCCCCAATGGAGGGAGTGGCAAGAGAAGGAAGAAGCAAAAAAATGATGCTCGCATGAACAACATTGAGGAAAAGAATGTGACTTGCGAGTGTCACGTGAACAAGCCCACCCTTGGGCCAAATGACGAGGTTGTGCGACTGATTGAGAGGCATAGGATTGACATATGGTTTGAGCCAGTGGGGGGGGTATGCCTTCCAATGTGCAGGGAGTTTTACCAGAGGTTAAGGGTAGTGGATGAGGACATATTCTTGCTCAAGACGAATGTGAGGGGCAAGAGCATTGAGGTTGGTCACCCCGGGATTGATATCTAATTTATTGTATCATGTGAGACCTACTCCGAACATGTCCCATTCTATCCCTATAACGCCCAAGGGAGGAAATCACTCCCAGAGTACGTACAGTTGATGTATGAGGACCCGACACAATTCAAGAGAAAAATTAAAGTCGGGACCCTTAAGCATTTGATTCAGATCTAATATTTACAGTTATTAGAGGAAAGATTGATCATTTTGGTATGAAAGTGTGATGATAATGTTAATTTATTAAAAGATTAATGTTATGAGAACTAAAGTGGAGTTGTGTTATTTTGCAGGCTTATAGCGCAAAATTGGAACTAAGTGATGAGAAGAAATAAAGCATGACTTAAAGGGAGATCACACTGGGACACGCGTCCGGACGGAGGAAGATAGCGCGTCCGGACTCGATTGGCAGAAAGTTGAAGGACGCAGACTGCACATTCTGGAGAGCACGTCCGGACGCGTCAGATTTAGAAGTCTAATGAAATTTGATCTTCTCTCGAATGTGATTATAAAAAGATACTAAGGATTTTGCATATGAAATTTTTTGGACCTACGAATTTCCTTAATTTATTTTTGCATTCTTTTTATCATGTCCGGCTAGAAAGCTCCGCTAGGGCTAGGGGAAAATCTCTCAACGGAGTACGGTATTTTTATTGACTTTTGTACTTAATGACTTATGTTATTGTGTTAATTTAAATTCCTAATATTTTAGCAAAGTGTTTATGCTGTAAAAACTCCTGAGTTGTTGTGCCACGTACATCGATTGCTTGAGTTTCCCTGCGTATAAATCACTGGTTATTCCATGCTGGTAAAATTAATATGATTTCATAAAATAATATGATTGAATGATTATTCAGGTTCCTGGTAGTCTTTTGATTATAACCTTTGGATTTATCACTTGATTTGTTAATTGGGTTAACCGACATTTAATTCCTATTTCCAGTCAAGTCTTCAAGTCTTTAATTATTACTGTATGAAGTTGTGAGGAAGTACTTGATGCTCTAGTATTTTTATTATTGTTTTATTTACCAAAATTAATCTTTGTCATCCAACAACTCTTCAAACAAACTCTTTTTCTTTTAAAGTATTTTTAGTTTTTGTGTGATTGTTTTCTTGTTGAAATTCCTCGTGGGATCGACCTCGGAATTTCCGAGAATATATTACTTTGCTCAACCTGCGCTTGGGTTTACACTTTTAAAGTTGAAGCAGCATTCATACGTGGTGATGAACAAAGTCTTGTATTACAATCTGATACCCGGGTTGCAGTGAAGATCCAGGGGAAGAGAAGCTTTCCCTCCTCCATGCTTTCATAGCAGGGAAGAGGATGCATGTAGCCTTGATGATGTGGGAATTCATGAAGAAGTTCGCCTAGGCTAGTAAGCCGAATGCGAATCTCCCATTTTCCAATTTGGTTACAAGGATGTGCCACCACTACAACGTCAAGTGCTACCCCTCGGATGTGATTCTCCCTCTAGTGTCCAGAGCCATCAGGAAGTCCAGTAACATGAAAAGAACGACAATGACTGGAGGGACAAGTCAGAGAGAGGACAGGACAAGGCCACTTGGAGCTAGGCCTTCTACAACAGAACCCTCCGTAGCTAGACCATCTACTAAAGCCCCACCTTGCATTGTCACTCAAGGCTTGGATATAATAAAGGGGAGGTTCGAGGACCTCGGTATGACCATGCAACTGCTTTCCTTGATGATGATGAGTATGTATGGGCACAGTTCCTAGGAGAGTCGTTCCCCAATGTGCCTCCGCCTCCTACTGCCAAGCCATCTACCTCTGTCTCCATGGCTTATACTGTTGTTGAGGTGGAGGCATCTGATGATGAGGAGGGTAACGATTATGAGAGTGAAGGTGAAGGGAGAGGAGATTAGGATTAGGAATAGGGAGATCTTTTTGGTTTTATTGTTTTTAGTAGTTGCACAGTTAGTGGTTAGGGTTGTCTGTCTAGTAGAAGATTCTTCTCTAGGATTATAGGCCGTCTTGTTTTTTATTTCAACTCTTTATACTGAACTTTCTAGAGTAATTAATGAAAGAACCACATTTGACTTGTTTCAATTTACCCAAGTTCATTTACTTAATTGCATTATGATTTGAGTATTTTGATTGTTTGGTGAATTGTCTTGCATGAATGGATTGTTTAAGTTTTATGCATTATAGTTTGGAAATAAATTTTGCTAGGGACTAGCAAAAATTAAGTTGGGGGGAATGATGAACATAGAATATTGCATATCATGCATCTCTTTGAACCAATTTATACTTGCTTTTGTGGTGAAAATGGGGGAAAATACATTTAACCTCACTTTTAATGGAGATTGGTGTGATTGTAGGTAAAGAGCAGGTAAGGGAATTTATTAAGCCTCCCATCAAGTGGTTATAGTCAATGGAGAAGAAGGGAAGGTTTAACGGATGACTTGGGACATCAAGAGACCAAGAAATTACCAAAACATGAGAAAACCTACTAGTAGAAGTTCATCAAAACCTACTAGTAGAAATCAGCAAAAACCTACCGGTAGAGGTTCCAAACCTACCAGTAGGTTTAGTGCACTAGAATTTTTCTACCGCAACCCTTGCCAAAACCAACCGGAAGATTTTGCTTACTAGAAAAAACCTACCGGTAGGTTTTTGATTTTTATACATGTAGATTTTGCCCATAAATGCCAGAAGCCTACAAACACGTCTCCACCTACTTCGGGGGCCCATCTCTTGTCATCCCACATATGCTCTGACATTTATGACATACCATGACGCTCTCTTACACCTAAAATTTGATTTTGGAAGAGAAAGCATGGGAGAGGTATGAGAGAGAAGAAGGGTGGTTGGTGAAGGCATGAGAGGTGTATGTATGGATTGTCCTTGCTTGTCGAAGTGTCTAATCCCTTCTCACTCATTGGAAGTCATCTCTCGCAGACCATGGAAGGGGTATGGATGAATTTTGACCAAGCTTGAGTCCTGAATTCAGTTTTTATACAGGTTTAGAGAGAGAAACTCCAAGGAAGAAGACGAAGTTTTAGAGAGAAAAAGTTTTTTGCATTTCCTCCACCATTTCAATTGCAGTAAGCTTTAAATTAATTGTAATATTTACATCTTGCAATTTAATCTCATTTATTTCAAGTGTAATCAAATCTAGCTTCATGTTCTTACAATTCCATGTCAACATTTGGGTTTTTTTCTTTCCAGGCTTTATTTTTTGGGTATGAAATGAATTTGCTTTTGTATTTTCACATCTTCTTGCATATGTGAAATCGACTCTCGATCATTCTTCCTCGTAGTGTAAAGTGCTTTGGTTTGACTAGGTTGAGTACTGCAGACGTAGTTGTGGGCTCTTGATACACCGTAGACTTGTCACGGGGTGTGCTTGTGCCTGACATATCCTCATTAGTCCCTCACTTCCTACGAATCAATCAAACACCGAGACACCATTGGTTGAATGAATTGAGTCTTCTTTACATTTCCATTGGAATGACCTCTACGGATTAGCTAACCTTGCTTTCTTACATTTTTATCAAAACACAACTCACCAAACTAAAATTCACAAGATTGTACACTTTTTATTTCTTTTCAAATCATCATTCACAACAATTTGACCTTCCTTCCTTGAGAATATGACCTTTGAATACCCATTCTAAGTAAAACATGACATTGCAAGTCTATTTTCGCTTGGGGAGCACTTTTGCACACATACACATTTTTGTTCAACCACGCACAATTTTTTCCATTTCTAGCATCAAACCCGAAGGAGATTGGCACTCACCTATTCGTTTATGTCATATACATACAATAGGGATCATATTTGGACATTAGGGCGAATCGCAATCAAGACCCGTGTCGGTTAGGTGTCCGTTGGTGGAAGTACCCACCCCAAGAAAAATCTAGGATTTATAAATGGTCATTGGATATATAACATCAATGGTGGGGTCTTAGAATGCTTGGATATATATGGATGACATTGCATATGTTTTTAGAGCCGGTGGAGAGGTCGGGTTGCATTGCATTTGTGAGTCTCACCTCATAACATGGTATAGTATTGTGACATTCATTTCTTGAAGTTGTATGTTCTTGAATGAATGTTTGTTTGATTATTGAATTGCATGTGAACATTTCATATGCATCTGGATTGGGAGCATGGTTCTGAATAATGGTAACAGTCACCGTAACGGTAACGGTAATGTTGTAACGGACGCGGGGTGAAACGGACGTTACGTAACGGTAACGGAAATCGGATGCGTAAATTTTTTTTTTCAACTCACAACCTCCCATAAAACATGAATATTTCCATGTTTTAACTTAAAATTATGCAAATATGGGTGTTTAATGTGCATTTTATTGTATCATAATAAACATGTTAATATAATATCATAAGTATTAATAATATTTCTTAAGTCACTATGCATCAGTGACCTTTCCATTAGCAAAAAATTGAACAAATGAAATGCATAATTGCAAATCTAACAATTTATTAAATGAAACATATTGATAGAACCAAAATAATTTTTAGAATTGTACAATACAATAAAAAAGAGAAAGCAATAGTATTACCTTTCAACAATCTCACCACCAAAAAGAATGACGCGGAGGATCCAAACATTGAGATTGATCTTGGTTACTTCAACTATCATCATTCCATCCTGTGGGCAACATATAAGTAAATGTTCCAAATTCAACTTCATCTTGTCGTGGCTGCTCTCTATATGTATGCAATGTCATGTAATTGTTAGGGTTCAAAAACCCCAAAGAATTATCTTCGGGATATAATGGTGGAGGGTAGTGTTGAGGAGAATAACTATAAGGGTAGGACCTATAATTTCCAGCTGGATAATCTGATGAGTGGTAATTTTCATTACCACTACCATATGATGAATCTTCATATTCATACCAATTTCTCGTATTTCTATTTGATTTTTTTCCACGCCGTGATTGTTGACCATAAGCTTCTGGATCAACTCTAATTGCACTAAGTCCATGATCCTCTCGAAATGTTGAATCATGACAATGACCACTAGTATCACCCTGAACTGGAAGGTTACCCTCACAATTATAACCATAAATTTGGGTTAAACTAGCAACCCGATGACCCCCATCACCATCACCATTATCACCATCACCACCACCATCATCATCATTGCCACTACCACCACCATTATCGCTTTCAGCCAGTGCAAGACTAGAATCAGAGCCTTGGTTAGCAAGTGACTCAGAAATAGGTATGCATTCATTATCATCATCTTCACCAAAAGAATTCATCCAAGAGCGAGTTTCCTTATCCAAGGGCATTAATGGCTCTTCCCTTTCTTCTAACCATGGATTCAAGGGATCATCTTCATGAAATATGTAATCCAAATTGGTAGGATTAAAGCTATTCTCAATCTCTTGCTGGTTCTTTCACACAGTATGCCTAATTGCTGGTTCTTTCGCACAGGATTAAACAAGCTTTTGAAGTTTGACATATTTCAGCCTGTTTCTCGTTTTGGTGTGGATAAGACTCTATGTGCTCCAATTACGCTCACAACTAGAAGATGAAGTAGTCTGACTTAGTACCTTAACTGCTATACTTTGAAGCTCAGGAGCACATAAGCCATAAAGAATCCACCATTCAGTTGCATAAAATAAAATTTGATGAATTCACAAATGAATAAATATCCATTGACTACATATTATAAATTGTAACTTAGCTTACCAGGATTTGTTTTGTTAATTGCTGCTTGTGAATATTTGATCCAAATGTTTCTGCTTCATCTCGAAACGAAAATATCTACATACATTATAATTGTGAAAGAACGTGTATTAGATAACATGTCATTCAAATAATAAATAAAATTGTAAGTAAACAAGCACTACAAACCTGATTTATTGCCTTAATCTGACATTCAATATTCGGCTCCAATCTTTGAATTACTTTATGCGTTCCATCCATTGTTTCTCGAAACGTCTCCCTAGAACTGGTAGTAGTATACTGGAATTGTGGATTCAAGAAGTAACCTACTCATATGATAATATTAATTTTTAGTTCATTATGACTACTTATTTATCCACACACATAATATGTAAATTTCATACAAGTAATAAAAAATATAACTTTGTAGTCCATACTTACCTGCAGAATGCAAATCATGATGTAACTGAACAAACCACTGACGATCAATAATCTTCCAATAGTCAACCCAATATCGAGAATCTTTTTTGATAGCCAACTTTGCTAGATCCATTGCTTCATATATAAAACCCATTATAGGTCTCTCATCTCCATCTACTAACTTTAACACCCTAACCAATGGCTCTTGAACAATCAGAACTTCATTACCTCTCTTCCAAAAGTCTTTGCCCATAATCAAGTTTTTTACATCACTAGGAGGACCGGTTTTCATCTTCCCAAAACTAGTCGCCTTATAGTCATCAGAAGTGAACAAAACTTTTAGGTTATCTTTCTGCCTAATAATGCTTTCAAGTGCAATGAAATTTGTGGCAAATCTGATAATTGAAGGGCGTAACAATTCTTTACCTTTTGTATATTTTTTCATCAAATGGTATACCCTTGGATAATTGTAGATGAAGCTTGTGATCGACTTTGCATCATCTAGGACTTTTGCAACATATTTTTTTTTTTTTTGAAATGTCCTCCAGTATAAGATCAATACAACTGTCTAATACAAACATGTCTTTTCTCCAACAACTTCTTTCTAGCAGCCTTAAGAGCTGCTTCATTGCCAGTCACTATTTGGACAACATATTCTTGTCCAATCTCTTCAACCACCATATCTAACAAACGAAAATAGTAATCTGAAGTCCTACTTGCCACATTAGATGCATCAACAGACTTATGAAAAATTATACCTTTGTTACAATATATCAAGAAGTTGATGATGTGATCTCGTGTTTGACCAGTCCATCCATCACACATGATAGTAACTCCCCTCTCTTTCCATGTAGGCTAAAAAGACTTAATCCACTTCTTTATTGCATTGACTTATTTATTCAAATATATCTCAGACACCTCATACGAGTTAGGACCTTTAACTCCTTTTCCTACTTCAGCAGCAACGTCAAGCATTGGTTGAGTCCAAGGAGAGTCTGCTACATGAAAAGGCAAATTATTATATAACATGAATTTGGAAAACATATCTCCTAATCTTTCCCTCCTAATCTTTTGGTGATTTGAATTTATCTTTGGTTGCTTAGAACTTTTATTTCTCAGAAAGATTAGGATCCATCTCCCTTAATCTAGCTTTAGGAGTATCATAATTAATCCAATGCCGAGCACTACCATCAACATCCTGCTCACGAACTGAATAGGATCGTCTTAATCTACCTCCATCTCTACCTCTAAAACTACCCCCACCTCCGGAACTACTTCCCACATTATACTGTGGCACATATACACTTCTACGTCTATGACTTTCTTCAAAGTGATATTGTGCTACACTTTCTCTTCTCTCAAGCGCCATCTCAGGATCAGAATCAGAATCATCGCCCAAGTCCACATACCTAGGATCCTCAACAACGATCTCCTTCAGATGAGATTCCAGTTCTTCCCTCCTCTTTTGTTTATCTTTTATCTTATCTTTACTTTCTTGAAGATGTTTCATCATCTGTTCCCTGACTTCTCGTGGCATGTCAGGGCATGGTGTTACATTGTCTCTTTTTCCTGTCAAAAGCTCTTTCACTCGTGTAATACCACCTTTAATGATTTTTTTACAAAACATACATATTGCATCATGTCTATTGGTAGCCATTGTCGTAAAATTCCAACCGATATCATCACTGGAATTGCTTTGTGAACCTTCTTCTGGGCCATGTCGAGGCATTTTCAATTCTATCTCAAAAAAAATATATGTCATGTAGGAATAATAAATAAATATATTAAATGGATTAAAAGATTAATTTATAGTTATTTATTCTACCACCTGTATGTTCTATTTACTCCAAAAAATTAGTAAATGGTAAGACACATAGTGACACATAATCTTTATTTAAAAAATAATTAATGAATTATGGACCCACAAAATATTTATTAAAATGATTAGTGCCTATACTAAAATTAGTTAATTGTGATTAAGGGTGTCAACTCTAACCTGTTGATACGAACCCGACAAAAATGATTATAAAATTGACACGATTATTAAATACGCATAATAAATAATTTAGACTAATGTTTAATACTTATAAAACAATAAATATTTTTTTTTTGTGGGTCTTGACTCTTGACACAAACACGACACAATTGACACCCTTAATCGTGATACCCATGTAAACTCCATTAAAATGATTAATAAATTATATTAAAATTATTTAATTAAACACATGTTTTATTTGATCAAAAATATATCTCAAACACACAATTATAAATTTATAATATCTATAGATCTAACCAGATAAGACAACATTACATCATTAAAAAATAAAAAAAATTTAAAGATGGTGGCTAAAATGCTGAGAGAAATAGATAATTTATTCTGATTAAAAAAGGTTATGGGTAATAACTATTAAGTTATTATAACAAAAAAACAAAAACTAAAAAAAAAGGAAAATAAAAAGGCGGTGGGTTGGATAAGGCAGGGTGAGTCAATTATAGCCACACAAAAACAAAAAGAAAGAATGAGTGTGGTTCATTCATTCAAGGCGTCATATACACCAAATCAAAAAAAAAAGAAAAAGAAGCTTACAGTAGAGAACCGGAGCCGATGGAACAAGACGCAGCTTACCAGGAGGAGATCGAGTCGTCTTTGATCGTCCGAAGCAAGCAGCCACCACACAGATCTTCTGAGAGCATAGATCTATCACTGGTCAAGCTTTCGAGTTCAACTCGAACGGGGTTGAAATTTTTGGAAGATTTAGAAATAGAAATTTTTTGGAAGATAACACTGATCTAATTACAGGTGCGATTTTAAGTTTTTATTTGAAATATTTTCTAGATCTAGACATGTATTTGAGTGAATAATGGAAGATGTGCAAAGTTTGTAGAATTTGGGGTTGAATTTTTTGGGATTGAAATTTATTTTTGGGGCTGAACTTAGGATTTTATACACAAATGAATTTTTTGGGTTATAACGGGTCAAATATGTCGTTACGGGGCCGTTACGGAACGATAACGGCCGTTACGGCTGTGAATTTCATTCTTCCTGTTATAACGGACCGTAACGGAATCGGAGCTTGCCGTTACGGCTGTGAATTTCATTCCTCCTGTTATATCGGATCGTAACAGAATCGGAGCTTGCCGTTACTGTTACGTAACGGGTGTTACGCGCCGTAAAGGCAGATTTTCAAAATCATGGTTAGGAGGTAGCCTCTTTAGGAGATACACTATTGAGCGTGACTCACCCTTTATGGGCACAATATTTCAGGTGCGGGACAAGCACCGGTGGATGACACTCACATGGGACCTTATTGAGAAGAAGCTAAAATGTGGCTTTAAGCTTGCATTTTGTAAAACAATGGTGTGAATTATTTTGGAATTGTAATAGTGTTTAAAGGGTTGTATAATGAACCTTTATGGACTATATTTTATATAAAATTTAATGTTATATGAGCTTGGATGAATGTTGTATGAGATTGAGTGAGTTGAAATTGAAAAATGATTAAATTGGGGGAAAACTAGGTCCTACTACCGATAACACGTTGATTAGCTACCGGAAGCACAATTCAAGTCTTGAGCTTCCTGTAGCTCATTGGTAGTGGGCAGCTACTGGTAGCTCATTGACAAAAGACTCAGTTATCGATAGCAAGTACACAAACAACCAATTGCTCCTCCAAAATTTTTAGAAATTTTAAAAAAATTGCCAAGTGAAGAGCACAAAATATTCCATATTTAATGGTCACATTTCATGCTTTTTAACTCAATTTTTGCATTTAAATACTTAGTGCTAGCCAAAGTTATGAAGAAAGTTCAATTTTTGTGGTTATAGGTAATTATAGCTTAAATGATGGATTTTATAACCTTGCAACTATGTGTGAATGTGTGGTAAAGATATGAACACTTTAGATAAGTTTTGGGAGGCTTGGAGGATGAAGAATTCAAGGAAAAATGCATTCGAAAGGTTTTGCCCACTGGAGTGAAGGATTTTGACACAATACCACTTTTTCTCTATTTTTTTTTACCATGATCTATTTCGAATTTGAAAAAGTAAAAAACATGAAATTTGTAGATCTAAATGTCTTCTATATTATGTCAAAATTTCATCTCCATCGAATGGTTAGATCAAAAGTTATGTCAATTCTATGAAAACTAGTTTAGAGCAGAAAAAGTGTATCGATATGTAAAACCGGTACCCCAAACTCCATAAGGTTTAGTATACCGGTACTGTGTACCAGTACACTCTGTTGAGTGCCCAGAACGAATATTTTTCATACTCCACTTGCTTGGGAGTCCCATCTACACTTCTCCCACTTGTCCCCTAACATTTTCTTCACATCATCATGCCTCCTACACCCTTGATGAAGACTTTGGAGGTTGGGCAATCAATGTAGAGAGAGAGAAAAGGGTGAAGCTTAGGTGTGCAGGCTAAGCCTGTGCTAGCCTACCATACCCATCCCTTCAGCCCCCTATTGATGGGAGGCTTTTTTTACAGCTAGAGGGACGCCCCACGCACGAAATTAAAGGTTCTCATACTCTTTATACTCAGCATTCTTCAGCATTGCAAAGGGTGGCTACCTAAGCATAGAAAATTCAAGGAAGAAGAAGATGAATAGAGTAATAAAAATTTATGTTTTTGCCTTTTCTTCTACATTTTAGTTGTATTTAGCTTTAAATATCTTGTAATCTTTATTTCTTGCACTTTAATCTTAGTTATTTCAAGTTCATTGCAAGTTTAGTTGAGTAGCTTAGAATCTACCATTGTTGTATGAGTTTTTTGACCTGAAGCTTTTCTTAAAATGGGTATTGAATATTTTTCTTCTTAGTTTAAGTTTCCTTGCTTTAAGTTAAGTTCCATGTTTCATTTCTTCATTACGTATATTTACATTATGTATGTCTTATCTTTTATTATGATTAGCTAGACTTTATGTTGGCTTATCCAGGGGAGACCTCCCCTTGACGATTCCATTTCAACTCTTCTTTTTCCTTTCACTCAGTGTACGGTGGTTCGATTTGACTGGTTTGAGAGTGGATGTGGTGGGTGAGTCTTTGATATTCCGTAGGCCTAGTCACGGTTTATGCTTGGATCCTTACCATTTCATTCATAGTTTCCTACGAATCAACCATTCATTTGTGCATCATTGGAGAAAGGCTTCAAGTTGAGTTGGAATTCCCATTGGAATGACCTCTTTGGATTAGCCAACACTTGTTTTTATTGCATTTTCATTCACAAACTTCACTCACAAAACACAAACAAAAGATTTTACAATCTTCTCTTTTTAACATAATTACCTTCACACAACTTGAACTTTCCTTCCCTGAGGAGTCGACCTTGGAATAATTTTTCAAGTAAAACACGACAAGCAAAAGACTCCTTGTGCTTGGGGAGTTCTTTTGTTCACATATTTTTCATTTTCTACATTTTATTTCCACCATTCCGTTGTCCCGTTTCTCACATTATTCTGAGAGAGAGTGACACTCCCTTAGTCCTATAAGCCATACACATATTTGAGGGTGATGTGCAGATATTAGGGAATATATTACAACGGAATTCATCAAGCATTTTTGGCGCCATTGCTAGAGAAGGTTAAGCTTCGACTTTAAAGGTGATTTTCGGACGACGAAGGTAAGTCTCGTGATTTTATCATGAGCTAAGGTACGTTGCTCCTTGTATATACTTTTATTTATTTGTGTTTTGTGTTATGTCTTATAATTTTTATGATAATGTATCAAATGCCCCTTATTATGAAAATGTGTGTGAGATTTGTGATGAGTATGGGCACATCACTAATAAGTGTCCAATAAATTATCCGGTTCAATACTTTGAATGTGAATGTTCAAATTCATTTTTAGCCTCCGAAAATTTTTACCCCGACCATTATGTTACACCGAGTTATGGCTAGGAGAACAAACCTTATAATTTTTCATCCGATCTCACACCACCAAATGAGTTTTACCACTATCCAACACATGGTGACTTAATCGAAGACGAATTGGAAAATACTTTGTTCGATTTTATGCAATACCAAATGGAATTCAATGCCCAAGTAGCCCAACAACTTTCTGAAATTAGTGATGGACTTAATACATTGACTAATGCTATAATTACTATGCATGACAAACAACATCTTGAGCATAGTCAATATATCGAGGATGATCATCCCAATGGAGTGCAAATTGAGGTTGAATCTCCCACCAATCTTGATTGTGAAAATTTTGATGAAGTTATTATCTCACATGAGGCTAATGAGACCAATGTCATTTTGCCATCTAAGAGTGGTGTTGAGATTCACATTTCTCAACTTGGGAGGGGCATTGCAATGGAGTTAAGTGTAAAAACTTTTAAAAAGAAATTGTATACTCCTTTGTTGGAATTGCATAAACCTGCCTACACATTTATTTGGTTGAGGTTTTTGAATCGTTATCCTTTGTATTGTTGGATAGATGGGATAGAAAGAACATTTATACAACCAAAAAAATTTAAAATCAAAAAAATCAATGAGCGCAAGCTCATATCCGAATTGAAGCCAGATTTACATGTGCCTTTTTTGTTTTGTTTCCATGTACATAGTAGTTAGATTTCTTTTATTGTTATTTTTTTTTCATAAATTTTGTAGTGTAGATTTTAGCATGAAGGTTGTTTACCTCTTCCTAATATGGACTCATTTCACTTTGAGCATCATTGTAGAAAATCTTATTGAGTATCATATTCTACTCTAAGGTGGGGGTGTAAACAAGCTTTTTGTGTTTTTTCTGTTAAACAAAAAAAAAAGGAGTATCTCATCTCCCATTTTACGTTTATTTTTCTCATTGCATGATTCATTGTGCATTGAGGACAACACATAGTTCAAGTTGAGGGGGTGAGGTGCACCATTTACATATTCCACCACTTTTTGTATAGAACAAGTTGAAAATGTGAAGATTTTAAAAAATTTGGACATTTTTTGTGTAAAGTAGCTAATATTGAACTATATTCCCCTATCCTAATTGTTGTAGGAGTTGTGATTGCTTGATCTTCATTTGGAACTTTGAATACATGAGCACTATATAGAAGTTTATCCTATGCTAGAGTATCACATATTTGTTTACTTTTGAACTCAACCATAAGTGCACCATGAACTTGTAATTTTGACAATTTAGAGATTGAGTTCACATTTGAGTGCTTGACATGAATAGTATAGAGATGAGTAAGAACCCATGTGAGCTTTAATGTCAATTCTTGTCGAAGGGAACTTACACTTACTCAAGGAATGATTCTTCAAATTTTAAATTTGTTCAATAATCTCGTCATTCTTGTTTTGGTTAGGTGCATGTGGGTAGTTAATTGACTTTGTCTTGAAATGTATAATGCTCCCCTATGCTTATCTAGAGATGATCTGAGGCTATTATCAAGTGCTTTGAGCCTAAGCTTTTTTCTTATGAAAATTTTATCCCTTGTGCCATGATTGAGCCTTAAGTGTAAATTTGTTTCCATACCACATAATTGACCAAACAAAGCAAAATGACAAAAATCTACCTTACATTGGTTGTTCCTTGTGCTGAGTATGAATGGTAATAGGAGAGAAGGAGATTTGGTGTGGAAGCTCAAACAAAAGGGATGAATGAAGTTGAAACTCAAAGAGCTAGAAAAAAAATGAAAACCCAAGAAAAGGAGAAAAAGGGGGTGAAAGAAGAAAAGAATGACAAAAGAAAAGGAAAATATTAAGGAAAAGAAAGAAAAAGAAATAAAGAGTGAAGCAATGGTGATTAGCCTTGAAATCCCATAAAAGGGAGATCTTTCTGAAATAAAGGTCATTGACTTGGAACAACTCTCGTTGTTATCCTATGCCCTTCATTTCACTTACCTCAATATCACCCCAAGACCTCATTACAACCTTTGAAAGTCCTAAATGATCTAGAGAAGCATGGGGATGCATACTTTAAAAAAAAAAAAGATGTTGATTTTGTTATCTAATGCCCTAGCATTCATTTCATGAGATTATGCCAATGTTGTTTCATTTTTATGCATGTACTTCATTTTTGGATTATATGTGAGCATACTTTATTTTGTGCATAAGATTCCATCTCACATATATACGTGGAGAGCATGCCAAGATAATCATAGTGTGATTCATTGTTGAGAGACACCCTTGGTAAATTTGCATCGAAGCTTAATTTGGATAGCCAAAGTAAATGTGAACTCTATTGTGTAAAAGTTTAAATTACATGTCCATTTCACACACACATGAGTTTCAGAATGAATGTGTATGTGAATACTCTAGAATAACATTTAAGTCTATGATGTGTTTCATGTGTGATTAGTTCAGGTATGTTGGACCAAGCTATTTTTGAAATCCCAGTGCTAGTTAGGATAAGGGAAGATGCTTTAAATATTGGATACCAAGAAAAGAAGTTTGTAGGTATCTTTACTGAAAACCTTCACGAGACAAAACTCGTTTACTAGGGATAAACTAGGGGTTTAAAGGCTTATTGCATGTGCTAAATGCAAAATCGAAATTAATATATGTTTATTTTATTTCCTTGCTTTTTACATTTTGTTTGCTAAAGACTAGCAAAACTTAAGTTGGCGGGTGAAGGCTAAGCCTTCAGACCCTGAGCCCTTTTGTTCAAAGGATGTAAATGGAGTAATATAGATGGATATTGGACCTTGGAATTGTCGCATGATGACATGGTGTTGGGTCATACAACATACACGGGTATTTCTGCAGATTGATGGTGATAAACGGGTTGAGAAAAGATCACCGAATCCTAGGGCGTCACACAAAACGTGTTTTTTCCCAAAAATTCTCAATTTCTTCATCTATTTCACAAGATCTTTCATTTAAATCAATTTCTTAACTTTCTACCAATTCCAAATCTCATATTTTTTTTCAAATAATTAGATTCAATGACTCCTAAACGTTAAAGGCCGTAATCAAGTACCCGGGCTGGACAATGAGGTTGAGCATGAGTTTATGTGGGAAATATGGTAGGAGTAATCCGGGTTTTTGACATCAATTGATTCCTCAACATTGATCAAAGGGACATGTTCAAGCTTTCTTTTGCTATAAGGCATAAAGTGATCGAAATGTCAGTTGTTGTAGTAGATTTCATTCCTTGGGATATAATGCAAATCATACAAAATGGGAATTGGGAGAAATTTATGAGAATTTTTGAATTTGGGGTGAGCCTTGTGATTTGGAAGTTCTATGGCAGTGCAAAGAAGGTTGATAAGAGAAGATATAAAACCTATTTGAGGGGAGACAATTACAGTTTTGATATTTCACCTGACTAAGTTGAATAGGGTTCCAAATGCACAATACCCGCATTCAACCTCAGTAAGTTTTCAAATGGTTTTAATGGAGTTGGCAAGGGATCCTAATTATGCCTGGGTAACTAGGCTGAAGTTTCTAAACTAGGGAGAGCTGATAGAAAAATACAATATTCTGAATTGGATCTCTATGACAAACTCGATGCCCCAATATAGAAAGAATTATATCTATCCAGACAAAGCCCGTTTGTTGTATGCACTGGGGATGAACCAGTCAATTGATATGCCCAACTTATTCATTACTGACATGTTTAGGGTAATTAATGATATTGGTAAGACTTTTTCACTAGTCTTTTGATATTTGGTTACCCAGATGTGTAGAGATCGTGGGGTACAGATGGATGGTGATTAGAAAAGAGAAGTATCCCAAGGCATAGGAGCATACAACTATGGAGAAAAGTAGAAGCACCCGAGCTAGAGGTGCTAAGGAGGAGGAGGAGGATGAGCACTTAGATGGAGACAATGATGAACAAACGGGCGAGCTAGTGGATGTTCATACTGTTAGGGATATACTATTGCAGATTCTGAGGGATCTTTAATCGATGCAAGTTGGGCAACAGTGGATTATGGTTGAGCTTACTGCTCATGGAGAAATCCTTCACCACCTTGACCTTGGACCCTATGACCCTTCGGGCCCCTCTTCTTAGTATTTTGACCATTGGTCTTGCTTCCCTTCCTTTTTGCCTCCTTTTAAAAAAAAAAACAAAAAAATTGTTGTGGCCAGTATTTAGGTATGTAGCTTACTAACCCTTTAGTTAGTGATAGGCAATGGAGTTAGTTTTTTTTTTAATTTGGAATGTAATGAAAATTAATTTTGCTTTGATATGCCTACAAAGGGTTCATTACTGTTAAATTTTTGTTTTTTCTCGTCATTAATTTCCTAGATTATGTTTCCATGACTTGACTAGCTTTGAAGTTGAGAATATTTAATGGACATTTGTATTTGTTTCCATTTAAACTTGTTACAGAATTTTATTCCATATTTTAGAATCTCAAGTTATGTTCCCACTTTGAATTCAGAATGTTAGTGCATGTTTAACTATGCTAGTATTATGATTTGTAAAATAATAGCTTTGAGAACTTGGAACATATAGTGGAGTTATATTACAGGCCTCTATGAGTTTTGAGTCGGTCTTATTTGGAGGGACTTTATACATTTACTCATTAAAGATAATTTCATTCACTAACTTTCATTGAATATTCTCATTATTATTTTGTTTTGATTAGTACTAATGAGGTGGATGATTGTTTTATTTCAAATTTGTGTACATTTGAAGTATATATAACATTACCTCTTGAGACATGATTTTAGGCCATTGTTGATTTAATTTGAGCCTTAGCCATACTTCTTTCTTATCATTGTTGTTAGAATTTATAATTGATCCCCTTCAGATAATTTATTTTCTTAAGCAATGGATACTAACTAGGCAAAGTATATGATATATTTTACCTTATCTTAGTTAACCCAGAATTGACTTGATATTGCGCAAAGAAGGGATGTTGATGACTATGGAAAAAAAAAAGAGAAGAGGTGAAGAGAGAGATAAAGTTCTCATGCTAATTCAATAAAAGAAAAAAGGAAACAAAATGAGGCTGGAAAGAAATGAAAAGAAAAGAAAAAGGATAATATGAAATTAAACTTGAAAAAAATGTTGGAAAGTTTGAAAAAAAAAAGAGACACGGCTTATAAATTTGTGCTTATAAATGATTATGGTTGAAAGAGATTTCAGAATACGGTTTACAAAAAAGAAATGACCTCTTATGATTGCTTTTTGTTTTCTTATTATCCTTCATTTTGAAGTCCTTATCCCAAGGCCCTATTAGAACTAGAATAAAGGCCAATTTGATCTCCAAGAATATGGTGGTTAGTAAATGGATTGTGAGAATAAGTTTGAGATTAATGATTATTTTACTATTGTTAGTATTAATTTCTTTTCATGACATTATGTCAAGTTCAAATTATTTTTAGAGTGGTTATTTGATATCTAAGATATGTTAGGATCAACATGAAATCTTTAGTAAATCTTAGCATATTCCATGGTTATAATTCTACAAAGTTCAAGATCCAAAAGTTTCAAATGAAGGCACATAAAAAACTCTCATAATGCACTTTCATGCTTATGACAAAGGGAATGACATTAGAGATCTAAGCACCTTCAAATTAATTATAGACTTAGAATAATTAGGATAAAATGGAATCAGTGACTAATCTGTTAGTGACTCCTAGGTGTTCTTCAAAGAAAATTTTTTCTAAACCTTATTGTGTTTTGAAAACATAGGATTGAGTCATTAATCAGAGTCTATTTGAAAAAAAAACCCTTTAGTGCCCAATAGGACAAGTTTTGGCTGGATTTCTAGCTTAAAAACCTGTAGGGACCACCCTCTGCTTGTTTGGCTTTAGCTAGAGTGATATCGAAAAAGGCCAAACGAGTGGGCAGTAGAGACCGACCTCTAGGTCACTCTTAGGTAGCTCGAGCGGTCCCTGCTCTTTTGTTGTGGTTTAAATTCTTATCTCATTCCAGCACCCATCATCCTCTCACTACTCGAGTAGTAGTTCATGAATTTTAGTTTCCTTGGTCCCCAAAACAAATCCTATTTTGACCTTATAAATAGAGAGACACTTCCTAAGCCAGGGTATCACTTTTGTAAGCCTAAATTCTGCCTCTCAAGCCTTAAGAGATCCTTGAAAAACCCTAGAACCTCTAAATACAAAAGGCTAAAATGATATTGATACTCTAATCCAACCTCTCACCTTGGAGAAGAAGATCTAGATTGGGAGATCAACCTAACCCATTGGAGGAGTGAGCATACTGGGAGACTTGGGTAAGTCCTATGATTGCTCGAGACTTAAACAATCTATTTCGGTGGAGAGTTCAAGTGAAGCTATACATAACATCGGTGGGTGTATTCAGTAGAGAGATCTATTGAAGGAAGCGAGTGTCTAACCATGGTATTAGTTTAGGTATAGAACTCGAGTACTTATAGATTGACTTTGTGATAGTAGATTAGGCTTTGGTGAACCCCAAGTGGTTCCCTGTAATTTTTTTCAAGGAAGGTTTCCGCATCAACAAATTCCTTGTATTCTTAATTGTTATTTTCATGCACACTTGCAATTTGATGCACACATGGGCACTACGTGTTTGATAATTCAATTTTTTGAACCTTCATATCATTCATAGCGGTTTAGTTGATAGTAATTACCTCAGATCAGATAACCGTGAGAAATTCAGTGTTAATCATAAAATTGAAAAATTCATTACATCGATCTTCATGGTTTTTAGGGTCATTCTTGTTTAAAAAGGGTTCTCAATTTTAACTATTTAATTGACTGATTTAAGAAGAGGTAATTTTGCTAGAATTAGGTTAAAAGTTGGTGTACATCTAAGCTTAAAATTGGATTAACCTATTCAAACTTCTAGGTAGTGTCTTAATGCCATGTGTTTTATCGTGAAGGACGATCCATTCCACAAAAGGTAATATTTTTACTTACAATATGTGTGTGTGTGTGTGTGAGTTAAATATTGTTCTGAGCTGCAATTCTGCTCACATGTGATACTATGATGTGGGAATAGTCACTATAATTTGAGTCAATTATTTGCCAAGTGTAATCCTTATTGATAGTTGAAGAGGTAGGGTATTATTTGATGAATTTTTAATGTTGGTATATTTATTTCACATTGCACTCGAATTTTGAATGAGAATTTCAATATGTGAATACTATTTTATAGCATTTAGTTCTATAATTTTGGTTTTGTGCTAATTTATTTGAGTTTCAATTGAATATTTTCAAAGCTTTAATGATTAGTTTCCATTTATAATCTATTTTTTTTCATATTTGTCAATCAACACTCAAAAAAACTACATTTAATTAGGAATTTCTAATAGTAACACGTTTTGAATACACAACAATAATCTAAAAAAAGTAGTTTTTGATTACTAATACTTTCTAATCTAAAATAATCACTAAATAACAGTGTTAATGCTGAAAATTATACAATTTAAACCCCTAGTTCATAAAATAAAAGTTCAACGCACTAAACATATCAACCCAAAATATCGTTTTAGATTTTTTTTAATTCTTTTTTTCAATTATTCAAAAATATTTTACCTAATATTTTATCTCTAAAAATGAATAGTCTTCGTATTTGAAACCCTAAGTCTTCAATGTAATGAACAACACAGTGACACCTGATCACAAAAACACGATGTTTTCTATAATTTTCTTTCGTTTTTTGGAACTTCATGTGACGCTCCAATTCCTTGGTGGACCAATCCTAACAGAATTTTGGCGGAGTCTCCTTTGCACGTAAAGCTCCACCCAAAACACAACCTAAGTTAATAACAATTCTTATTGACCTTCGAAGATCTAACATACACATCTAATACGATCCTTGCATTATACAACAGTAACAAGTTCAAATGTAAACCATTCATTTAAATAAAAGAAGAGTTTACATTAAATCTCCATATACAAGCCTTTACAAAAGATTATACAATTTCTTATGACCCAAAATACTACGAGGCAATCAATTTTACAATTGGGATCTAACATCTATACATCCAAGATAAGAGCCCGAGCTCAGATTCCGTCATCAAAGGGGACCCATGGGAAGGTTATCTTCGGAAGCGTGCATAGTACTTGAAAAATATTCCCACAATGGGGCGAGCCTAAGCCTAGTAGGGTATCTCATATATAGAATACCTCCAACCCAAATACATATGATATAATGTACCTACAACTCAACAATCACATATTTACAACAAGTAACCTAAAAGAAAGTTACCAAACCTATCGAGCCACGAGTGATATTTCATGAATCCATGTTCGATTCTGAACCCGCTCTCGGGTTCCCATGCAGACTCGTGATGTAATTTCATGTCATGAACTGAGCAATTTCAAGCCCCCGCCATTGAGCTATACACATTGAATGACCATTTCAATTATTATCTTGTCTTTAGGATCAGGTAATTTATGGCCTCTCACCAACGGGCTACCAAACCATTAACGGATCTTGAGGACATCCCCCCTCTGACTCCGTTTTCACCGACACGCTTTTGTGGACTTGTTACACAACCAAAAAATGTGTAATTGAATAAACCGAGTCTTGCACCCGATGGAGAATCTAGCTCTTTTTGTTATGCCCCGACATATTTTCATGCAATTTCCCATGAGACTCAATTGGATCTTGATCCAATCTTTCCAAGCCCCACTCATCACTCACCTATGTGGTAACCTTTTTATCCATGCACAACACTTACAACCATGCTAAATGTCTTATGGATGTGATGTTTAACCCATGCACATGCAATGTATGTATAATTGTATTTCAATGGAAATCACAATGTCAATTATAGCATTAAAGCATATAAGGGAATTCTAGCATATCACCCAACACATGTTATATATATTGATTAAATCAAATAACATGCTTGAATATATTTAGGCAATTTATCAAACACATAGGGTACATAATTGTAAATGTCTAACATACCCATCATAATCTACATATAAAGTATGTTCAACAACCCAACTTAGGTAGAAATTAGACATCATCCTTATAGGTTCCAATTAATTCACTAGCTACACTAGTTATAGGCTAATCATGTGATTAACATATATTTACTTCAACCCCATCTCATATACAAACCCTAGATTGAAAGGGAATTTAAATAGAAGGGAACCACCACTTCTTGAAACGTGAGTAAAGAAGAGAAATCCTTAAGAACACCCCAAACAAACTTCTACAGCCTTCTCTAAGCTTATATAGCCAAAAGCTCTAGACCTGAAATTTGGGAAAAATAGTCATTGTTAGTGTTGGCGCATAGCCCTCTTGGTGTTTGATGATCTAATAGTTGTATCTTGAAAGATTTGAGGAAGAAAAACGAAGAAGATGAAGTCATGGAGGCTTTCTTTCTTTCTTTCTCTCTCTCTCTCTCTCAATTCACCAGTTTTACTATTTTTTATACTTGGTGTAAGAGGTGCCACATGTCATGTTCCTATTGATAGGAAATCTCACATGCCCAATCAAAATGAGCCATGTGTCATAGTGAATAAGATATTTTTGGATGGTTTATAATTATATTACGGGTCCCATAAATAAATCTCAGTTACTAGAATTTTAATTGTGCATCCCTGATTTGCCTTGTAATGCGTGAAAATCTTGATTATCTCTGAATTCAATTAAAATTGAATGTTGAATTCGATTTTGCTAGATGAATCCAATGGTGAAGTTCATTTTATCATCCAAGTTACATAAAAATTCAGGTTTATAACCTTCTTTGAATGGCCTAATTACCGCATTACCTCTTTATTAATTTATTATTTTTTTTATTTTTACACTTCTATTACTTTAGAGTAGGTTCTCGACGATCTTCAATGTTTTTGGCAACTAATAGTTTTATTTTTCAATTTTCAATTGCGGTTTTAGGTTTTAAATTTTTAATGGCAAACTTTTTGGAACAAAAAGGACGGTTGCTTTTTAGGGGCGAAAAATCATATAGTCTCTACTTAACCAAGTAAACAAACACTCATTTTAGGGACTATATTATTTTTTTATAGATTCATATTCTTAATGACCCACTAAAATCGAGTCTGGACCTATTGATCCATTAGGTTATAATAGCGGTGGCAATTTTTGCCCACAACCCACCAACCTATCCATAAATTAATGGGTTGCGTACTTGTTTTTATTAATACGGGTTAAAAATGAGTTGAGTGCTATTATTTAGTTTAAATTTATAGGTTCAATCGGGTTTAAAATAGGTACCCATTGGGTTTTCTTCTTAAAAACTAATTAATACTAAATACACACACCAGTCATTAGACTCCCATCTCTCCCATCTTGACGTTAAAAGCCTAATCCTCCACCACACACTGTTAGTCTCACCTCTACTGCTACTCCGATTAGAATTCGACTATTGAATATTGCATTTCCTCATCATTCAATCTTGCAAAGTGAGTCTCATCTGATTTTATTTATTGAAATTTCCTAAAACATTGTCTGGGTACATCGAATGCCCCACTTTCTTGTTTTTTCCTTTTCTACCTCGTTGTTAGCATTAGCTTTGTTTTTCTTGAATTGGATATTGAATAACGTAAGTTATATTTTTTTTGGCTAAAAGAGCAGTTTTGACATGTCTACAACGTGTTTGATGAAATGCCCAAAAACTGTTTAGGTATCACAAAATGAGCGTTATCTAACTTTTTCGGTGGACACCATGCACTAGTCTTGGCAAGATAATGAAGTTTTAATGCAATTACTCCATACAATTGTGATTGGATCATCATGTAATGAATAACCCCATTTATGGTGATTGGTGCATATATGCAAACTTTTAAACTAGAGACTATGGTTGAAAGAGACCATACAAGGAGTGATGTTGAATATTATAAAGGTAATTTCTTTTGCTTTTCATTAGGGATTTCTTTTGCTTTTCATTTTATTTAGCTACAGACTTTGCCTCCCTCCCTATTTCAAGTTTTTGCGTGAGGATTTTTGTCAACACAAAATTCTTGTTGATAGTGAGATTTGAGAAAGATAAATGATAGAGAATCTTATTCCCTTTATGAGGAAGCAAACTTCATGATTCAAACCCATGTCGTATGATATGAGCAAATGAGTACTTGTCATCATTCCTCAGTCACCATTGATGAAGTATTGGAGAGATATTTTGAATTTATTCACAAAATGTAGTTATCTTCATATTTCGAACCCACAAATTGAAGATTACCTTTGGGTCTAACACTCACGAATACTTATATAGGGCTAATGTTGCATGAAGGTTAAAGCTCATTTGCACTCCTATTAGTTATTACCATTTATTTGCATGAAGGTATTTTTTTTGGAATTAGCATCCTCTAGTTATTCTAAATACTTAGTGACATGTACTATGATAGTTAATTAATGGTTTGAAACTATCGGGATATACTTTAGAATGCTTTATTATATATTGATTAATGCTTATTTTTGTGGATGTAGATTCATATTGAGGCTGCCATGTCTTCAAGGGATAATATAAGGGAAGATAAGATTGATTATGTTGAAGAAAGTTTTGTTACTAAAAAACGAGGTAGAAAGTCTCGCTCTATAGTTTGGGATATTTTTAAGCAATTACCTGTTAATGGTGAGGGGAGACAAAAGGCTAGGTGTACAAAGTGTGACCAACTGTATATGGTAGACCTGAAGTCCAGGACATCGAATTTGAAGCGACATCTCAAAACTTGTTGTCCCAAACATGACACAAATGAGTTGGCGCCACAACTACCTTTTGATCTAGATGTCTATTGAAAGAAGTTTTCTGATGTCATAATTTCTTGAATCTAGATGTGAAATCAATCTCAAGAAATACCATAAAGTTGGACATTTGGAAAGCTTATAAAAGGGAGAAAAAACAACTTAAACATGAATTGGAATTAATTATAAGTAATATTTGTCTGACTTCATATTTATGAACTTCTCTCACCACAGATAGTTATACGACTTTGACTGCTCATGATGTGGATGAACATTGGGTACTACAGAAAAGGATATTAATCTTTCGTCATATACCTCTGTCTCATAATGGACTACTTTTAGCAGAAAAAGTGATTAATTTTCTAAAAGAATGGGGAATTGAGAAAAAAAAAATTCACCATTACTTTGGATAATGCAAAGTATAATGATGGTTTGGTTGATTTGTTGAAGAATCATCTTTCTTTAACAAATGTTTGATATGTGATGGTGAATTTCTTTATGTACGTTGTGCTGTGAATATCTTGAATCTTATTGTTCAAGCGACCTTAAAAATGATTGATGGATCTGTATATAAGATTTGAGAAATTATCAACTATGTTAGGGGTACAGAGGGAAGGATGATCAAGTTTGCACAATTGTCCAGAAAAAGTGTAAGAAAGTTGCCAAGATGTACCAACAAGATGGAATTCAACCTATCTTATGCTTGAATGAGTTTTATTATATCGTCGAGCATTCTGTCAGTTGCAATTGATTGATTCAACTTCAAAAAAAGTCCCTCACAAAGAGGAATGGAACATGGTTGAAAGGATAGCAAAGTTTCTCAAATCTTTTTATGACAATACAACATTGTTTTCAGGAAGTCAATATAACACTTCAAATTTGTATTTTCGTACCATATGGAAAATTCAAACACTCATACTAGAGGAACTAAATAGTTTAAATAAAGTTATAAGTTCCATGGCACAACAAAATGAAGGTGAAATTTGACAAGTATTGGGATTGTTATAACATAATTCTTTCCTTTGCCATAGTGCTTGATCCTCGTTACAAGTTGAAGTTTGTTGAATTTGCATTTGCAAAGCTTGATCCTAAAACATGTGAAGAAAAGATAAGGAATGTTCGGATGAAATTGCATTTACTCTTTCAAGAGTACAAGTGTTTCTCACTGTCTGCTTTTGCAACTAATCCATAAAAAATGAGAAATGTTTCTAGTGGAGTAGACGAAGATGAAGATGAAGATGAAGATGAAGATGAAGATGAAATGGATATAAGTAACATTACTAATTAGTTTACTCTTTCAAGAATACAAGTGTTTCTCACTGTCTACTTTTGCAACTAATCCATAAAAAATGAGAAATGTTTCTAGTGGAGTAGATGAAGATGAAATGGATATAAGTAACATTACTAATTAGTTATTTTAATAATTATTGTCATATTTATACTTTCATAGATTTATTAGTAATTTTCTTATATATTGGGTTTATATTAATGTTGGAGTTTGAGTTATTTGAGAGAGAACGTAATTGAACAAAAATAAATCATAGTTGGACCTATACTTAGAAGAATCTTTACTTGATCGGAGACAAAATGCGCAATTGAATGTTCTAAGTTTTTGGAAAGCAAATAGGACCTGGTATCCAAAGCTTTATTGATGGGCCGTGATGTGTTGAGCATTTCCATTATAACAGTTGCCTTAGAATCAACTTTTAGTATTGGAGGATGTATCATTGGAAAATATCGTAGTTCAATTTTACCGAAGAATGTAGGGGCATTATTATGCACTCCAGATTGGTTACATGGTTTAGAAGGTAAAATTAACTCTTGCAATTTCATGCTAATATTATAATTAATTGTTTTGAGATTTATAACATTAGAATTTAATGTTATGCACTTGCTTTAAGTAGTTCAAGAAGATTCAGATGAGGAGGAGGAACTTGAAATTGACATTGAGAAGTTGGTGTGGAGTCTAATAATGATGCTGAAAATGGATATGTAAGATTTTTTTGTGATTATTGTAAACTTGATTTAACTTTTCGTTTAGTTTTTCCTTTTGGCTCTTATTGTAGATTCATTTTTTTTTTGGTTTAGGATGAACCATAATGAATAACATATCTTATAGTAGATTCTATAATGTTTTTTTTAAACTTGTCTTAATGTTTGGTTGAGCATGTGTTCCATTTGCTCGATCCAACTTGTGAGTATTAAATGATAAGTGGACAAGATCTATGGTTATGTGTTTTTTTTTTTTTTTGGATTATTTCTTATTATGATGAAGGATTGCTGCAAAATTATTAGTATGAAATATGCTATACGACGGAACACTAATTGTGTTTGTGTTTTTATTTTGTCAATTTGTAAGTGTTTATATGTCATTGTATCAAGATTATGTGTGTGCGTGCAGCACTGTATGTGTATATTTTTTTTGTTGGTTACTGTTTGTTTATTTTGGTATAATAGTATGTATATGTGTGTATTTTAGTTTAATAGTGGGTGTGTATTTTAGTATAATATTTTGTGTGTATGTGTGTATTTTAGTGTAGAATTATGTATATTTTGGTATAATTGTGTGCATTTGTATTTTGTGGGTTAATGAATTTAACCCAATCCATTATAAATCTAAATTATTATAACTCATTTAATATATGAGTCAAAATTTAATTGAATTTATTTTAATCTAATTCAATTTAACTCAACTCATAATCAAATCAACCCACCTATTTACCATCCCTAGGTTATAACACTATAACGAGACCTCAAAAAAACCCTTAATAAAATTCGAAATCCAAATGATCAAACCATTCTTCTTCCTTTAAAAGTAAAGCACAGAATCAAACACCAAATCCACATGGTATAAACAAAGGTCAAAAGAAAAGAACGCGGTTGTCCGAAACTAATTTCTGGTCCTTACCACTTTATCAACTAGGTATATTGCCCGGTAGAGAGAGCAACAGACATACAGAGAAGATGCTCCCATTAAAGCTGGTCCGCTCTCTGGTTTTGGGTGAAACCGTTAACAACCCTTTCTCCCTCGGCCAAACTCACCATCACCATCTTGACAGTGACCTTGAAAATGACGCTGACTATACCAATGTCCATCACAAACACACTAGCAAGCCCAAAAACAAAGCCAAAACCAGAACCCCATTACTGCTCTTCACCCCCACAAAAGAGATAGTCACAGACACATACAGACTAGCAACATTGGCAAGAGATATTGGCATGGACTTATACCCAAACCCATCTCTCTCTCACATCATCTTCTCGTGGCCATCTTCATCAGCATTACCGTCGTCCTCTTCTTCCTCATCACACCCTTCATTGTCATGGTCATCAACTTCCCTATCGTCATATTCTTCCTCATCATGGTCTTTGCCAAACGACGCCGTTCCCCTGTCGTTCCCTTCCCTCACCATGGTTTCTCCATCTCACCTTCGCCTTTTTGCCTCCCTCTCAAAAGGGTTCTTCAAATTGGTTTTCTTGAACACTAGCCTCAATCTATTTGATAGAATCGGTCATCAGACTAGTGGTAACTGGGATTGTTGTTCACTTTCTTTGATTTCGCGGCTAACCCGTGATCGAATTGACTCAATGGATGGCTTTTCTAAGGCTCTAGCCGGAATGGGTTGGACCCTATTCAAGACTAAGGACAACTCATCAAGGGATTCTGGTGGAAGGCCAGTTTGGAGCACCAATGCAGTGTATTTGTTTAGAAAGTTGGATTCAAACCGGGTTCGTGCTAGGCAGCCGAATGGGAACTGTGCCAGTTCTTCTGGGGGATGTAGGATTAGGGAATTGAGATTGCCCCCATTGGATTTTCGGAATGCCCCTTTGAGAATTTTGCAGTACATCCTTCTAATGACTGATGATATGTTTTATCTTGCCTAACTAGGTGAGATTTTTCTCATATTATTTTGTTGCATTTATCCTTTTATCACTTTTAATTTCTTGCCATATAAATATGTCAAATGCAGTGGTTTGTGCCTATGTGGTAATTGTTATTGCTAATAGGTGTTTCAAGCAAACGTATTATGAATTTGAGGGTTTTTATTGATTTTGATTTGCCTTCTGATATGAGATGAGTATGGAATGAAAAGTTGAAGTATTCAAATTCATATTTCTTTTGGATTTTGGTTCGGGATTATTTTAAGGGAAATTGAATGAATGGTCTCTTGTCTAGATTTGTGATATGAAGTCGGATTTCAAGAAAATTCAATAACCCACAAAAAAGAAAAGAAAAAGAAAAAGTGAATAGGACTGAGAGAATAGAGGGACTTTCTATTGTTAAGGTGGATTAGAATTTGAAGTAAGTTTGATTGTGTATTGCATAACTATTGAGGTGGTTGGACTTGCAATTCCAAACCCAAATATGTAGGACAGACCAAAGTATCTAATTTATTCAGCTGTGGTGGTGTGTCCATCTGTAGATCTCAACTTTTGAGAAGTTTATTTAGGAAGGCATGTGCTAAGGTATTTTGATCTTTATACCAGGGTTTATAAGGCTCAAGTCCCATGTAGTGTATTCCAAGTAATTTGTTCAATGAAAATGGCTAGCATGAATAAATGTATGCACAATTAACTTTGTTGCTTTGGAATTTTTGTTTACAATATGCTAATATATGGCAAGGAAATCATGATATTTTATATCAAACAGTACTGTCCCCCTAGCATGTGTACTTTGAAAAAGTTATCCTTCAATTCTTTGGGTTGTAATGTAATAAATGAAGCAATTAGATACCTGTGCATGTTGGAAATGCCAATATTGTAAAACTATAGAGGAAAGAAGAAACAGTGGGACTTAAGAGCCTTTTTTTTCCTGTCTATATTCATTGAAATTTAGAATCTCATGTTTAGACTAAAATAAGCTGACCCTGAATATCTATGACCAGAAAATGGTTGTGTTAGACTAAGATGAGCTACCAACTGTGAGTAGCTGAGACAAGCAAATGGTGATTGATTGATTCCTTAATTGTTTGGCGCCTGAGAATTCATGGCATTTACTCTATTTGGCCTCAAATTATGGTCATTGAATTTAAGTCATTTCTTTTACAATTTTTTTTTAAAGTAATTAGTTTTATATTCATTTGCTACAGCCTGGATGCCTTTGCACAGTGTATCAATTCAATGCCTACTTTCTTAATCACATGCTTTTACACTAAGCATATTGTTAGTCTTTATCTCATCTTGTAGCTGACTAATTTCCAAGAAGGCCCCATCACAGTCGATGAATCTCCTTCAGAATGTGCTTATTTTATTTTCTTATTATACCATAAGGCTGATAATAGATGGTTCTTTGGACATAATCTCTTTAGAAGAGTTACTTATCTCATAACAATGTCATAATAATCGTAAATGGCTGGGTACACATTTGACTGATAAGACAAGAAGTTGAAGATTTCAAATTCTCAAAATGAAGCATATTTCTTCATTTATGTCTTGTTCTCTCATGGCCCAACTCGTATCTCCATTTTGTGGGTTCTCACAACCTTGCATAATAGGTCAAATCATCTGCTCACCTCTTGTTAAGTGTGATGCTCAGATGGTTTAATGTAACACTTGTGTTTCATTTTGTCCAGGTCAAGGATAAATGCTTTCAAGTTTTGTTATTGTGACCATTGAAATATGTCTTCTCTTGTGCAAAGCTCCCTAGTTCCTATCACATGGGAGGACCTAGTCATCAGTTCACATTGAGCCTATCAATAATCCTTTTAGTCATCCTACTTAAGGCCGTCTCATTAACATATAAAGCTATGGCAGTGCGTGATGAGGAAGTATGATCATTACAGTCTTGGAATATGTATTAAGCAACATCATGGAGTTCTACCCCAACTTACCTCTCATTGGCTTGTAAGTTACAGTTGGTTTATTTTTCATAGAGATCTGCCCTCTATTCTTCGCTCTTCTTTCCTTGATACTTTCATTTGAGTAAGTTCTTTCATAAGTTAGTGTCAAAGAGAAGGAGTGGATCTTGATTTATCACAAATCCCACCCTTTCCACTCCTACAAAAATAGGTGCTTCTGTTTAGCTGAGGGCTGGTTAGCAAAGTCCATCATTTGGTGGTGCCTAGAAGGATGGAGATTAGAGAGCACACATCCCTTGTAGTCACTGATTTTTGACCACCTTACATTTGCTTCTCTAGCATAGTTTTTCACATAAGGTGTTATGGGGCATTTGTTGCCATAGAAATCTTGAGAGGTCAAACCTATCTCATTTCCTGGTCTGATCAAAATGGATTTTCTTGAATAAATTGATCCATTTTTGTGTGCCCTACTTCTTATTTTGTTTTTTCCTGCTCGGAACCGTCATAGTTTCTTTGACTGCTCCAGAAACATAGTGGATGCATTTTGTTATGGTGGGGAGTGAAGACACCATTGTAGCAGTGAATGATTGCATGCCGAAATCCACTCATTGAGATAGACAATTGAGATAGGAAGGTGTTTTGTTCTCCAAGTTGTTGATCCTATGTAATGTCCAAATATTCTAGACACATTATCTGATAAACTAATTGATAATTGATAAAATCCATAAATATGCTCCAAATACAAAGGTCAGAACTCTATTCCTAAAATAAAATTAAAATTGTTAATAGATTCTCCGATATTATTATTTTTTAAATAGAAAATAAAACTCTTGTATTGCTATAATAGGTTGGACAAGAAATTCAACCAAGAAAAGAAAAAAAAATAATTATAGAAAAAATAAGCCTATAAATATCATAAAGCTCTCCATCTGACTAAAATGTCAAAAAGCGGAATTCTTTTGAACTCTTTTAAAACTGAAGCCCGAAAAGATGCCAAAAAATGAATACAATCATACAATCATAATATCACCAAATTTACCTACAGAAGGCTGCCACACTTCCCACACAATTTTTTTGTCAATATTCTTTCAAATTTTTCTTTTTTAGTTTCTTGTTGAATAACATCTGACCCCTCTCTAAGCAAACACTTCTTTAATTGATTTTCTCTTTTCCTTATAATTCAATCCCTTTACATTTTCTAGCTAATAAGCTTAAAAAAGAGCTCACTACACCCTCACTACTCCTCCTAGACATACCACCATCATAATTGATCTTAGCTATAATCTTCTAAGTTCCCACTTTGTTGTTCTTCACCATTTCTTCCTACCTTTTCTTTTAGTGTGGACTAAAGACATCCATTTTCTCCAAAAGTTTCTTCAAGATAGACCATTTCTCTTCATTAGAAAGGTAAAGCCTATCCTCCCCATTGGTATCCTCCTCTTCACACTCTCTCCATAGTCCACACCTCTGGGGTAAAAAGTAATCTCTCTTGTGAAGACAACCAATATCTTCAATTGGTTGAGCTAAAGGATCCTTACAAACTAAATCCCTTGTAGCATCTTCATTCCCAATGTACCTCGATGAATTATAGACCACCTTCTGTTCCACTAACAAACCCGAGTTAAGTAACTTCCCGGACCCATTAGAACCATTATCAATAGAAAGAGACAGAAAACCCCTCCGACCATCTACGACAACTACATTAGCACCCTCCCTCTAAAAATGGTTTAATTGAAACAAAAGTTGTCCTCCCCTTATAGGATTTGATTCTTGACTCCCTTAATTGAATACAATTGAGACACTAAAATTGAATAAAAAGAGAAACAACAGACTGTAGTTCGGGAAGAATTACCTTCTGAAATGCCTAAAAAAATTGAGATCCCACCCTGGTCATATATCCATCTATTTTTGGACTGATACTCATCCTCTTTAGTTTTGAATAAAGTCTCAATTTGACAATCAAATTAAGCCATCTTGAATTGTTTTTTGAGACCAAATCATCACTCCGCAAGCTTGCTTTAGAGCTATCTTCATTATCTGGATACAAATCACAGCCCAAAACTAAATTTCTATTATCATCAAAGCATATGACTCTTGCAATTGATATCTTTGTTGGATCTCATTCGGTATGTTAAACCCTTCAATCGTCTCGCCAATGGATTTGTTTCCAACATCTTCATCTTTGCACTTAGAGCCCATCATCGAAGTCGCCATAGCTTCTCCTCTATTCATCATGTCAGCCTTCCCACTCTTCGATTATCAAAGAAGCCTCTAGCTCATGAACGTTGAAGGCCAAAAGAGCCCTATACTTGCTTATCCCAGATTGTTCCAGGTCATGAGGCACATGGACCTGGACCGGAGCATCAGTAACTTTAAAAAGTACAATTCTTTTAGCTTTTTGAACTGGCCCACCCATAATAGGCTTCGTATATTAACATCAATAGGAAATTTAAATGACGTAAAAGACACTTTGGTACTTATCCTTTTTCTCAATGGAAGCCTAGACTTTATATAAGAGCCCAACTTTGAGATTTCTACTTCAAAACTAGGGTTAATAGCATTTTTTGTTCCTAAAGTAAGCATTTTTTGTCAATTTAGTTTTAGTGCATTAATTTTGTAAATTTATTCCGAAAGTATTCAATTCGTATCACTTTGGTCCTTACATAGAGGGACCATTAAATTTTTGACAGGATAATTACGTGTTGGAAATTTGATACTATTTAAAAAAAAATGACACGTGGTCACTTCCTTAAAAAAAACTGGACGGTCCGTTTATGTAGGGACCAAAGTGACACGAATTAAATACTTTAGGGACCAAATTGATACAATGAGGACTAAACTGACAAAAAATACCTACTTTATGTTCTACAAGTGCTATTAACCCTAAAAACTAAGCTTCTATATTTTTCTCTCACCTTTACCTTTTTTTTTCCCTCTTTTTCTAAGTGTTTAAAAGCCTTAACGGTGAAGCAAAATAATGTTTGTATATGGAATAGGTGACCCGCATTTATAGATGCTTGAAACCGAGAATGGCAGTGGAGGAAACCCCTCCAAAAAGGTGACATCTAGCGAACGAGTTGGGTTTGTCGGCAAAACAATCTGCCAAGACTTCTTTTTGGCAAAATTTGATTGCCCACTTCTAACATTTTAGCCCTATGGCCCTCCAGATGTCCCTTATGTCCAACCTAAGGTTTTTTGTTGTTTTAAATATATTTTTAATGTTATTTTAACCTAAAAATATTTAAACTATCACCTATCACCCAATCCAAGTTCAGTTACACTTGAAAGCTCAATACTCATTTCAATTCAACAAAGTCTTGTCCTAACATTTTTTAGGTCGGCTACATAAATCTTGTTTCATTATTGAGTTGTATGAATGACCATGTTTTTTGTTAAACCATAAGTTGCCATATTTTTTTTACTATTTTATTTAAAGTTAATTTTGGTCTTCCTCTACTCCTACGTTTATCGTCAATAGTTATTATATCACTATTTGTCATCGGTGTCATTGTAGGATGTCTATAAATATGTACAAATCACTTTTGTCGATTCTCCTTAACTTACGTCCTGCATGTGCTAACTTTACTTTTTCGTGAATATATTCATTCCTAACCCTATTTTTTTAAGCTTTATCACACATCCATTTGAACATTCTCATTTCTTTCACATTTAATTTTTGAAGTTGTTAGTTTAAGGGGTATGCGTCTTTAGTACGATACACTGGATATATTCCTTCATTTAGTCCCACCTATATTATTTATGTGAGTAACATCATCTCCAATCTCACATTCTATATGAATAATAGACATTAAATATTTCAAGTGTTCACTCTTTGGTATCTCTTAATTATTAATTTTTACTACTTCTTGATTTCAATTCCTTCTTTTACTAAAATTACATTTCATATATTTAATTTTAAAGCCAGTTATCCTAAATCTTTTTGATCTGAGAACTTCTCGCTATTTTTTTTTAGTTTATTAATTCCTTCTTCATTTTCACCAGACTAACACAATATCGTGTGCAAATAACATACACTAGTGGAGCTCATCTTGAATGTGCCTAGTCAAGTAATCAATAATCAAGGCAAAAAGATATAGATTCAAAGCAGAACTCTAATGTAAGCCAACAGTAATTGGAATTCCTTGTCCTTTCTTGCTATTGTACTCACTAAAGTCACTATATCTTCATACATATCTTTAATAACATCAATATACTTAACGGTAACATTTTTCTTCTCTAGAACCCCTACATAATATATTTCTAGGAACTCTATCATATATCTTCTCTAAGTCAATAAAAATCATATGAAGGTCCTTATTTTTCTCCCTATACCTCTCCGATAGTCTCTAAAGTAAATATATAGCTTTCATTGTTGATCTCTCAGTCAAAAATCCAAACTGATTCTTAGAAACTATTGTTTCAAACCTTTTTTAGTTTAATACCTCGAATAGTTTGTGCAACTTTGTCTGCCTTATTCTTATATATAAGTACTAAAAATATTCTATCAATCGCCAGCTCCAATCAGTCCAGGATCTCTTGCCCTTTAGAATAAAAGCCTGTCATTTTCTTGGTTATTATAATTTTATTAAGTAATTTAGTTAACCATGATATCCAAACATCCCCTAGACACTTTCAAACCTCAATAGGTATACCATCAAGTGTTAAACTTTTCATATCTTCATTTTCTTTAATGCATTCTTTACCTACGACATCCTAATCCTAAGAAAAAATAGTTTTCTCTAGTCTCCCTATAATTTCTATTTGTCTTGATCGTCTAGGCTTTCTTCAAATGATTTTATTTTAGTAACTTTTCAAAGCATTCTTCTACGTTTCTTTA
Organism: Ilex asprella; assembly: GCA_023539305.1. NCBI lineage: Eukaryota > Viridiplantae > Streptophyta > Magnoliopsida > Aquifoliales > Aquifoliaceae > Ilex > Ilex asprella. The sequence continues at coordinate 4,809,723 of CM042190.1, read as the reverse complement.
ATTTCCTTGGTTTTTATCAAAACCCTAGAGTATTATCTCTTAATACATTTAATGTGATTTGCATCTGTAGTTTTTATTTCCCTTAATTTAGTAAGTTTATATATGTTTTTCTCCGCATGCTTTGTGTCTAGTTTACATTAAAGATCATCATATGCTTTGTACTTAAGCATTTTTTACCCTCCTTCCTTCTTTATTTGTAAGCTTGTAACTTTTAAAGTTTCGTTTTTAGTTTTTTTCCATGTTTGGTAGCACTTTGTTTGATTTTTCCGCAATTTGGATCTCATCATTCCACTACGAAGTTGCTCTTGCTAATGGTCAATTAGATTTTGATTCTCCAAGAATCTCAATAACTACTTTTTTAATATATTCTACAATTGGATTCCACATTATATTTGTTTTATCTTTTAAATTACACACTAATTTTTTTAACATTTTATTCTTAAACAAATACATCTTTTCACCTTTCAAATTCTACCATCTGGTTCTTGGATTTTTAATCTCTTTCTTATGTTTTTATGTTTTTTAACAAATATATCTAGTACCATTATCCAATGTTGTGTGGTTAAACTCTCGAATGACTTTATAGTCTTTACATGATTTATGGTCTCCTTGTTTAGTTACCAAAAAATCTATCTATGCCAATGAAAATCAAACCAGTGATTAATTCTTTACGAAAACCCATTTTAATCACTTTTAAGTTTTAATGTCTTGTGAATCTGAGTCCCAATCTAATATCTAGCCCAATTCGAACTTGGATCAAGTTCGTAATCGTTTTCTCAAAATTTCATTACAACTCATCTCAAAATTCTAACAACCCCCATTCCGGGATGTTACATCCTGGCTTAGCGTGGTAGCCCCTACTTCATTTTGTATAGGGATAACATACTCTCTGTCTTAGCCCTCTATCCCCATTTAGTAAGTGGAACTTTGCTTGTGCGGCTTTCTCTTACAAGTGTATATATTCTCTGGCTTAACTCACCTTAACCTATTTCTGCCATTAGAGTATCTCTTTCACACCACAAGAGTTATTGGTTCGAATCAACTAGTATGTAAAAACAATGAAACCCCTTCTTTGCCAACACGGGAGTAACTACAGGCTGGCAGCAAGGAGTCCAATGAAGAACCAAATCATTGGTTGATGGATCTGGTCCAGAAAATAAGTGTGATATAGGTTATATCGGTTTGCTGCTAAGAGGGCACGCTACCTCTTGGACATCTCATAATTCAAATACAAACAAAAATAAAATAAAATTATACTCGAAATGTGTTGTATAGATCAATTTGGATTCTTGAATAAACTACCAATTGTAGTAATTTCGTCTAATTGATATGCATGTCATTTACGAACATATACATGTTCATGCACATTTTAGTCATATGGAGGATTTGCTTAATTACCAGTATTTTGTGATTCCTTGATTTTTGAGGATTTGATTCTCTCTCTCTCTCTCTTGGTTTTCTTAGATTGTTTTTGGTTTGTATGTTGCCTGACTAAATGAGACCTGTCTAATTCTCCTAGAAACTCAGTAACTTCTGGAACAGCATTGATTTAATCACTTATACTCATAGTAGATCAAATATAAGCAGGGTATAAATTTTTCAGACTGGGCTAAACTTGAAAGGGCAATCCAATTGCAACCCCAGAAGTTGAGTGGGTTGCTCACAGGCTAACGGATATATATCCAGGGCATGGCTTCACTTAACCCAAGCTTGGGTTCTATCTGGTTAAAAAGATTGTTAAGATTTAATATTGTAGTTTTAATATGATTATTATGCTCTGGCAATGTACTGTAATGAAGAGCTTGAAAACAGATTGGAGTTTCGTAGAAGGAAGAAAAGGTCATGAATAAGTTTATCAATCTTTGAGAAATAGGATTTACACTAGACAACTAGTTAGAATGATGTCAATCATGAGTCATTTATGTTCATTCAACCCTTCTGATCTCATACTAAGAGCATGGACACAAACTCGGGACATGGACATGACACAATGGATACACTACCACAATATTTTTAAAGAAGTAGGACACAAACACGTTGAAAATATATAAAAAAAATTGAAATGTTTTTACTTGTGTTATTTTTTATGTATGGTGTTGTATGTATATATACAAGGTTTCATAGTGTATGTTATGAGTAGAGAGACTCCTAAGATCATATAAATTAACATTAGGTGGCCCTAATTTTTCAATGTGGGATACAAATTCTCTTTACACCATCCCTCATAAGTGATGCAAACTCGCACGTGAGTTAACAAACTGAAGCGAAACAGACAAATAAACATACTAGAAATGAAAATGTGTAGAAGATTTGGCCAACTAGCCACAAAGACCCAGCTATGATTCCATATTAAAGACATTTAGTTCAAAATCAATTAGCAATGTGTTGAGAGGTTTTTCAATCATGTAAACCAACTTTTTGTGGCATTAACATTTCGACAAGGGATATAAGCTCTTTGTGGTATACCTCGTAAAACAAAATCTATTGTGTATGGCTGAATCTTTAATTTATGAATCATAATCACAAATAATCATCCATGTCTAGGTAGACAAAAAATAACAAATAATACATAATTATTTTGATTTTCGTCATCCTCTAGTACCCCATTCTTTAACCAACTCTTCATGTCTTTTTTTTTTAATAAGAAACTTCACTTTCATTATTGAATCATATAAATGTAAATAAATAGTGGATAAGAAATCCACCTAAAAGAGTAGAAATTAAATTAAATAAAACAAAACTAAGAACTACAAAAAGTTGTCCACTTGTGTGGAGAGAAAACACATCTTATTGTCACTTCAAAAATACTAAAAAAAATTTAATAGATTTTTCTTTTGTTCATGCTACGAAGTCATACCTTAGCTTTTGAATTTTGATGTCGAAGAATTGTTGAATGTGTGTATGAAGTCATACCTTAACTTCTGCTTTGAATCCATATCGTTTTATGTTAATTATGGATGAATTGACTATTCAAGATGAGTTCACATTGTGTATGTAATTTGCAAATGGTATTGTATTATTTGATGAAAGTAAATAAAAAATGAATAAGAAAACTATAAATATACCGAGAAGAATCAAAAGGATTTAATTTCAGTAGGACTAAAACTAAATACATAGAATGTAACTTTTGTAAAAGTAGGAATCCAAATAAGAAAGTAGTAAAAGAGTGAACATTTTAAATATTTAAGATCTATTATTCATAAAGTGTATAAGCATAGTTGTCAAATCGCGTATCGAAAGACGTATCGTTTTTAAAAAATAATGTATCATACTGAATCGTGTATCGTAAGATATGCGCAATTTTAATTTTTCAATAATTATTAATAAAATATATATATACCTTTGTAAAAAAATAGACTCATAATAATATAACATTTCATTAATATTCCACAAACTATTCAAGTTCTTAACATAATTCAGTAATTTCAAAATGTAAATACCTCTAATTCAAACTTCTAAAATCAATTGCTAGAACAACGTTAATATTAATTAGGAATTTTAAACTCAATTGAATAACATTAACAACATATTTTATTTTATTTTTTTAAACCACAACCACTGAAACGACGTTGTTTCACTGGATAGTGATTTAAAAATAAGTCATAGAATAAAATGATGTCATTTCAGTCCCAAAAAATCAGAAAAAATAAATAAATAAAAAACAGAATCGTCACGTATCGTATCGTATCGTGTATCGTACGATACGGTGCAAAAACAACCCAGAGATACGATATGTTGCAAAAACGATACAGAGACATGATACGTATCGTTTTTCAGGTGTATCGTGACGTATTGTACGATGCGTATTGCGTATCGTACAATACTAATAACTATGTGTGTAAGATTGGTGATGATGTTTTGTGTGATAGATGCATACCCCTTAAGCTAAAAGAAAAGTTCTATAAAACAGCTATAAGATCTGTCATACTTTACGGTACAAAGTGTTGGGCAACTAAGAAACAACACAGTCAAAAATTAAATATGGTAGAAATGAAAATTTTAAGATGAATGTGTAGTAAAACTAGGAAGGATAAGATTATGAATGATTAGATCCATGAAAAAGTAAAGGCAACACCTATGGGAGATAAATTAAAGGAGAATCGACTTAGGTGACTTGAACATATTTATAAACAACTTACTAAGGCATCGGTCAGAAAGAGTGATATGATAGCTATTGACGGTAAACGTAAAGGTAAAACAATGTCGAAATTAACCTTATATGAAATAGTAAAGAAAGATATAACTTATGATTTAACAATAAGCACCCTTAATACAGTACAATGGCGAGAGTAGGTTCGTGTAGCCGACCCCAAAATGTTTGGGATAAGTCTTTGTTGAATTGAGTTGAGTTGTAGTTGAGACTATCAAAGAAGTGTTGAATGCATGTTTGAAATTTATAATTTTATTTTTGTAATATGGCAACGATCAAAGAAGTGTCCGACCGGTGTCTATGAAGTGTTGGTGTCCGCTACAGACAGAGGTTTTGTAAATGTGTCTGTGCTTCTTAGATCTCAAATAACATATGTAAGGAAAATGGTAGCATAGCTTACATTTATTAACATGTGACATAACTAGTTTTGGGATCTGGTTAGGTGAACTTGAGATTGCCTCAGCTTTAAAGTGATCCCAATCCTGTTACTTGATAGTTCAGCCCAAACTTGTCCACTGGTGCAGCTAGCTTTGGTTGTTCATGTCAAATGTTAATGAAATGAACCTTTTTTCAACGCATAGTCTCTCTGTGCTTCACAGCAAAATATGATACATGCCATAGTTTACTGCACCTAGTGGGCAATTCTTTTGCCGCTTTCTAGATTATGACCGTGTGCAATGTATGAAAATAACAACTAAATAGTTTTGCTTCTTTTGATCTTAATCATAAAATGTTGGATATGACTTCTGAATGACAACTTGACTTTGAAGTTTGGTGCAACATGTCCAAGGGTTGCTGTTATCTCTGCGAGAATGTCTTCCATTTATGTAAAATCTTTGACGGAAAGTAGACTACTATATGTTGTTGTAGACATGTTTTGATGCATTGGATTTAAGTACAGAAGATTTAAGTACAGAATAGTAGTTATGCAACACCAATGCTACCTCCAAGAAACGGGGTTCAAATCTACTGGCAGCCATTATGTGGAAACAATGCAAGTTGGGTCTGTACCTAATACACTGTTTCTAACTTCCTTGATTAATGGTGATTGACGTTTGTAGTCATGGCTTCTTTCATCCAACACTAATGCTATGCCCCATCTGATCTAAGCCGATCTTCCATTGGAAGATATGAGGGTTTTATATGGTCTCTGTTTATTTTTCTTTTTCTTGTTGGACAGGTTTCTGCCAGCTTTAATCACAATCATGGGTCACTGTACCTGCAGCTATTACACAGATCCACTTGCAGCTATTACACAGATCCACCTGCAGCTATTACACGGAACCACCTACGGCTTCAAAATCACCCACACAACTCAACAAAATGGTTGGCCACTTGGTTCAGTACTCCAGAAGATGGTACCCTTAATCTCCTCCATGTGCTCTGTCCTCTGCATGGGCTGCCTTAATCTCCTGCATGTGCTCTCTCCACTGCATGAGGCAGCAGTTGAAAGCCATCAAAATGCTGCAGTATATTGTGTTTCATACATGAACGGCAAAATTTGATCAAGTCAAAAGTATACGACAGCTTGTGGCTACTGAGGTTCATCAATAAACTCAGAATTGTCAGTTTTTGTTCCTGTACATAGTAAACTTGGACTGCTGTAGTGGAGTTGTTGATTCCGATTCCTGCTTCTATATGTGACACCATAGCATACATCAGATAGTAAGAGCTTCCAGGTTGCGAGGACATGGGGCTTCTTTCCTTTTTTCTGGGTGCCATTTATTCGTGTGCGCTTTTGTGTACATGTGTATCTTTTGTTTGTAGGTGCCGGATAGAAGGGAGGGAAAGAAAAACTGTTACCAGAAGTAACAAAAGTTACTCCTACTCCCTAAATTTGCTCCCGCAAAAGTGTCTTCTCTGATAGATTGATTTTCTTCACTGGACCGCCTTACTAGTTTCCATCAGTCTTTAAATCCTCTGTATATGATCTGCTAGTATCTTTGCACAGTTCATCATTAGCAACTGCTTTCTATCATGAATTTGACCTGCCTTTATCATTGAAGTTAATTCTATTCCCTTTTTATGCTGGGTTTCTAGCAGCAGTCCTGTAAAGTAATGAGCAGCATCCATGGGGACCGATGCTCAGTACAATTTCTTTTCTGGGGAAACATCTGAGGTTGATATGCTAGGAGCTGGAAACAGTCTAGGTCTACCCTTATTTTTTTAACCCAAGGGTTTTCTGAAACCAGAGGAGACAAAAATCCACGATACATCATCTAATGAAGGAGGTAAACCGAAACAGAGCTTTTCATTTCACTGATCCTATTCGATCTGAGAGGAGCTGGTTTAAAGTAAACTTGTTTTTAGGAGTTATGTTTTACTATTATGCAGCGTTAATTTTTTGGGGGGTGTGTGGAGATATAAATACGTATGTAGTAGCATAGAATGCATATTAGTGGTGCATAAATTCTCTAAGTAATGGGTTAGTGTTATATTATTGTTATTAATGGTTACGAATGTACTGTAAAAGGTGGGGTTTTATTGCAAAATTTGGAGTTGCAGCCTATTTATGAATGCGATTGTCTTATAATCTTTTAGATGAGTAAACTGAGTTCAAAGTCCAAGTTCAGTACGAGGAACTTGCATGAAAATTTTGGAATGTTTGATCTCCCCTACTTTTATTGTGCTTACAGAGTTAGATTTTCCACAATAAGTAGTACAAATCATTATCCATTAATGACCTAGACAAACTTAATACAAGATGAGCTTCCTCAACTTTCATGAATGTTCACTACCCAAGAAACCATCTTCATAGCAAAAGAAAACTAGACTGCAAAGGCAGTGAAGAAACCACTGTGCATTAGTTTCATTACAAGAAGACATATAATATTGAAAAGGAGATTTGTGTAATGAATGCTTCTGAACAGAGCAGTGAAACAATGTCGTGCATTAGTAATCCAACGAAATTCACAAATAATGCTGCAACTTGAAAATGACATGATTTGAAAACCTGAAGTTAATGGCATAGTGGCAAAAAATTAGATATATTCCAGTTCTTCAGCCTTGAAGGTTATGTCAATCTGGATGTTCAAATATTTTTTATTTTAGTTTTGCAATAGCGTTGAACCTCTCCACGATATTGTGACATAAAAATCCAGTTAAATAAATTCCAAATAATGGCAATCACATGCTAAGTACAAGTACTTGTTGAACCCAAGAGTCACTAGCTCAAGTAGAACCCAAGACACCCTAATCCCACACAACTGTACTATATGGTTCAAGTAATTCATACTTCTCACAAACCATCAATATTTGCTCCATCAGATAATTCTGGTTTCTTAAGTTTGAACCGTATTTGTCCGCGGTCTGATAACAGTAGCTACGGAAACTTGAAATCCACAGGACTCAATCATATGAGAAAGACAAAGTACAAGGAACCTCAACAACAATTAAGCAGCAAATTTTCAGATACTAAACTACGAAAAAGAACTGACCTTCAAGGCCAACTTATTTAACAAAGGTGGCCTTCTATACCAAGTTATAATGGCCAATGAACAGCTCATTGTACATATGAGGGCGAAACAAAGCAACTGTCAACACTATTACTTCAATCACATCATAATAAAATTACACAGCAGGTCCTGCACAAGCAAATTTACATGCTTAGCAAAACAACTGTCACAATTTACATGCATTTGAATTTTTTTTTAAAAAAAAAGACAAAAACATGGACAGATTATGTTGCATGAGCACCATGTGTTCTTGAAGCCCATATACCAAACACAAGAAACCAGAAGACAAACAAGATGGCCCAATAGCGTGCAGGTCCATACTTTATTCTTGTCAGCACAAACTGCAGATATCAGAAGAAAAGTTGATTAGCACAATTATCTGTTTCAGTTAAAAAAATACGTGGAAATGAAAAATGACAATTGACAATGCAGTTAATGACTGCGATATCTTACTCGCAAAAAAATTATCAGAAAAATTTCAAAAAAAATCCAGGTTGATTGTGGGGTCAGGGGTTGAAGACAAAAAGACTCCTAAAGAGACTCTAGAAGTTGAAGCCTAGTGAAATGTTGTAAATGAGTGTCTGATGGTCTTGAAAAACGATGGTTGAAATTACTGAATCCAAGACCCAGAGCAAGTTGTGCATTAACAGGAAACAGCTATAAATTGCATTCCATAAAAACAAAGTCCAATGCTTTAGTATTGCCCATGTCCGGGCTGCAAAAAAGCCTCCCTTCATTAAAATCGCTTTCATGACTCAACAGAAAAACCTTAAATGAAATCACTGAAACTACTCCATAAAACCTTGTACAGACTGAGAAAACAAAAAAAGAAAAAACCCCCTTTGATTCATAATCACCAACAGCAGAAAAAATATATATAATACAGCTTAAATGAAATAGCATAAGAACAGCCTGTGGCCAAATAAAAATTAAGTAATCAGCCACAAAACTGCAGAGATGCACGCAAAAGTTTTCCCTATACAGTAATGAGTTGCCCTATCAGAAGCCAAAGTAATTTGAATTAAAGAGATGGGATGGAAGTCTACATGGAAAAAAAACAGTGACTACAAACACAAAGTGTAAGTATTTCACCACAAGCACCAAAGGTGTAATGCTATATGTCATACTTGTAAACGAGTCAAGATGCATTGTATGCAAAGCATAAAATGCAACTTCTAGGTTGTAGTTAGTTCCTCCCATAGACTTCACAATTCTAATGCAGCCAGCTCTCAGAGAGATTTTCATTGAAACATCTTACACTAATCCCCTATCATCCTTACTATCATCACTCTGTTATGTTACTAGGGAGTTTTGTTGGAAGTTGACTGGACGTCCTACACATGGTCAAGGTGGTGGCCGGGGGATAATGTGTGATCTCATACACACATGACTAAATCTTCATAGACTCCATCTTAGTATACTTTCTATAATTTCTCTCAAGATGAGATGTAGACTTTTAGGCATGACTCACTTGATGTTCCCTTTACTATAGCTCCTACTCATGCCTCTTATTCCAACTTTGCTCATACAAATATATCTGTTAAGTGTATTCACCGTGTCATTCTCATATACTCCTTGGATAATGAAGCCATAGATCACATGACAGGCTATTCTAGTATTTTTCTCTTCATATTCTGTTAGAATAAAGTCAATGTGGCAGATGGATCTTTATCCTCAATTCTCCCGATAGGTTCAATTAATTGTTCATCCTTTTTATCCCTCTCTTATATTCTTCATGTTTTCAATATCCCTACTAATTTATTGTTTAGTAGTAGTATTACAAAATCCTTAAATTGTTCATTGACTTTTTGCCCTACTCATTGTACCTTTCAGAAACTGGAATTTGAAAAAAAAAAAACGATTTAACAGTGGTAGAGTAACTGATGGTCTGTATCTCCCAAATGTTGAAACTTCTCCTCAGTCTACTTGTGAAGCTCTCCAGGCAAATGGCGTTTCGACTCTTTAACTCTTACATCAATAGCATAGTCATTTGGGGCATCCCTTCTTCGGTATCTTAGACCATCTTTTTCCTAGTCTAGTAAAACAGTGTACTGGACAATTTTTTATTTGTGATGTCTGTGAATTTGTCGAGCATAAACGTTCATCTTACCTTAATACTAATAATAGAAATACTACTCATTTTATAATTATTCATTCTGATGTGTGCAGCCCTTTTGGTATTGTGTCTATTTCTAGTTATTGTTGGTTTGTTACCTTTATTAATTTTTATTTTCGTCTTACTTGGGTTTACCTACTACACAACAAACGTGAATATTTCTCATGCTTTAGATCTTTTTATAAAAAGGTAAATACCTAGTTTGATGATTAAGTCAAAATTCTTCGTAGTGATAATAGAACTGAGTATATTGATAGGGAATTTCGTTCTTACCTCAATGAGAATAATATTCTATATCAAACCACTTGTGTGAGTACTACTGCACAAAATGGTGTTGCTGAGCAAAAAAATTATCATCTTCTTGAGATTGTTCATTCATTGATTTTTATTATAAATGTTCTTCAGCCCTTTTGGGGAGATGTAGTTCATACTGTAGCTTATCTTATTAATCGTTTATCTTCGAGTGTCCTTCAATTTAAGTCATCTATTTAGTATCTCTCTGAATCTTTTTCCATTCCTTCTACTTCTCTTCCTTCTAAAATTTTTGGATGTATTTGTTTTGTACATGATTACAGACCCTCTAGGGAGAAACTTGACCCTAGAGATCTACGACATGTCTTTGTTAGTTATTTTACCACCTAAAATGGGATATAAATGTTATCATCCACAATCTCAAAAAATCTATGTTAGTATGGATATTACCTTTTGTGAATTTGAGTCCTTTTTATCCACTACCCAAACGTCTATTCGTGAAGAAAATGCTCACATAGAAGAAAAGATGTTTTGTCAGGAGCCTTTTCTTTAGTTGCCTATTTAGTGCAATGTTAGTAAGGGAGAGCAACAGCTTATGGAGGAAAAAGGTCATACCAGTGAGCCACATGGTGGCGTTCACCTTAACAAGGATAATCTGAAGACTTATTCTCAGTGTCAATGTATAGATTACTCATGTGCCACCGCATTAGTTGAATTCCCCAACTCTAGTTCTATTCTCCATTGATTTATCAGGTAATGAACCTCCAAGTCTAGGATCAAAATATCGTTTTGAAATGGTAGAAATGTCCAAAACGTTTCTGTTTCCAAAGAGACCAAAACGAATCATTAATGGAATCAAAATTCTAATATTTCGAAATGTTTTGTAATATTTCAATGCATTTGCACAACTATTTCTGAATGTTTCAAAGTATTTCAAGTTATTTTGATATACTTCGACCAATGTTTTGAAAAAATAATTTTTTATTTTTTTTATTTTTTTTATTATGTTTCTAAAATAGGTCGAAAGGTTTACAAAACATGTCGACACATTTTCGTTTCCTAGGTTACCAAAATAATACACCAAAACGAAATTTTGATCATTGCTCCAAGTATTACTCCTGTAATTGATATCCAATTGTTGATGACTCTGAGTTTCCAATTACACTCCGAAACGGTGTTCAAACTTGTACTCAATATACTATTTCTAAATTTGTCTCTTATGATTCCTTTGTCTTTATCCTATCGTACTTTTATTTTCTACTTGTCTTTTGTGTCTATTTCTCAGGAATGGAAATAGACTTTCACTAGTCCTAAGTGGAGAGAATCTATGGTAAAAGAAATGAAAGCCTTGAAAAACGACACATGAGTTGGTTCCTATTTCTCTTAGAACGAGGATAGTAGTGTGTAAATGGGTGTTTTACCATCAAACAAGTTAATGGGATTGTCAGGAGGTACAAAGTTAAGTTGGTTGCTAAAAGATTTGCTCAGACATATGGTATTGATTATCAAGAGACTTTTGCTATTCAGCAAATATGAACTTCATACGTACTCTTATCTCTTGTGTAACTAATTTGGGGTAACTAATTTGGAGTGAAATTTGCAGCAGTTGGACATTAAAAATGCCTTTTGTCACGAAGCCTTGGAGAAGGTGTATATGGGGATTCCTCCAAGTTTTCATCTCAGATAACTGAAGGGAAAGTGTGTAAGTTAAAGAAATCTCTTTATGGATTGAAGCAATCTCCTAGTGCTTAGTTTGATAGATTTATTAAAGTGATGCTGAAATTGGGATATAAATGGAGTCATATTGATCATACTATGTTCATTAGACCGGTTCATGGCAGCATTACAATCCTCATTGTATATGTGGATGACATAGCGACAACTTGGAATGATGAGCATGAAGTCGCCAAATTGAAGGCTCTGTAATTAAGGAGCTTGAAATCAAAGACTTGAATCCATTGAGGTACTTCCTTGGATAGAAGTTGTCAAATTAGAAAAAGGCATTTTCATATGCCAAAAAAAGTATGTCCTTCAACTGTTGGAATGTAAACCTACAGATTCTGTTATTGAAATCAATCATCGACTAGGTGGTGGTCGTGGTGAAGTAGTAAAAAAGGAGAAATACCAGAGACTAGTGAAAAAATTACTATATCTCTCACATACTCGGCCACATATTGCTTATGGAGTAGGTATTGTCAATCAATTTATGCATGATCCTTGAACTTCCCATCTTGAAGTTGCTTATTTCATTTTGAGGTATCTCAATTCAACTCCAAGAAAAATGGATCTTGTTTTTCAATAATGGCCACTTAAAATTGGAAGTATTTAAAAATGCAGACTAGGCAAGTTTAGTTGATGATAGACAATTTAATACAAGGTATTGCACCTTGATTGGAGGAAATCTTGTCACATGGCGAAGCAAAAAAATATCAATAGCGACAAAGTCTATGAGCTTATGTGGCTCCAAACATCTCAGGGAGACTTGGGAATTTATGATTACGGGCTTACGAGACTATATATTGTAACAAGGAGCCTGCTATCAACATTGATCAAAATCTAATTCAACATGAAAGAACTATACATGTTGAAATTAATCAACACTTCCTTAAAAAAAAAATTAAAGAAGTTAAAGAAGGGTCTGATTTGCATGTCTTTTGTGAAATAACAAAACTAATTACTCGATGTTTTCACAAAGGAGCTTAGTAACTAGGTTTTTCACCCCATTGCTTGTAAGTTAAGTATGAGGAATATTTATGCACCAACTTGAGGAGGGTATTATGTTATGTTAATTCTAGCTTAAGGGTATATAACAGCTGGGTGCAACCTAACATTACTCACTTCCCATATTCTTCTCCTTTTTTCTTCTTCTCTTTTCAAAAACCCTAACAGCTTCATAAGCTAAACCACTAATTAGTTTCTACCCAGAAATTCCAGAAACTACATCACTGATTCCAATAACTATAGACAATTAAAAAAACAGGTCAACTCTAGCCTTTTTCTAATCCAAAAACACCTTCAACCTTTCTTATAGATGTAAACATTCTAAAGTTGTGAATATCTAGTTATCTAAAAGGCTAAACCCTCTATAGACCTATCTATGTGCATCACTACATTAATTTATCTTGTACTATACATGTCAAGATTACAACCACTAGAACATATATACAGAAACTGCTACTGACCGATTTTCCAAGTAAAAGAATATACAAGAACTTCCGATGGTTTCTTAAGCTCCCTTGGATGGAGGAAAAAATAGAAAGGAATAAGATTAATTGTCTTTGGACCTTATTAGAGTTATTATTTTATATTATTAGTAGTGTAGGGTACAAATATAATTTCCCATAATATCAATTTATTGTAAATAAAAATGTACGACAATAAAGCCTACATACAAATTATTCTTCTCTCTTTTAGTTTTTTCTTCTCATTTCGAGCCCTATGATTTACTACTTTAACTAAGTATCGGAGCATTGTTCTAGCAAAATTACAAGAGCAACTAAACAAAAAATATTATCAGAAAGGGATGTTCGTCGTCTTTTGTTGAAAAGTGAAGTCACTATTTTTCTGCAACCCCAACCTTACCCTACCATAAGATGGAATGGTTGCCCCAGTGTTCATAGTGATTTTTTTAGAATTTTCGGAGGCCATCTAGATCGACTTTTCCATTTTTGAATGATTTTTGGACCCGATTTTTCGATTTGTTTTCTCCTTCTACTTTGCTGCAGTTTGATGAATGATTTTGCACCAGAAGGCTTCAACTTAAGACCCTAGGAGGTGTTTGTGGGTGACCCATCTTGATTTGGGTAGTTTTCTAGGGGTTTTTTGCCTCAACAGTGAGTCGACATCATTGTTTGACTCGTTCCAATGCTTGAGTCTTCAACTATGTTTCCAATCTTCCCTCCAAGGTCCTATTAGGCCATAGGATGTTGAATCTTACGTTCCCAACTCATTTTTGTCGGTTTTTTTGGCTTAAAGGGTGTCCATTTTAGTCTCTTCTCAATTTTTTGACTTCGATTTCTGGTTTTATTCCTCCCGTGAAGGTGTTTGGGCAACTATTTTGGTGGATAGAGTACATGTGTCTTTTGGTTAGTTGTGCTTGGATGGATAGTTTCAGTGAGTTGATTTTTTTGGAAAGATTTTGTTTCTTTCCCAAGTGTGTTGTTGTTTTGCCCTACTTTAACTTCCAGATTGTTCGACGTACTACTTTGCTAAGTTTTCTTGGTACAAAACAAGGAATGGAATAACTTTTGAACTCAAGGCAAAGCGGTCGTTGAACTGATAGGAGTGTAATCTAATATCTCTTTCCTTTCTTTTCCTTGTGGATTAGCTATTTTTGTCCTTGATGAACTGGTTAAAGAGCTTTGACAAGAGCAACTTCAACTTAGGCTTTGACAAGACTCGGCTACACATGAAAATTGTACAGTTGCATGGTAAAAAAAAAAAATAGCAATGGGTATTAAATGTGGGGTGTTAAATGTAATTACAATAGAGTATTAAATGTAATTATTCATACTTATAACAAATATATATATATATATCTTATACACATCT